>JACAXG010000004.1:3693960-4244833 GCA_018881555.1 Amblyornis subalaris
TTATTATGAAAATATTTATCTACTAACTTTCATTCTGATAAGGGTACAGATTTTTTTTATTTAATAATTTGGTAAAATATAACTGTGGGGAGTGGTCTTCCCAGTAGTTTGTATTTCAGTAATATCACAATAAATGTACATTTCTTAAGTCACTCTTTGCTGTGGTATTGTGAAAAGATATTGCTCATGATCCAGGGCAGGAAGTATGTCATGTGCAGTTTGTTTTTTTAAGTGTTTAGCTTTTATTACTGCCAATACATAACAGTACCTATATGAAAAGCTATATTAGCAATAACATTTTCTTTAATTAATTTTTCCATGAATGAATTCCTATTAGAAATTCGTTCTTACTACATTGTATTATGTTGTGATGCACTTTGGTGAAATTAACTCGAAGAGCTGCTCTTTGCAATTTTAATATTCCGCTGGGTTTTCCATTCTAGAAAACTCATTATTATACATGTACAAAGCTGAAAAGAAACAAGAGAGAGGCATATTGTGTGAATAACAGTCAGGGAAAAGAGACAGCTGGCATGATAATTTTCTAATAAAGCTTAGAAAAGGCTGCTGTGTCTTGAAAAAAATGAAAGAGTTTTAATTTGAGTATTCCTTTTGTTTGGATTTGCTTTGTACTAAAAAGTTCTGAATCCTATTCACACCTTTTATGAATATTAACTGAAAAACAAATATATCTTGTCAAGCCCTTCTACTTGGTAGGTGCAAAAGAATCAGTGGTGTGTATCCAGCGGGGGATGGTATTTCTTGTTCTTCTTATCCACTCATTCTCCTCCAACCAGACTGTGCGCTTTGGATCCTGATAAATAGAGATTTTTCTGAATCATGGACAACTTATTAACACATGGAGCCTTTAACTATGTGTGTGCCAAACTGCAGCCTCCAAGAAATGTTTGGACCTCTCTTAATTCCTGTCACATTTAAGATCCTGACCTTTGGAGGCTGTGCCTAAAAGCCCACTAGTGGGAGGCTAGGAAGATTCTAGACAACAATCAGAAATTAAACATTTCACTTCTGACCTTCAAAGTCACAAAAATCTTGTTATTTGTAWGTAAAGCTTTAATTTTTTTTTCCCAGATATGACATTTCTAAAGACTACGTGCTACTTTCTTACAGAATTTAAACCAGATTATTTTTAAAAATGTACTAAGTATTTACATTTAATTAGAAAACTCAAACACACAGCTTAGAGAGGCAAACTAAGGTGAAATTTAAATTAGTATGAGGGAGAAAAGTTAATCCCTTAAAGTGAAAATTGAAACACCAAATTCTCTGCTTGCTGCTACCTTTCAGCAGTGGATGGCCAAGACATCAGGTAGCATTCCCCAGCCTGCTTTTCTGATTGGTTCCTTGCCTTTTGTAAGCCTTTTAGGAATGTAACAAATGCAATTTTGAACACATTATTATAACAGTGTTTTAAAAATGTATTAGTCCTGCAAAATATTTTATCTGTAATTCCTTGGCTTGATATATTGTTCTAATGTGTTGCCCTGATATTAGATTATCTTAACTCGTCTCTATTTTCATCCATTCATCCTTTTTATACAATATAATGTTATTTGCATTAATGAAGTTACTGCTAATTTATGCCGCAGTGAGAAAGGAATCAGGCTTGTTATATCTGGTATCACAGTTCATGAGAGAATCAGTTAATTGCATTCCATTAGTAATTAACATAGAGGAATATGAAATACTAATGTTTTGTAAACTGCACATGTGAAAGCCCTTATTCTCAGGAACCAYAGGGCTGCAGGTGGCAGAGGAACAAAGGTCTGCACCTCTAGATGGGACCTTGGCTGCTGTTAAATGGAAACCACTGACAACAGGTTTTTGAAACCACACTATACAGTCATGGAGCAGGTGACATCGATACCAAACTCGAGACATTTATCTGACATTTAGTTTAATTATTAAACAAATTATTACTTGCTCCCTTTTTTYACTCTTTTATTAAAATGTAGGTAGGTTGGGGCTGATTAATTTCATTTTTWAAATTTTTTGCCAGCTTTTTCAGTACTGGAAACATTTTAACTCATTTATTTGTTCCACCTTGTCTCATGAACTGCGTGTATCACAGAGGGTTGCTGYCACTGGGTTCAGGTTCCCAGAACCCTACGCAGACCCAGGGTTGTTTCATCAGGTTCAGTGCTGCAGGWGGGAGGATACAGCAAGAGGGTCAAACCTAACTGTGCTCCTGCCTCACTGGAGGCACAGATGGAGTGACCCAGCAGGAAGAAATCCTAATGATAAAGTCAAGGCAGTTCAGGTTAAGAAATCTTTCAATTTAAATTAACCAGTATGGACTCTGTTCTGTAAGGAGCGTTTTGGCAGCTCCCTGCTTAGAGCTGGAGCCAGAAAACACAGGTACACCAGGAAAACAAACACTGGTGCTTTTATTCCACTTCTTGGTCTGCAGAAGTGACACAACTTCCCCATGTAGAAAAAGGACCTTTCTTTGCATTTCTGAATGCCATTCACATGTATTTTAAATTTGTTTAGCCACACCTATTCCTTCATTTAATTCGGTATACTGGCACAAAGATTTTAATTGGGCTGTGATGATAACAGGTTTTATGGCATTGTGGAAGACATGAGTCTCATTTGGAAGAACACTGGGAGTTTGAACACAAGTCTGCTAATGGGGTGGCTGTGCTCTTTACAAAGCCATGTCTGGATGACTGTCTTTGAGAGAATTTTCCTTCTGCGTGCTCATTGTTTCAGTAATCTTTATCTGTGAGCACTGTGGCTGGTCTTGGATAGGTGTTGCTTCCAGATGTCTCTGTCAGCCCGAGATCCATTCCCATGTCTATTTTTCTTTTGGCTTTCATTCTCAGCAGTTTCCTCACTGCTGCACAAAACAAATCCCCAGACATTTAGTGTGCAGTGCAGACTGATTCACTTCTTAATAGAGGATACAATTTTAAAATACAGTGTATACAGCCTGTGGAATGAAAAGTGCTTTGCAAAATCGGTGAGCAATTAAATTTCATTTCTTTCCTAGTGGGGACTATGTAGAAGTCCTTTGAATGCCAGAACACATTAAAAAATATCAGCAGCCCATGRAWGGATYCAGTCCACTCAATCAAGATGAAGCSAATAAACCCATTGGTCCCAGTTTCATTTCCTAGTGTTGTAACTGGTATTGYTGGTGTCATCTCTCGTTGATGGGTCTGAGGAACTCCTTAAAAAGGAAGGTTGAGACCACAATAAGTATCAAAGTGTTTGCTGCCACAGCTGGTTCTGGAATAATATTGGTTCTCACTACCATTTTCATGACCTTGCAGCAGTGAGGGATCGTGGCTGTGGCATACTTGAAATATGGGAGACTCAAAGCTTTCCTCTTAGGGATTTCTCATATGGGAAACATCCTTATGTAAAATAAGTATAAGCTCTTCTCCAATGTCCTCCTGCAGTGGCAGTGGATGAGACTGGGCCGAAAGTGAAAAGTCCTGGCTGAATATTGAATTGTGCTGGGTACATCACAGAAAGCACTTGTAGCTGCAGTAGTAGTGCACCCAGTGCATTTCCTCACCACTTCATGGCTCCACTGTTTACTGCTACCAGGAAATCCGGGTGTGAAGTGTGTGTTTAAACAGTGTTTCTTTATTTCCCCCAACTAATTTTAGTCTTTGACTTTGAATGACAGTTTATTTGTAAATTAGGAGTAAGTGTGAGTGGGAAGGAATGGATAGCCCAGGTGATAGGTAACAGATACAGAGCCTTTCATTTGTAGCTTGCCAGTTCAAATTTGGCTCGGGTCTGTATTGACAGAARTTCATTATCATCTGATGGTTGTTTGGGAGTCTGTGTGAAAGGAACTGATGGTATTCACATTCAAAAAAACAACAACAAAAAACAAAACCTGTCACAATTACATTCTTTTTGGCAGCTTCTGTGAGCATGAGGATGAACTTCCCTCTGACATCTTAAAGCAGCCTTTCCAGATAAGGCTTCAGGCAAATTGGCAGGACGATGTGGAAATTTGCAGGCACTGTCCAAGTTTTATCTATCCTTTGTCTAATCAAGGGATTCTAAGCCTGTAGATGATGAGAAACAGAAGTGGCTTCTATGTGGCCTCTATCTTTTGCTCTTTCAGGTGCCCAATATGCAATTGCTGCCCTCTGATTACCAGAGAATACCAAGCAACCACAGCAGCTGAAAAGAGATAATTTGGACCAGCCACTCGAGCTTTAAAAATATTCATATGCGAGATTTGCCCTTGGGCAAATGTAAGTCTGCCAGACAGAAATATAATGGAGTCATTTTTGTCCCTTAGCCTCGTCTGCAGTTTGGTAAAATTAACTGCTAAATGCCAACAAACTGCCAAAATCTTGTAGCAAAGGTAGAGACCAAATCTCTCAGCAGAGCATTTTCTGAGCGTGGTGATATTTAACTTAATTGGGAAAGTGCAGTGTGTCAATATGAACTTTTGCCACCCCCCTATCTGTCTCGTTCTGAGGCAGTCATACCATTTCATTTTAGCAATACAGAAACCTTCCACCACCAAAGGATGTGCCAGCCAAAAACCGTCACTGCCAACAATTATATGCTAGATGTGTGTGGGCAATAACATATGCACTTAAAAGGACTGAAAAAGAAGGTATGCATGGTTCTTAGCATTTTATCTTGTCTTGAGTTTCAGTGTCTCCCTAAAATTAGAATTAATTTCAAACAGCAAAAAATCTCTGGAAACCGAACATGTAGGAGCCCTGTGATGAGACAGGAGATTTTCAGACCACAATTTTCTTACTTTTACAAGGGAAAGCATAAGCAGAACTGTCTTCATTACTCTTTTAAATAATTAATGCTTTCAGTATATTTCAGGCATTGATTATCTGACCAGTTGTTAATGGACAAAGCTAGAGTACCTTGTGGTATTTTTTTATTTCTACTTGGAATCTCTAATAACCTGAGCATATGTTGATACACACGTAGGTACAAGAAGTAGGATTTTAGTGGTGACTGGAGTGTGACATGACTCATCTCCAACATATAAAAAATAGACAAGATGTATTATAAAGGCAGGCTTAATGCAAAAAAAAAAAAAGGAAGTGTGCAGGATACTTTTATGCACATATAGGAATGAAAGTGAGGAGATTCAAAAGGTCCTTGATCTACTGGGGCGTTTTCTATTGTATTTCTMAATATATTTCCTTGTTGGTCCAGCATTAACTGGATTCACTGTTGTCTGTTGAAAGTYAAATACAGGCCAATTTATATTTTTGGCCATTCAAGATCTGATTAAAATATATTTTACTATATTCTACTGTACAATAACTCCCACCTCAGCCTCGTTAGATGGTTAGACAGTCACCCTTTAAATTAATGCTGGGGCCAGGATAGAAGGATTGAAATAACAGAGGCCCAGTTTGTACTTTATGCAAATAAACACTCTTATTCTTATCTACACCTGTACACTTCTTAGGGTGGCTTTTGTGGATCAGATGTCTGTCTCATTCTTTGGAACTATTATATACTATACCCATTGAAGGAGGTTGGCTTGGCATTACTCATACAAAGAATGTAAATTTGTCCATGTGTGCCTTGTCTTTTTCTTCTGAGTACTGAAAAAGTCATTCTCTGGGCTGAGCTGGGGTATAACATATATTTATTAAAGCCAAAGGGCATTCTGTGGAGTACTGTGTGTGTTTCTTACCATCTGTTTTCATAAAAGGTGACTACCCTTGGCACGGGTATGGAGAAGGTCAGGGAAGGAAAGAGCAATCATACCAGAAGAGCCTTGTTTGTTTATTCCAGTAAAGTGAAGTCAGAGAAAGGGTAAATTTTAGCCTAGACATATATTGTAGGATTGATGTCCAAGAGGAAAAGTTGGCATTAAACTAAAACCACATGGGTAACACTGTCAGTGAATAAATTTAGACTGGAAATTAGAAGAAGATTTCTGAATATTGAAGGAGAGAGGTTTTGAAACAGCTTTCCAATAACAGGAGAAATAATTCTACCTCATATTTTGAGGTAATTATGAAATGACATAAATAATGTGTCACCTTTACTCATTAGAAACTTAATGAGTAAGAAGCTATTTCTAGTCTAGGCCCAGGAGAGGAGAAGCAAAAATTCTAACTCCTGAATTCTTACTCCTATCTTTAGGATGAACAGCTTAATCAACAGGTGGATTTTTTTTTTTTCTTTTATGGGTCTTTCACACTAGAATGAGAAGTATCCTAGGAAAAAATTTTGAGATCTTGTCACAAGACAGGTTCCTGAGAGCCTCAGTTGTTCTGTGGGCAGACAGCATTTGCTATCTGGTTCTGGCTGTGCCTGTGCTCGAGTTCCCCAGCTGCAGAGCTCACAGGTCCTTGGGAGCAGGTTTCCTTCGGGAATATCAYGGGTTCTGGGACCTGAACACCTGGAATGCTGCAGTAGCTATTGGCCACTTGTTTGTTGCTGAGTGATAGGTGTAGATGTGGCCATTCTGTCTGTATTTCCTTCTCCCTCTGGTATTGTAATCAAACAGAGACATTCTGTAAAAATAACACACTATTTGCCTGGGTTTAGCTCTGGTTTTAATGCCAGAGTAATTTTTAGCTACAAGCAGAGTACAGAATCTAAATTAATAATCAGCATTCAAATGCTATGTAATTATCTATCATGTTTAAAGGTTTAGCTTGTGCTGTCGATGTTTTTAAATTTCTAAGTGTGATATTTTTTGTGCTTGGTTATTTCTGCTTCCCCAATTTTTTTTGGATGCTGCTAGTAAGTACAAAATGGAGACTTTACATTTGCTTTTATTCTACAGTTGAATCATATGTTTTCAAAAGTGAAGTCTGCCTTTGGAACTTATAGAACTAYGGCAGAGATTAATAAATTTCACAAAGGGCTTACTATTGCAGCTATAATTAAAGCCAAATTATATTCAGGTTGTGTCTATATTATGGTTTGAAAGAATCACTTTGCCAAAGACTTTACAAATTATGCAATTTGTTCTGTTACTAGCAAAACTGCAGCTATGAATATATTCCTTGAGCATTTGACTTTTAATCCTAGTCTATTAAGAGGTTTGTTAGCATCATGCCTGAGTAACGTTGAGCACCAGCCACATAACAGAGAGTTATTGATAAACGTCTAAACCTTTAAATAAAACGCGCCTGCTGTTCTACTCTGCTGGCTTTGATTGGRGATGCAACATTTCCCCAGATGTTTCACTCACTCTCAAGCTCACCAGTATTCCTTTGTGGTGAACAAACAGTAAATGTTTGAAAATAGCTCTGGCAAAATGTCAGTGCTATCACTGTCACGGTGTTCATCAGAAAACTGACGTTTGCATGGGTGTCACTTCATGCAAAAGTCCTTTTAAACTGTGGATCTGAGCAGAGGTCTGTTTTTTACCTAGATCTTTATAATCAGGATTGCATATGGTGCTTAATTAGAAAACATAGTTCTGGTTTGCTCCTCAGTTCACCTGGTTGCTGGTCACCACAAGCCCTGCCTCAAGAGCCGATAGCAGGGACACCTCTTGGCTTTCTTGTCCCTGGAACAAGGATCTCTGTTGGCTGAGTAGGACAGGGTTTGCCCAGCGCCCGGCCCTGGGAGGGGACAGGAGCAGCAGTGTCAATTGGCACTGCAGCTCTGTTTCCCTCCTGGGAGCTTCTTGAGGTTTTACATCCCCAGCTGCAAATGGAGAGCCCTGGGCCTCCCTTTGCCTCCGACTTTCTTTGCTGCCAAAGGTGAGCAGTTGTTTCAGTGCCAGTGCAGATGGCTGAAGAATCAGCTTAGTTGTCTGTGACGTGTGCATTTGATTATATATTCCAGTTGGATAAAATTCTGTAGTTCTTGTCTTGGAATATGGTTAGCCAAAAGTATTGAATTAATTTTGTTTAGTTTTATGCTGACCACAAGGTTGTGGACAGCAAGATGTTAGCTAAGTTGATTCCTCCCAGTCGTGGCCAAATGTGTTACAATTTTGTAGTTAAACAAATCTGAGCAGAGTGAAAGGGAAGATCATTCCTACACTTTCATTCCATTGGGACTCTTTAGTCCTTTGTCCTGCTGGTTTCTATTTTGAAAATAAATTGGAAAAATCTTTTAGAGGAAAGACTTTAGAATATAAAGCCTTTGGGACCTTCCAGTTTGAGAGAGAAGCGCAGCTTTATTTGCCTTTAAATAATAAAGTTTATTTTTTTCTGTTTAAGTATTTATAACAAGTGAGACTGGGGTTTACAGTATGCAGTGCAGAATTCCATTTTCCAGAATGTCCTATTACTTTTTAATTGCTTTATGCTTTTAAAAAGTGATAATATAAAATGCTTAATCATTCAGATTAATGAAACAATATTTGTAGAACAGGCAACTGCTTTCTATGAAGTTTGGTTTATTTGTTATATATCTGAGTAGCAGCTGTGCATCTCATGGTCAACCTTTTATTCTGAAAATTGAAGAGGAAAATAAAATCTGTATTAACTAAAGGAAAGCCCTATATTTGTTCTGAATTTTTGGAATGGGCCTTTCCTCCTTGTCTGTTAATGTTTTTGGATTCTTTAGTATCAAAACCACTTTTTCATAGACTGTATTTTTTGTCTCAATCTGGCAGTCTCAAAGCAATTCATTAACTTTAATTAAATTTTTATATTACTTTAAAAAGTGACTTTTGAAAAATGGTATTGGGGGAATACAGGAACGAAGAGGTCATTTCACAAGATTATTACTACCCTGAAGTGCTGCTGAGATTTAGCTTTCTGTTCCTCTACCTTTSGTTTAAATTTAACAGATGAAAAGAACCAATTTGAAATGTCAGAAATCAAAATATGTCATGAGAACTAGCAGAGTTCAAAAATACAAAAATATATATTTGCAATTTCACAGAGCATTGCAATGATTTGATTTTTAAAGGAGTATTATACCAAAAGGCCAAAAGCAGTTAAGATTTTCCAGCATCAGTACCTGAATTTGCTTTGCTTATAAACAGATGCGTAAATCTGTTGTTTGACCAGTGGGCAACTGTTGATAAAAATAAGCCCCAAAATATTGGAAATACAGTAGATGAATCTTGGGTCCAAGTGATTTTCTCACCAAGTAGTGGTGTATAGTTTCTGGAAGGAAAAAAAGAAATTTTGGAGAGAGGCTGCATAGAATGAACAGCCTTCTGGATGCAGAGTACTCCAGCTTTCTTTGTTAGTCTCTTGCTCTGGCTGGGACTCCTTTCCTGATCTGTGCCTTGTTTCTCTAGCAGTGAAGTTGGAATCCCAGCTCCAGTTTCTCTGTAAAGTCAGTGTCTGTGCAGCAAGCACGAAGGCTGGGTAATCACAAAGTATTGCTCATGACTCATCAGTGTTTTAATGCAAAGGTGATTATTGATGAGATCTTAGTGTTCTTGGCTGGTAATTTCCTTGAAGCTTACGTGTTGTGCATGTACCCATCTTCGTGACTAGACCCCAAAAATATTTTTGTTGACAGCTTAAGCCAAGCTCTGATTTACTGTTGCACTGGTGCTGTATGTGTGGGGTTAAGCTTTAAAACCGTATCTGTGTGATTAATGATACACAGGAAACCAAATCAATGTCAGTATGAAGGTTGATTTAACCCACTGAGTCACCTGATCCCCACCTTGGACTCCAGAGCAAGTTCATAGGCATTACCTTTCAGAGCTAAGAAATAAATAATTTTGTTACCGTTTTAATGCAGACTTCACATTTTTAGAGGTGGAGTGCCCACCTGTATTGCTTTCTTTTCTGCCATGAGGAAGTGGTGTGTGTCAGGAGGTGCTCAGTGTGGGGTTGCCCCTCACTCCGATGACTGGCATCTGTTTTGCTCCTTTCTCTTGCTGAACTCAGATTTTGGTGGAAGCCACGAGGTGGGCACTGTTAAATCCTGGGTCTGCTGCATCTCCCTGCTCCTTGCCCTGCTGCTGTTCAGAGTCCGCCCGTGTACTGACACGGGCGTGTGGGCCGCGGGCTGCTCACCCCTGACCCAAAACCCGCCCTAGTTTCCACCAGAGCTTTTCACGCAGAGCCTCTCGAAGGCTCCTAAACCTCAGCCCCCGGGGTCACGAGCGAAGCGGCTTTCCGAAAGCCTGGTCCTCATTTTGTTAATGTTTGTCCTTTATACATMTATATATATAAAAAAATAATCCTGCCTTGATTAGCATTCGGTTCCAGAGGGACCCGGGCGCTGAAAGGGATGGGAGCAGAGTGATTCAGCCGGCGCGGAGCGGGCGCGGCGTGGGGAGGCTTTCGCGGCGCCTGCCTGCAGCCGGGAGAGGAGCCGCGCTGCGCGGGGAACAGATGCATTTCAGAGTCGCCCGCCAAAGGGAGTATATTATGCTCCCTTTTTAAACTTTCCCAAACACACACCATCTGTTTCACACTAGATACTTACAGGGTTTGATCAAATTAGAAGTCATGCTGAAAGGAAAAGCTAAGGTTAGCATGGACAGCTTTCTTAAAGCTACAGAATCCGCGGTTCTGTTCYGTTGAAACCCCTGAGTGTTTGCCTCTGTAATCTGGATGAAAGATTGCACCTTAGTGACGCTGCCAATTGCGTGTGTGCACTTATACTCTCAATCAGAGTAGTATTTGCAAAAGTGAAATTCAGAAAGTATCCTATAAAATGACAGCAGGAGAAAACAAGTGGTGGCCATTGTGAGTGGCTGATAAAATTGAGGTAAAAGTACTCAAACAGATGTTGGCTGTTTCAGAATAGCTACCATTAGATATGCCTGACTGCAGAAACAACCTCTGCAAACACTGGAGTTCAAAAATCTTCTGGCATAGGACCTAGTCCCTAAATCTGGGCTAGGGAAGTCACCCAGTAATTGTGTGACAGTGATACAAATGAAACTGAGACGAGTGAAGGAACCAACATATTGTGATAGCATAAGAATAGTTTTAGTGGTCAGAAAGAAAGGTAAAAAGAAGGATGGAGGCTTATAGATCTCACAGGTTTTGTGCCTGTTTCAGTTATGAGGTTGTGATTTGCAAAGGTATTGAGTTCTTGGTTCAGCATTACAAAATGTGGCTTGCATGGCTAAGGCACTGAGGCTCCAGAGAAATTCATCACTTCTGAACACAAAGCTTAGGCTGCTTGGGGCGTGTCTCTTTAATAGCTGTGCTTGAGTTTTGGTTTAAGATCTCAGAGCTAAGTGGCTTGAACCAATTCCAAAGGAATTTTCCTGCCTGTCCTTAACCCCTGCTCTGCACTCCCTGACAGGGCTGGGTGCCAATTTTACCTCTGCTGCAATTTTTATCCACAAACTGCTGTGATGCCACTGACAGGGGATAAATCAGGTGGGCACTGCAAAGCTGGGGGAGCCCTKCCAAGCAGTCCTAAATCCTGGACCTCAGCTGCTGGTAGTGAAATGATGATGTACAGGTCATCTCCTTGTCCTGAGACAAAACAGTGTGAAACCTGAGATATGAATGYAGAGAAATCACTATCAAAAAACTTTGTTTTAGCTGTGTCAAAATTGTTGTAGTTAAATCTGAGACATAATCACAAAGAACATATGTCACAAATTATCTTGTTTTGTTAAGTGTTGTTTGGCTTACTTGAGACAATTCTAAAATAGAACTATAGACATATAAAACACTTGTAAAATAATGCCAGAATGCCATGGAAAAGGCTGTGTTGAAGACATTTCTAAGACATCTTGCAGCATGAAGTAGAGAAATCTTTTTTTTAACATCCAGTATCCAGTTATTTCAAAAATGTTCATCTTGCATCAAAGTAAAGTCTCTTCTTGTATGATGGTGCCATAGTCAACTGCCAGATGTGGATAATTATTTAAACCAAACATCCAAATTCTGTAAAGTTCATTCATAACTTCTCATTGCAACCATTCATTTAATGCCTATTTTAGCAAAAGGAGTCCTGGTTTAAGATGTGCTTTTAAATCACAAATGTTTGTACTGGCCCTGGGGGCATGAGTGGGACACAATTGGTAGGGCAAATTGGGAAGAATATTTTGATTTTTTTGCTCTGTTAGAACATTACCTTTCTCTTTCCCCCCCAAAKAGACAGGCACGAGACATCTTACTAGTTTAGGGCTTTCTTTTAATTAGATATGTAKAACTTAACACAAAACCGACAGATACAAGGGAGATTGTTCCACCCTTCTGAAACCACGAGGCTTTGCAATTTCCCCATGTGACATCTTGATTACAKTCCTTTAGAAGATAGCATTTTTCCAAAAATTAATTTGCTTTTTAAAGATCATTTCACAAGCCTACACTGACATTCCACATGAGCGGAATGTGATACTGCCAAGCCAGATAATCTGTACCACAAAGTCTTGACAATATCTGCTCGCAGGACTTTGAAAGCAGAGCTGCGGGGGTTACTCGTGGCCTGTGGGCTAAGGGAATTCAGACTAGCAATGTTGCCAGGATACTCCTTGCTGATTAGGAATTAATTTCAGATCCTCACTCCCATGATAAATTTTCTACACTCTCACATAGGTATGATCTAGAATGTATAAATACTGCAGTGACACGATGGAAAAAGGGATTGGCGAAAGAAGCGCGCACATCTGTCAAATTTTTATCTTTACCTTGAATTATTTTTGAATTAACCTTTCTTTTAATCTACAAGCTTCTTGCTTGAGGCAAAACAGTCTTTACTTCACAAAACCATCTGCCTGGCTTCAAGACTTTCATGTCAATGGACAGACCTAGAATAAGGCACCATGTAGCGATAGGCAATTTGACAGGAGCTTTGACAAATTGGAGATAAATTACATGAACATAAAGAACATACCATTGAGTGCTGARTGATAGACTAATTACATTTTTGTGCTTCATGAGTGAGAGACAGCTAAAACTGAAGGCAAAGTCACCAGTCCCACTAGCTGGGAGGTGCATTGAGAGCATTGCATATTTCATCAGGCATTCTGGAAGTTTGAGTTTGAGGCTTTCAGAAGAAAACTCGGGCTTTTATCAAGGTAAAACTTTGTGTTCAGTTTTTTRCATATCTCAAAGGAGGTGAATTAAGAGTCAAGTAGGTTCCCTATCAGGCAGTGTTATCTCCATAACAAATGAAGTCTAGTCCCATTGTTGATAGTGTTATCACTTTTTTTAACACTATTAAAACTAAAATCAGCTAGGCTGTGCAGCAGTGAAACCCAACCTTAAATCTAGTGCAAAGTATGCCAATTGTTCTTGATGTATTGCACAGAATCATAGAATATCCTGAGTTGGAAAGGACCTGCAAGGATCGTCATAGTCCAACTCCTGCCCCSACACAAGTCAGCCCTGAGAACCCCACCATGTGTCTGAGAGCGTTGTCCGAACACTGAATGTCTTAGGAGTGTGTGCTCTAGAATTTTGAAAGGGTAGGGAAGAAAACACAATGCTTSCAGTGTTTATGGGTGGTTATCAGAGCTAAATAACAGCCAAACCCCACTCCTCTTTCTCCAGAACAATTGTGGCATTATGAGATCCAACCCAGCAGGTCAGTGTGAGATGTCATGGTAGCACTTGGGAACTCAGTAGGATGTCAGAAGAAGCTGCTACTGGACAGAAAGTGTCTGAACTGAAAATAAAGGTTGCAATACAGCTGTAAACAGAGAATGTTTATAATAGTCACATCATCCATCCTTTCCAGCTGGGCAAGTTTTTGTTATGTTTGTACTGCACCTTGCAAAGTGAGGCCTTTGTAATAGGAGCTCCTAAGCACACATAAATAACAGTGTTTCTGTTGCTCACTGAGCAARTTTAACTAAGAAAGCTTTCTTCAGAAATGCAATATGGGGTGAACAGACCATGAAAACTGTCACTGGGCTTTTTTCTATAATCTATCAGGTTTTATGTGCTGTTCCTGTAGTACTGGGTTTAGCTGTAACGTCTCACAGGGGCACTTTTCAAAGATACACCCTGTTTTTATTTGCAATTAGAGCTGTTATCACTCTCCTTAAATAATGCATTTCATAATTTAAAGCAGACAGGGAAAGCTACACAAACATGAACTTAAGTGTATCTCTACAACACTCCTGCAAGGAAGTTTAAAATTATGATATTGTTGTTACTTTCATTGCTAAATCAATGTACCAAATACAGTAATCAAATTTTAGACAGGGGTTACCAAAGGAGTTTTCACTGAAAATTGCTTGCAGTGTTTGGCATTATGATTTTGTTTATAATCTCCTAAGCAGTTAGCAAACATTAAAAATACACCTATTTTTACAATGTCTTTCAAACAGAATATTTTTACCAGATCTTTGAATTTCAGAAGCTGCTCCTATTAATTTAGGAGAGAAGATAATGATGGAGTAAAATGAAAAGAGAATGAAGACTCACTCCTAAGTATACCTGCAGTCAATGTGGTATACAGGTCCTTATCCAAAGGTTGCTCGGGCAAAGGAGGGTTCTTTCATTGTTTTTACAGGGATTTGGATTTTATCCACTGAGAAAAGTTAGAAACTCTTTGTTTAGAAATGATACAAGGTCCCACAAAGGATCAAAGGAGAAAAGAATTAGTTGGAATCCTATCTGTCTCCTGGACACAATGAGGACCTTTGAAAAATCATTACGTTCAAATGCCAAAAACTTCTGAGAAAGTGCAAACCTGGATGTAAACAGTTTGAAGTGCTTCTCACCTGTCTTGATGACAATTCTGGGTATAACCTTCACTTAGAGAGGAGAGAATACAAACAGCAGATTTATTAAAATATGAATAAAATATCAGAGGCTAGACTCTTCATCTGTTCACAAGTGTCTCATCTTTGTTTAAAAGAATTTATGTTTATTTAAATATATATTTTATAATATATAGACAGGGCCAAAGTTTATAATGCTTACCTGAACCTCATTTCYACACGGAATGTTTAGCAATGTTAAGCAGGAGGGGTTTATTTATTTAATTTTTTACTTCAAAAAATATTGGTGTTTGGCATGGCACTTTCTTCCGAAGGTTGTATGAAGTACATTGAACTGATCAGTGTTCCCTCAAGGCAATATTTCAAATGCTATTTTAAAAAAACATTCATAACAGCAGACGGACCACACACATTTCAGTTCACGTAATTTATTGGTTTCCTTCCTTAGTAATTGCCCCTTGGATCTTACAGCTTCCATGTGAAATCCTAAGGCACTCTAATAGAGGTCACTCAGTGATTTCTGTAGACTTGATTTCCACAGACTTCAGTTGAGATAGCTTATGTTTACCTATTTTGCAAACAAATTCTATGCCACTCAGTGCATATTTATCTGCACTTACATAAATACAACAATTAATAGAATAAGACCTCCCAGAATTCCTGTTTCTCGGGAGAGTGTGTCCTGACTTGCTGAAATATTCCTTGCATTCTCAGCAGCCAAAGCAGTTTAATCAGGCAAATGAGCATAACTTCCTTCAAGAGCAGTAAAAAAGGAGTTGAAAGAGAATTTGGACAAAATTCGTAGTGAAGTCAGTGAATTTTATTTTAGTAACTGCTAAGTAACAAGGGTGTGGGAAAAGGAGCCTAGGATTCAATTCCATGTGACAGAAAAATTTGTGTTTAATTATCATACTCAAATATTGCACTGCTATCAAATCTAGATTGCAGTGTATGGGAGTGGTAAACACCTGTCTGGTATTTAAGCTTTTTTAAATTACTTCCCTTTCACTCTTTTAAAGTTAATGTGATCATAGTGTTCTTATTAGCTCTGGCAGCAGCGTTCCCGAGTAGATCTGCCTTTTTCTGCTGTGGGCTGTACTCGGGAACGAGTCTCTTTCCATTGCCCTTCAACCTGTCACAGAGTCGGGAGCTGCTGTGGCCCCTCATTAGGCAAACCTGGCATCTGCTGGCCCCAGATGCCGATCACTGGGAAGATTTTTTTCTTAAGGTAACATATGGACTTTAGCATCCCTGTGTGCTTCGCTTGTTCCTTTTTGTGTCTCTCCACTTCTCCACAAAAAACTGATACAGTATTAATGTTATTTTCCCAGTGACTTCTTGTCCTGTTAGTTTTGTTTTGTATGTATGAGTCCACGCTTTCTTTGCATTGCTGTTTATGAATATATGGAGAGTTCTTTAGTAGCTGGAAATGTTCTAGCAAAAAATACAGGCTCTTCATAGTAAACCACACCTGGCAAAGCATGTTAGTCCTCTCTTACAGCATCCTGGGATATTGAATATGGCATAATAGAGCACTGTCTTGTCTTTGTCATAACACTGCATCAGTTTATGCTGGATGTGAATGTAACCTAGAGAAAGCAGACACCAGCAGCAACTGAGAACAGCCAGGTGGGCACACAGACAATGCCTGACAAAAGGAATTATTGATGTAAAGGTTGCCCCACTGATCTAATGATAGTCCAGCTGACAGGCTGCTACATTTGTGGAGTCATAGTAGAAGAATAGGGGACACTTGTGAAAAGATATCATTGATTGACACTGAAATAGGTTAGACAGGAATTTTTCTAGAATAATTTGTTTGTCGAAAAGTTTTGCTGAATTCACACTAATTCCTTTGGAACTGCCATCACTGCCACTCCAGTGCTGTATTTCAACAACTCTCACTTTTGTTACAGCTGTGAACCTTTCATAGTTTCTTTGTCCTTAGGATGTCAGACATGAAAGGGAGGCAGTGTCATGCTGTTCATGAATTCTAGGTGCCTTGATCCTTGATCACTTTGTTAAATCATTAGAGGGAGGTCCCTCTGGGAATTATCAAAAGTCTCTGAAGAGTCACTTATGAAAACGAATGTACCTCTCACATAACATATATCACTTCCAATCCTGTCTCGAGTCAGGCTGCTCTCTGAAATGTTTCTGAATGTTAATCAGTAATCAGGGCACAGATTGGCACATGCTGCTGGGCTTTGAAGCTATTCCTATCGTATGATTTGTCACATCCTTAGTAATACTTTGCATGATTTCCATACATATCCTATTAGACTTCCTTGCTTAAGGACTTCAGATTTCAGCAAAATACTTGACAGCACCCAACTGTTGGACATTCTTGAGAGTTTCACATTAGCCAAGTACAAGGTGCCACTTGACAGCTCCAATTGACTAGAGGATTGAGAAGTGGGTTACATTGCTCATCTCTGTTGTAACATCACTGCTGGATAGCTTTTCCAAATGTCAGGGCATATCTGTGCTTCCCAGACTGGATGCTGTGAGATTGTACCCCAGCCATTCTTCCCATTTGTTTGACAGGAGACATCCCAATATTATTTGCTGTGCAGAGCTCAGTACAGCTGCTGCCTCAGGGTGGGCAACTAGTTTTATTGTGATGTAAATTTTCTTTACATGAAACTATGTAAATCACAAGAATGGTTTATTGATGTTTGTGTAAGGACTGCTCAGCAATAACTAAAACTTAGCTTTGTTATCAACACTCTTTTCAGCAAAATCCAAAATATAACTCCGTACTGGCTACTCTGTCCCAGTTCAAACCAGCACTGTATATTTTAAACTCCTTATGGAAATGTTTAAATACCTTTAAAACTAGAAAAATCACTTTCTCTGGTCTAGTTATAGTCATCCATTCTGGGCAGATTTTCTGCCTTTTTTTTTTTTTTGGTGTTTTTTGTTTGTTTGGGTTTTTAAAATTTTTTAAAATTTTTTTAATGACTTTAAACTGACAGAGAGTAGGTTTAGACTAGATATTAGGAAGAAATTCTTCACAGTGTGGGCTCTGAGCAACCTGGTCTAGTGGAAGGTGTCCCTGCTCATGGCAGGGGGTTTGGAACTAGATGACCTTCCAGGTCTCTTCCAACACAAGCCATTTTATGATGTAAGAAATTAAGTTGCAATCCAAACATAAATTAAAAAATTAAAAAATCCTTGTCCTATTTTCAGCAGTATATTTTTGAAATTTCAATTTTAATAGCACTTTCACATTTGTTTTAGACTTTTATACCCATCTTTAATCACATACAAATGAAGAAACAGTTGAGACTACCAGCTGTAGATTAGTGTTTGTGATGATTCTAACATAACTGAGAAATCAAATTAGTTTTTAGCAAAGTCTAAATTTTAGCAGTTTTTCACTATATTTACAGCAACTATTTACTCTCACTTGCTGTGTGTATGTGGGGTTTCAAAATATTTCTAGAACAGAAACTGAACTTTTTGTTATTAGTATGACTGCCTGAAGTGAATTACAAATATCTCTCCGAAGTGGTGGGGTAAACATCAAATGTTGATTAGGTAGTGTTTGATTCGTTATAAGATTGGAGTAGCGGAGGAAGAGTCGAAATGTGAAAATTATTTGGAATGAATTGCTTTATCTATTTTGACATCTGTCATGTGTCACCTGTTTATGCCCACTGTCAAAACACCTGGAGAATTTCTTAATGTCTTAAATTTTAAATCAATTTCTATTGAGGCCTACATTTGCTGACCACTAAACTGATGTGATCTAGCGTATCCTACATTATTCTGCTCCTTTTGCTAGGAAAAAACCCTCTGATGGGTTCCTCTCTAGTGATCCCCTTCAGGAATGTGAACAAATATTATAGACAGAGAAAAAATAGAAGCACTTGCAGTGGGGTTAGTTGAGCTCTCACTGAGGAGCACAGTTGCTTTATTTTTGTGCCAGGCTAGCCAGAAGCTGAAAAGGGAATGTGTGGTACCATTTCCTATCACAGTTGGATAAGGAGATTACCTTCCACAGTTGGATAAGAGGCATTTACTGAAGAAATTATTCTGTAAGGAAATAACTAATGGGAAACAGACCTGCAGTGGACATAAGAAATATCTAAAGACGCTCTTGGGAGGAACTTTCGGCTATGCAATGCTAGCAGATACAATTATAGAGGATTGTGAAACCACATCTGCCAACTGAAATAACTGGCAGTGAACAAAAGATGATGAGTGAAAGAAAATAACCATTGGCATGGTTGTGAAATGCATTATCTAGTCATTTCCAGCATCTGTAACAGAAAGCACATTCCTATTTCATTTGTGGAAGCACAAGCAAGGTTTAAATCTGATGGTACAGCAGTGAATGAATCTGCAAAGTTTAATATTATAACTTTATAATATTGTAAGACATCTGAAAATCAGGTGTGTTTGTGTAGTGTCTAGAGTTGCAAAGAAAGAAGATTTGTATGCTCTGGAACAGGTTTTCATTCCTTTTCCATTCCCTGGAGTATATATTGAAGAATGATGACTGGTGCATAATTTCACGTCACTGGCTAAGTCTGACCTGACCCTGTCAAACCGTCAGGGTCACTTTCTCTACGTGAAGAACCAGTTTCCTCACCAATAAATAAAACAACACACAAGCCTTCCAGTAAGAACTTACCTATGAGCTCAGTAGTTTTCCTTCTGTCACAAATGACATACTGTAGTCTGAGAGGAACGAGAGCACGGTGATACAGGCCTTCCAGAAATATTTATGGAGAGAGGGACCATCCAGGGCTGTGAGCGATGGGGAAGCCAACTTAATTTGCTTGCAAATGCAGTGACCTGCATGGGCAATTGTATTGGAGCAGCACATGTGTAACAAAATAGAACTGAGGAAGATCAAATTAGTTCATCAACCAGCCAGTATCTCCAAGAGTGGGACCACTTCCCTGAGTGTTCTACCTGCAAATGAGCCTGTCTTCTTTGAACTACTTGCCACCAGCAGGCTGGCTAAGTCAGGATTTAAGCATAATTTATGACATCAGAAGCAAATATGTGCTAGGAAAAACAGGTTCTCTGCCAGGCTAGAGCTTAATCTCATGAGCGTGTCTGTCTTTCACAGAGAAGTGAAACACATGAGCAAGCTTTCCTAAATTACACACTAATCCACTTTTCAGTGACTTTAAAATTTATTACTGAAAGTACAAATAGCTGTCAGCTTGGAACTAATTAAAATGTTAGGATTAACCTAAGGTGTACTGTTGCCCAAGCGCTCAGCAAATGAGAAAGACGTAGAAAAAATAAATGGACATTTCACTGGTACTGTCCTACAACAGAGTTCTCAATGCAAGTAAAATATCTGATGACTTTAGTGGAGGAATGGATTTCCTAGCAATAATTAGAAGTTTGCAGAAGTTAGGTGTGTCATGTAAAGTAATGTGCCACATTATCTGAAGTAATGATGTTCTTAGCAGGTGGACTGGGAATCCGATTCTTCTGATTCATAAAGGCAAATGTAATTTATAATGTGCCATTGCTGACCAGCTGCAGTAGCTGAGGATTGCTTCACCCCTGCCTCATAGATATGGAACAGTTTTTTCATCCAATGGACTATATATAAAAATATAACTACACAGCATTCTATAAAATCAGAAAAATTATTACGACAGCACAATCACCTCCATGTAAACAGTCAGGTGTGTGGGTGTTGTACAACCTTGATTTGCACACCCTGTTGCACAGGCAAAATACCAGAGCTTGTATTTGTGTGTGGCTCACGTGCAGATCAGAGGCACTTTCACCCCTGGGGCAGGGGCTGGGGGCTTTGGGATACCCTGAGACAAAGGTGTGCAGGGGCTGAACTCATGAAGCCATTCTGGTACCAGGCTGCAAACCCAGCTCTGATGATTCCCACTGGGATGCACAGGCCATCAGGAACAAATCCTATCTTTAAGCTGTTTCTTGTCCGCTTGCTCCGTTTCGCTTTTTCCTTCTTTCCTTTAATTCCTTAGGTCTAGCTTGCAAATGGCTTTTCAAAAGGTTTCCTCCTCCACAGAGCTTCATCATTGGGAAGACAGAAATCAGGAGCATGGGAGGAAAACCTTCTGGCTTATTTTCCAGATCAGCCACTGAACCTGAGAGGAAAACATGATGACTGCTACAAATCAGAACATGAATCTTGGGGGAGTTTAGTTGAGATTTTAAAGACTTGTACAGAGAGGAGCAAATTGTGATGATATGAGAGTTTTTAATCTGGCCAGAGTTCATACAACAGTCAAAGGA
Organism: Amblyornis subalaris; assembly: GCA_018881555.1. Taxonomy (NCBI): domain Eukaryota; kingdom Metazoa; phylum Chordata; class Aves; order Passeriformes; family Ptilonorhynchidae; genus Amblyornis; species Amblyornis subalaris. The sequence continues at coordinate 3,714,770 of JACAXG010000004.1, forward strand.
ACATCTGAGTCCAAACATTCAGTGTGGGAAGTTTTGGCTTAAATCATGAACTTCATCATAATTTCAACAACTGAAAACCGTTCTTAGTGAGTAAAGATTCAAAAAGCTTGAAAAGAAGCATATGTCAATCATATCTTTAATTCAGCTAGTTTTGCAGCTAGGGAGAAACTAGCATGGTACCTTTTAAATCAATTATTGCTTTCATTTGATGATTCAGTCCCATTGGCTGTTCAGTGCTTTTACCTCTGCAATATGTAGCTATCACATTTTGCTTATGTTAAACCAATATTTTTATATTTTAATTTTGGAAAGATTAAATGTTTATTCTCTGTTTCTGCCTTGAAGTCATCATGCTTCATTGATAACATAATTCCTATGGAGAGTAATGAGTAAAACATAATGGTTTCAGATGAAGACAAAAGCAGAGGAACAAATTAAATTCTTAAAACCAAAGGGCTTGCAGAAAACACATCCAAGAAAACAGAAAAATCTGGGGTTTATACAGAGAAGCATTCTAGCTAAAATCCTTCTCAAAGTTTTCCATTAAGTGTGAGTCTTAAATTTCGTGTACTAACTGCCTGGATGCATGTGGCAAAAAGTAATTGGGTAATAACTTATGGGCATCTGCAGTGCATTTGAGAAAACTGGCACTCAGTCCTTGTTGGTCTGAGGGGCACTGTGAAAAAAGTGAAAGTTCTACATTTTGTCGGGAAAGATGGGCAGTTGAACTTCACTTTCAGCTGTTGTGTTATTACCACAATGGAACTATCACTCAGCCAGCCAGACATATTAACCAAGCAAGCTGTAAATTCCACAAGATCTTGCAATTGTACTTCTCAGCTTTTTACTTCTTTTAGCATTCCTAAAAGTTATTGCTCTTTCTCTGGCATCTTCCCACGTATATAAAGGTTCTGTCAGCCCTGACCTTCACCTGGACTTTTCCCATGTGCTTTCCATCACTTTCTGAAGATACTCTGCATATGCACAGTGGAGCCATCATCAATCAAATCGTGTCACCCTGTGCTGTTCCCATCTACTGCCTGGTGTCATCCTGGCAATGAAGGTCTCAAAAAATATATATTTGACTTCCAGTGACCTGAGTCTTAAATCCATACTTAGAAGAAGTCCCGGTGTAAATTAGCCATTGTGATAGTTGGCATTTCTGTGACAGGAAGGACTTTGTCACCCCTAGCCACTCTCCCTTCTCTGCTTTCTAGAAGTGATGAGCTTGTTGACCAAACAGGCCTTAGAACCCAGAAAGGAAAGAGCCAGTGCTTAGGGCTGCATCATGTTACCACATCTGCTGCCTCATGACTTCTGTGAACTCTGTCACGTGGCTGGGGAAGGAAGGTTGTTGCAGGCCTTCAGTGAATGTGAAACAATTGATTACCTTTAGTGTGTCACATGAACATGGCTTCTAAGCAGTTTCCTGAAAGGGCAACATCAGATATATTAATGTTAAACATACAAAGGTGCTCTGCCCTCATTGCCAGTCCTGACGTGTATGGCTCAGGAGTCAGTCCACCCAAAACATCACAATATTGACTGAAAATCATAAGACTGAAACATGAATAATTGTCTGAAATAAAGCCTTGCTCCTAGGGGAAAGTGGGGATATGGAGTGCCCCCAAAGGGGGAGACAAATTCCAGAAAGAGGGGCCCATCCAAAGGGTGCCATCACTGCTGTGCCTTCCCATCAGATCACAAACATCCAAGTTCTTCCTTGGGTCTCTTCGCAAAATCCCATTAGGTCCCTTTCTTGCTTTCTTACTCTCTGCAAAGTGAGGGCAATGGGTAATTTAAATTCACCTAAAGGGCTCAGTATCTGCCTCAGTGCCCTAGGAGAGTGTGTCCTGTCATTATAACCTTGCAATGAGAAGCTGTGCTGAATTTGGGTTCTGAATAACCCTGTTTCCGACCCCAAAACTACTGTGGAGGTGTTGTCCTCCCTTCTGCGCTGCTGTTGTGTAGTGGTTTAGAGCATTTCTCAAGTGTGAGAGACCCGGCTTCAGCTTCCATTTTTATCTGAAAATATTCAGGATCTCATTCCTGAATCAGGTCTCCAATCTAGAGGTTATCTTGGAAGGGGGAGGAGAATAATCTCATCTATCAGAGCTTCTCAAAAAGTGAGAGTAAATGTATGCCTGATAGTACCCTTGTTGCTCTGTGTTGTCACAGAGYATCGGAATAGCCTGGTTTCCAATCATTTTGTTCTGATTTAATGACATTTCAGTGTGGAAAGTAAACTAGTCTTTGGGAGCACATAGTGGGATACGACCCCAATCATAGGGGAGTGTTGTCTGAGAAACTTTTGGCTTGGTTCTCCCTCTGTTTGCAGCCAAATCAACAGAGAGGACTGAAAGCCTCTCCTCCCTGTCGTGTTCTCCTTTAGCATAAGTGCCTGAAGTGCTTTGAGGCCTTTGGAGCTGAAGGGAACACCTTGTGCAGCTGCGTTCTGCTACCCAGGCACTCACCGAGCCCTTCTGTGGCAGAGTGTGAGTTTGGAACACATGCATAAGCAATAATGCATTAGCAATTGCTTAATAACTTATTAGAGTCTGGCTTCTGTCGAGGCACCAGGGAAAAGCTACAGCCAATTAGTTCGTAAGAGGGCGGTGGAACAAAGTTAAACTTGAAATTATTGCCGGAAAGGTGGGCTGATAAACTTTAGACTAAACTAGTGTATTAGCACTACAACGGAACTATCAGCTTCGGATAAAACATTAGTATGACAAATTAGTGCTTTGATCGTGCTAGATATAACCATATTCATTTGTTTAATTAAACAATCTAGGCTTCTCTTGGTGTGGGTCATTTTAAAAAATGTTAAAAATAAAATTAAACACATAATTAAGCTGACAAGAGATAAAGACCCTTGTGCAGCAAGTTGAAGGCAGTTAATTTATAAGGAGCCTGGTCCCTGAAGGCTGTGTAGTTTATTAAAGTTACTGAGGCAGAGATGTGATAAAATATTTTATGTAGTGCTTTAAAGGCTAAATTGCTCTGACACTTTTAAAGACCATGGGATATAGTCAATTAGGATGTCTTGTTATCATGTTTTTTCCTCATAAAGTAATCTAAACAAAATCCATGGTTATACTAATAATTTCTTAAAGTTCCCAGATTAACCTTTTTTTCAAACATTTCACTGTGGTACGTGTAATGGCCCTCACTGGTTGCTCCGGTCACAATAAAACTCCTCTGAAACATTGTGTCTGTCCCAAAATGATAAGGTAGAGATCAGGACTAACCAGGAGATGGAGTTAAGTTGGAAACTTGGTCAAAATTGAAAAGCTACCTGGTCCTGCAGGTTTCCAGGTACAATCCTCTTTGGATGTCCATGGAACTACCAAAGCAAAGGTCTGTACAGGTGCTGTACGAGGAGAAAATATCTGTCTTGCCTTAGGTATCTGGAGTTGGAAGAATACTGGTTAGGTATTTTCCAATACTTTCATCCAGATTTGAAAATAAAGTGCACTAAAATGCCTATAAGGAAATGTGCATTAGATAATTAGATAAACGCTCACATTTGCAATCTACTCTCTTGAAAGATTAGAAATATGTTTGAAAAGGTAGTTGCAGTACTGAAATTGTGGCTTTCCATGTTTGGGAGTATGCAAATGTATCAGCTTTATCTCTGATATTTCAGGGGTTTGAAGGGGTTATTTCTCCTGTATTTTCTAATGGGATATTTCCAATTTTTTTTGCTACTGCCTTTTAGCAGTTTTAAGTCAAGTCTATCCTTGATCTTTATCAAGGTCACAAGGGCAGCTACTAAATTTCTGTTGGACTTCAAAGAGTTTTTTATGTAACCCTCAGGCTTCTAAAACAAACAGGAAGAGGGGAAAAACCAAAGGATAACAAGCCATATTCAAGAGAAAGCTAAGGAAAGGCACAATAGGATGAAGAAAAAGGGACTTAACCCAAAACTTATAAAATCTCCTTGTTTTAAAGGGGCAAAGATTTTGAAAGGATGTGTCACTTTATAAAGGAGACTGAGTGAGGTCAATCACTGGCTTTCCAACTTCTGGTCACCTCTCCTTCTCAAAATGTGTGGGTTTTTTTTTTAATCTGACAAAAGTTTCTCTGAGCCCTGTATTTGTCATGCAGTGTGGTGTGACGAAGGCAGTTGGAATGGCGTCCACACTTAAAATTTCCTGAAGCATGGGACATGCTTACTTTTTAACTATGTTCACAAATGTCTAAAAAAACCCCCACAAGTACATTTTCAATCATCTTCATAGAAAATATCTAATCACACAGACATTTTTCTCTGGATTTTGCATTGTCTGTGTTTCAGCAGCACGATTTAAATTGAAGTTGTAAATTTGTGGGGGTTTTAACCACTTGTCTGCAGCACTGAGGTTTGCGGCTGTCAAAGCCATGTTGAAGAACTGCAGGCAAATGCTGCTTTATAAAATATCCTTATCCAGAGAGACGGAATGACGGGGCCTGGCTGCTCAGAGATCGGTGACTGTTTGTCCTGTAAGCAATGAACCAAAGCAATCTATAGCTTTACATCCTTTTTTTTTTTTCCTGAAACTTTTTGCACTTCATATTTTAAAATTAATACCAAGTCAGCTGTACCTAAAATTCACTACTACAGAGACATTCAAGATTTGCTTCTTTCACATGTTTTAGGGCAGGCCTATCCAACACTGAAAAGAGAATGGGATACACAAATTCTGTGCTAATCTTTTAAGGGAAAGAAGATGACATGTGAATGCATTGACAATATTAATGTAGGTCTCCTGCCAGGCCTTGTAGCCTGTCTCATTCCAGATTTTGGAGATCTGCATTGCAGATCTGAGGGCCAGCCTCAGATCATAGAAAAATAGCTAGCAATAAGTGATTCCCAAATGAATTTTTGCTGTGTCTGCACATTATTCAGCTTTCTAAACTTCTATTACATTTGACTGTAGGTCAGTTTTGATTTATCATTTCAACTATAGTTACTATGTGAGTATAAAAAGAATAAGAAATTTCCTTCTTTGTCATTTCAGTGTGATCAAGAAAAAGTTTCAGTTAAAAGGAGATTTTTCACAAGTTAATTATATTCAAGTATTCTGTGGGATTGCATCCACTAACCCATAAACACAATATTTGAGAAAAAAGATTAATATGCCGTGGTTTAAAATTTTGTATACAGGACAAACAAACTGTAATAAGTAAATTTCCTTTTGTTTAGCACAGAAATTTTGGAAGCATTGGAAGTTCATGCTTGAATGCTTCTGTGTTTTTTCACAAAAATTACTATTGCAGATTAAACTAAATATTCAGTGTCTGAATGTAAGGGGAGAAATTTGGTTCACTGTGGGATAATGAAAACTGAAAAACAATTATGTTGCTGCAATCAAGATCTCAGCTACAAATAACTAATTTCAGTTCTTTTCCACTGCTCCAAAATATACTGCTTATTGTTCTTAAAATATTTATATGTCTTTGAATTATTTACTGAGCAAAGGACGCTTGCACTCCTTTAACACAGAAGGAGATGAAAGATTATTTCGTGTCAACATAACAGAAGACAATAATAAATCCATAATGTAAATAATATGCCTCAGAAAAAGAGCTGTGTATTATTAGTATGTGTGTGACCAGATTGCAACTGGGCTTTTCTTAAGGAAGTACTTTTTCTAGCAATGTGGAAACACTTGGTTTGAGTGAAGAAAGTAATCAGAAAAACCTCTTCTGCAGTTCTCTTCTTTTAGAAAGATACTCGAGTAGTCACCTTGTACTAGTTTTAGATTTGATTGCTGAGAAGATTTGAGGATATGGAAACCAGCAAACAATGGATTAATTTCAATTTGTTTCCCATTTCTGTAGAGGTGGATTTGCAATATTAATGTGAGCAGTGTGAATTCTGACCTTTTCTGTCGCTGTGTTTAGGAATGAGATATTGGGAAGAAATTCTTTACTGTGAGAGTAGAGAGACATCAGCACAGATTGTTGAGAGAAAATGTGGATGCCCCATCCCTGGAAGTGTTCCAGGCCAGGTTGGGTGTGGCTCTGAGGAGCCTGGTCTAGTGGGTGGTTTCCCTGCACATGGCAGGGGGTTGGGAATAGATGGTCTTTAAGGTGTCTTCCAACCCAGACAATTCCATGAATAGCTTTTCCATTCCTGTCTGGCTATGGGCCTTTGTCCTTTCCTTCTTAATTTCTTCCCTAAATTCCTTCATGAATTTTCACTGATAATGTCTGCTTGATTTCAAGTATACTGGAAAAAAAAAAGAGCAACAATCATCCCTATGGGAAAAAAACAGAAGCAGAATATTTTTATGTTTTATACTTGTGCTGAGAACATTTTTGCCTTTTCCATGTTTTTCCTCACCTTATTTCCTTCATGAAAATCTGGCCTAGTTAATCCGATACTTTGCATCTTCAGGCTCATATATAAAAAAATTAGCTATATTTTTAATGCAAGACACAAATATTCTTCTATACATCTTTCCAAAAAACGAACAATATCCGATATAGAATTTGACACTGTGGAACAGAGCAGGAGTCTTGCCAGCCAGCAGTCTCTGAGAGCTGACAGTTTAAAATAATTCAAAGGTGCCCAAGAAATACATTTCCCACATGGCATTTTCTTTCTAGCCCCAGCAATTATGTCTAACTATTAAAATTTTGAAATATGGGGCAAAAGGAAAAGAAAGGATAAGTGGTCAAAGAGGGAGGGGTAATGGTCACAAATGTTCTCCCTGTGTTTCCTCCAGAAAGGCCCATGAATGGAGCCTCAGAATGTTTCCTGCTGCCATTGAAACCAATTAGATTTTTTGCATTAACTTCAGTAAGAGCAAATGCAGGCCCCTGGAGATAAAGATTTCTGTCAATATAGCAAAAAAACTGTTTCATTTCAGGTCATAATGCAGACAGAGATATGATTTTGTCTTCTAATCTGGTGTAGGATTTATATAATTGAAGGAGAAAGGCACTTTAATCTGTGGGTTAAAATGATTATATTTTGTCTTCTAAAAAAAAAAAAAATCACACGGGAATTGTTCTGTCATAAAACTATCGAGATTCTTTCCTGTACTAAAAGAACAATCATCTGATCTTTGCAATTACTGATTTGTGTAGTCAAAGAGTCGCTGAAGCGTAGTCTGTTGTTTCTATTTCAAGAGGAACAGACACTTTAATGATGCTGCCAAAAATTTTTTCCCTTTTTTGGGGGATCTAAGATTTGAAATGCAATAGACCTGTACTGCAATGCTTCATCATTCCAGTTGCCCTTTTAAATCAATGAGAGTAAAGATCATCTCCATGAATTACAGCACAAGGCACAGATCTATGAGAAAAGATCTCTATAGGAGTTGTAAGAAAGTTTAGTAGTTTGGGTTTTTCTGCTTGTGGTTCTCACCCGTGGAAATAGATAGTTTTGAATATTTGTAAATGCCAACAGAAAATAGATACTGCTCTGAAAACAGATGTTGGGTAATTACAATATAGCTGAAGCTTTTTCATCAATTCGGTTTTAAATTAAAATATGCTCTAGAAATATTTGTGTTGGTGATGTTTTTTCTGTTTCATTTTCCATCCCTCCTCCCCCTCATTATGGGAATGTGAATTGTTGATTTTTCTTTTCTTTTATGGTAAGCCATCAAACAGCTGATTATTCAAGTGTAAAAGTGTTCACATGGCAATGGAAGAATTCATTAGGGAATTGGAAGGTGTCTATGGATAGCAATTTTTTTTCCTCTGAAGAAACAGTTACCAGTATGAACATAYAAATAAGTTATTTCCCTACTGAAATGAATCTGAAGTCTTAATTCTGTCCATTGACAATGTAATGGATTTGATTTTAGATATTCTCCTAATGATGTGATTTATTAAATAATGTACATCTTTGACATCTGTGAAATTGAACAAAAAATATCATGTGAAGATACAAATATAAAGAAATGTATTATTTTTTCTATTTTCAATGAACAATTTGTGCATGGTTGAGGTTTGGCAAAAATTAGTTGTGCAAAAGTTCCTGTAAAATTGGGTGCAAAGTCAAAAAGTAAAAAACAAAACCCAATCCACAATATAATTATGCGAATATTTGTTTTGTAAAAATTCTCCATTGTTTTCCTTATCAAAGACAATCCAGATTTTTTCTGAGGGGAAATAGGTAATAGGCAGCAAAGCCTTGGGAATCCCTTGTAACTGCAGGCAGAAAGTAACACAATTCCCATTAGCTGTGTTTGCCCACCAATAAATAACACCAGGGCAACTGATCAGCCTGTTAAAACAATTCCTTAAAACAAAAACAAACCTGGAAATGCTTGTCAGCTTTTTTGTTCGGTTGCCAGAGTTTCCAAGACCCTTGGCTCCACAGCAGCCAAAAAGACTGCCACAAGGCCTTTAGCTGGGAAATGGCTCCAGAGGGGCTGGGACCTGGAAGGTCTAGGGAATATCACGATCCTGCTGGCCTGGGAGCAACCAGCACAGTGAGCAAGTAGCTTTAAACAAGACTGAACTGTGAGTTGGGAGGCAGGCAAGAGGCCACCAGAATGATGCCTGAGTTTTGCTGAATGTTTAGAAATGGAACTCTTCCTGCAATGTCTTTGTTTCGATATTCAGTTAAAAACATGAGTGAGATGTTCTGAGCAGCTTTACTTAGATCTACTCATAAGTGTAATAAGTGGGGATGCAGTACAGTGGAGCCTCCATAAGGATATTATTTTTATGAAGTAAGCTGTGATAAATCCAGGCTGTGACCTCCACGGACAGATGGGGCAAACACCTTAACAAATGCAAGAGCGATTTCTATCGTTCAAAGCTGATGGGACAAACAGCCCCTTTCAAAAATGTGTCTAGAGGATGCTGATGTACACACAGATAATCTGCCTTGTTTTGCTTGACAAATGAAAAGCAGATAGTGTGAGTGCCTGCAGAATAAAACAGCAGATAAATTCAATATAGGTAAATGTCAGGTGATGCACATGAGGAAAAAGAAAATCCTAACTGCCTATACCTATGATGATGTCTTCTGATCTTATCCTGTGTGTTCTGGAGTAAGCTATTCCAGTGACAGCGGGTAAGTCCCTGAGGGTGTCAGGTCAGTGCTCAGGAATGGTTAGGAGACAAATCAAATGTTAGAAATCATTAGAAAAGAGAAAAAATCAAATGGAGAATATCATTATTACATTGTGTGAAAATCCATGATCTGCCTGCAACTAGACACTGAGAAGTTTTTGCCACCCCTACAGACCTCCCTCCTCCCCAGTTTCCAGAAGGCTGTAATAGAACTGAAAAGGGCTCCATGAAAGGTCTAAAAGATAAGCAAAGCATGGAAGAGTTTCTGTATTAGGAATGATTAAATAAACGAGGATCTTTCAGTCTGGAAAAGAGAGGGCTGATGGAGGCTGTGATAGCAGTCTATAAAATCATAAAGTGCAGATAAGGCTCACTTGTTCACATTCTCTTCTCAGTATCTTGTCCAAGAGCCAGGGGAAATCAAATGAAGGTAGTAGGAGCCAGATTCAAAAGAAATAAAAGCGTGGCTCTCACATAGTGGGTAGTTGATCTTGCCAAAAGATTGATGGGTGCTAAAATTCTCTATTGGTCTGAGGGGACAATGGTCAAGTTCACGGAGGAGAAACTCGCTGAGGTTTAGCTGAACACGTGGATATCATGTCTCGTTCAGGAAGTCCTTAAGCTGAGAATAAGTGGAGCCTGGGTAAATATTAGGGGAAATACAATTTACACTTGTTCTGTTTTTCTGCTTTTCCCTACTTATCCACTTATGGCCATTTTTGGAGACAGAATACTGTGCTAGAGGGGTTTCTGGTCTCAGTATGGCTGTTTTTATGTTCTTAACTGCTTTTCGAATTTACCTGAATTTGAGGAATTGTGTACTCTGAATGCTAAAAAACAGGTCAGAATTGGAATCTGAAGTTTGAGTCTAAAATGCAGTTTCTGACCTTGATGTGAACTTTCAAAATCTGGATGGGAACAGAAATTCCCCAGTGGCAAATATATCATTATAATTAAATAAACACTGTGCCTGAAGGTGCAAAATACAGGAATATAACCCCCAAACAATTCACCACTGATTTCCCTTTGCCAGTTCCTGCTTATTTGAAACGCTTTCGCAAGAAGTCTATTATAGAATGAAGTAAAAAGACAAGCATTTAGTTCAAAATTATCATGTAAAGAAGTAACAGAAATGCACTCTAGATTAATGAGCATAAAGTCAGCAATTTATGCCAATGATCTGTCAAGTCTCCATCAAAAAGTGCACGTAAGTAAACACACAGTTCACCTTATCTGATGGGCCATGTGCCTGTAGGAGAATTTGATTGAAACTTTTGAATGGGGCACTGCTCCCTTTAACTTTATTGCTTCCTGCTCTGGCATGTTTATTTTTATTTTTCTATTAAAAAGCTGTAGGAAAAATGCATTCAGAAATGCTTACAAAAGTGACTCCGGCACTTGACATTATTCTTATGATTTGACAGAGGCAAAAAAGTGGAGTCTGGGAGAGCGGAAATGTTGGTAATAATCTTTGTGGCATGTTTTATGAACTGGTTATGCTTGTTTTGTAATTGCATTATATGAAGTTCAGAAATTATCCTTATAACTATTTGAGAACTGAAAATTACTCACAGTGAAGACTATCTGAATGTTAAGCAATATTTGTAACTGTGAACAGGAAAGTGGTAATTCCAAATAAAGCTGAGGGACAAAAAAGCTTTYCCAAAGCTGCTTTGCTATTAAAGGATGTGGAAGGCACAGCACTTATCTCTCATTCCCATCATGTGCAGTGCATTAGTTGTACACTGGGTGTGAGGTGTAACCCAGTGTGTGAGTGCAGAGCTGCCCATGCAGCCATGGAACTCCTGCTGAGCTCTTCCAGGAGTTTGCCCGTCTCGAGATTCCCAGTGTGGTTCTCAGCAGTAGTTGCAGGTGATCTGTAAGGAGCTGGTCATGGCCCTTCTCTCTCTGCCCCTCTCTTCTGACCACTAATTTCTCTCAAGCATAATTTTAAAAATGAGTGCAGGGAGAGAGATTGTTTTTCCCTGAAAGGAGTGAAACRTATTCTGCAAGAATGATATGGGTTACTAAGAGGAGAAAGGAAAAATATGTGTGATCATGAATGGAACCATCTATGAAACAGCCTCTCTTTACAACATAACTTGCCTTTCTTAAGGCACCAGGCTCCAATCTGTGGAACAACCGCTGGCACCTTGCAGAACATCGAGGGCAGGTACCACACAGCCTGTCTGCTCCTGCCTGCCCACTTGGGTGAGACCAGGCTCTCTATTAAGACAGACTCACGTGGGAGCCATCATCTAAATCTGGGAGTGTTTCGTGGAGGAAAAGGTGGCACAGCTTACTGTTCAAGCTGCAGGTTTTTGTAGAAACTGCTATGCCAGGAAATAAAACTATAAATATTTCCAGCGTCTTTAATCCATAGCCTGCTACTTATTTCTCTATTATCCTATGATGCCGGATGATCATAAGGTAAAGAATCACTATATAATCCTATTATATCCACACTCTCTTTCAACATTCACTGCTTTAGACAATTGTGTAATTACTTTTCATTCATTTCCACCACTTATTATGGAAACCTTTTCTTTCTACATCCTTGAAGCACTGCATCCCATAGGTATGACGGGATATCTTGTGCTAAGAATAATTTTCCCCTGTAAAGCTTTTGAAGCATTATAGAATCTCATTTTTTCTAATCAGCACTCTAGTTTCTCGTGGGCTAAAATTAGGCTTCCTGTCTCTGGCATGCGAGGCGTCAGCGCGTGTGACCTTCAAGCTGCCATCCGGCCTTGAAGTGCAATTTTTGCATCGGGAAATCTAGAGGCAGCAGCTTTACCCTTTTTTTTTCAGCAGCAGCAAGATCATCAGAAACAGTCAACTGAGCAGCAAGTGCAGGGATATCACTCCCGGGAAGCCATGTTACGGGAATGCACGGGGAGCTCTCTCTGGGGCTGAAGCGCCGGCGGAGAATGGGGCTGGATCCTGCGCCGCGCTGTGCCTCCCCGCAAGGTGACCAGCCCCGAGGGCTGGCATGAATATTAATGGCTAAACTATAGAATGATGACGAATCAATACTTTAATCTGCATGAGGATAATGTGCGTTCCTGGTGCATTGTAAAGCTGCTGCTCTACAGCGTCTGAATTTCACTTCYGCGCTGAACTCATCCGCAAGCTCTCTCTGCTTTTGAATTATGCATGTATTCCATAGCCTGTTGCCTACAACAGATTTATGACAATCTCATTGCACCTATGCAAATCTTTTTTGGTTTTAAGCACCAAGCACTTAATGTCTTTACTGAGGGAGAAAAAATCATTGCGCAGGAGTGGCTACAAAAAGGTTTTATTGCTCACACTGTGTGCTGCTCTTCCCAACTTTCGCATTAGTTCCACATTGTATCTGGTCAGTTAAATGACCGTTTTTGCCACGCTCTCAGCACTTTGTTCACTGCAGCTCCAGCGCAATATTCTTTGTCCTCTTTTTCTCTCACRTACCAAGCACAGCAGCTGATAATAACAGAACTGAAGTTACAGCTTGGAAATCAGCGATTTAGGTGATTTTAATTATGATGGATGAAGAAGAAAAATGGCAAAAACACGCTTTCAGTGGTACTGAGCAAATATGACATGGAACTGATACACAGAGCTTATATTACAGATCTGTCAAATTACCCAAGGATAATTTGGGTAGCTGGCAGATTCCCAGCTCATCAGTTCAGTAGCTCAGGCAACACATGCCGGGTGGTTGTGCTTGGGCTTGACATATAAATGTCTGACCCTCACCAGAGCAGCTTTAATTGATAATGGACATCTGATTCCAAAATAGGTGTGTTCCCCTTTAAATGGTAGCTGTCACATCACATCACGTCACATCACATATGTCACGTCATGTGCCATTAAATCACATTATATGCTGGCATGATGCAGGGTAGCATGATGAGGGGCTAATGGAACGTGACAGCTAATACCTGCTAACAATTTGAGTGGTGGGTACCAGGGCTGAATGGGTGCCAGACTTCAGCTGGGTGTTTGTGAGAGAGAGCAAAGTCTTTGCCCAGAGATCRAGCTCTTCTTCAAAGGGTAACTTTAGCAGCTGCCCAGCTCCATATTTATAACCAGTAGTGGTACATTTTATTTTTTATCAAGTGACTTATGGCACCTGAAGGGACATGCTAAGGGAGAGATTAAGSTCTGTCAGAAAACATGCAGAAATTTGTCATACGTGGCTTTCATGTCTCAGCTCCTGGCTGATTTTAGGTGCCAAAGTAATGTGGGGATTTGCCTAATATGAAAAACTAATTTATGAATTGGACGAAGCCCTGCCTAACGCAAGAAAGTTCATCTGAGCGATCTACTAAAAAACATTCAGTAATGCAAAATATGCGACAGTGTTTTAATGATGGGGTGAGGTTCCCACACGGTGTTTATCCAGCCCCCTCTGGGATCTCCACAGGTTAAATTACAGGATATGCAAGAGTGAGTTATGACTTGAGCAAAGGCAACAGGGAAAGCACAGTATGTGCAGCTTCCATTTTTCATCGCTTGCAGTACATTTGCAGCAATGTCAGTAACACAGACCTTGGGGAATCGGAGTCATTGCTAAATCACAGGGGAAATTTCTCATGGAGCTCTTCCCAAACATTGATTGTTAGGCAATCTTTGAAACCTGCTATGTAAAGAATTTTTTTACTTGTAGGCTGCTGGGATGCAAAGGTTTCTAAGCTAAATGTAAAGCAAGATAAAAAGTCTGCTAATTGGTGAGGTTTTGCCTCAGGATTGTTGTTGCTGCTTTCTGTACTAAGTCTCATTAAAACCCTTAATAATTCCTGTGTCCTGTGTTATCTATTTAAAGAACTGATTGAGTTGTGGGGTAGTTTTGTCCKCGGTACATTCTCTTTGGATCTTAATGGTAGAAAAGACCAGTCATTTTCTGGAATCGCTATGGCATAATCATTTACACTATAATTTAAAAATCTGGAAAATCTGCATCAATCATGCATGTATAGTAATGGCTGTGATAACTGTTTTAGGGTGCTTAATTATTACAAAACATTAGGCCTGTGTGTCCATTTGTAATCCTTCTGATAGCCTTTTATAGCTTGCACCATGTCCGTCATATCCTCCACTTCAGGGAGTGCATCCGTCTCTCAACAGGTAAGTCTTTCCGAATGGTCTTAAATCCTGGCTTCCTTGGGTACTTTAGGAACAGTTGGAGTGGTCATTATAAGGAGAATAACCATTTTTCAAGTAATTAAATTGATTCTGATAACTCTCAAAATGTCAAGACTTCAGCTTTCTGGAATCGCTCATGGGAGATGCTAAATTGACAGTGATCATTAATTATAGATTTTCACCTCTTGCTGGGGTTTACCGTAATGGGGTCTGTTTAAGATTACTTTTAGAGAGTTGCTTAGATCTGCAGCATGTGCAGGGAGCAGCAGGACCAGCTTCCTGCTGTAGGATAGATGGAATGTGTGTTTCAGTGTTGAGTAGACTCTATGTGAAATTTTAGAGACACTATTTGTGTGTTCTTTTCCTTGTTGGCTGTGTAGGATTAGTCTCACAAATTGCTGGTTTTAGAGTTACTGAACTCTAGTCTCTCTCAAAATCAAGGTGACTTGAAGGGACAGTGGGAGAGGGGGTGATTCAAGTGCTGCCTGTGGGCAACAGGATGAGAATGGCACCAATGTTTTAGGATATTCCTGTGTCAGAAGCCAAGGCTTTCTTCCTATATCATTGAAATGATGGGCATCAGGGCAGGGGCCGCTCTGTTCAGATGGGATAAATTCCACCTTAGTCTCTGGATCTTGTGTTTCCCTTTGATGTAGTCTCCTTGGAAGCTGGAGCCAGTGGAGATAAAATTCCAGGTGCAGTCTGGGGTGGAACTTGGGCTACCTGCAGAGAGCACCAGCTGCAGGTGCCCGAGAAGGCTGAGTATTTTTGGTAAAACCTGTACATCTCTCACCTTTTGGTGACCTTCCCAGGTCTGTGCACTGTGCAGAGTACCTGATTTGGATCGGACACTTTCTCACTGGTTTGTTACTTCAAATGTTTTTCTTCTATTGAGCGTGGCTGGTATAATTTGTTAATTTGATCCAGTTATTTATTTATTTTCACTTTTAATTTGTTGTGTTCCTAGAGACTGTGGTTTGTGGACGCATCAAATAACTGAAAATATGTTATCACAGCTGTTGTGTTACAGCACAAACAAAGAATGAGAGCACAGTGACTTGTTATTTTAAATATATAATAATTTTTAATATATTGGATTTTAAATATTCAATTAACATAAATACTAATAAATTCTTTCTGAGCTGTAATGCAGATGTGCAGGCTGTATAATRTTTGAGTTTACCAGCAGAAATACTGACATACTATTCTGGTTTATATCACCAGCTATATATTATCTGTCCAGTCACTGGTACATATTTTTTCTTAGTCACCACAACTCTAGGAAAGCTTGCCATCCCTCATCTCCACTCTTATCTGCTACTGTACAACTAAATCCTCCTCCTTGCTGTGAATCAGATTTGTCTGTCCCATCATCCTTCACTGCAGACACTCTGAAACAACCAGTTTAGGATTRTCACTTCAGTTCTGGCTTTTATGCATTTCCTCTTTGAATGGACTTCTTCTCCCTAGTCTGTACATTCTAATTCTGCCTAATAAAATAGGRGGAGTCATCTGAATTTGTGCTTTTCTTTCAATCCTTACCAGACTCTCCACAATTCATTCCTAGTTTTCCTTATTCTACAAATGAGTATACATTACGTATAGATAAAGGCACCAAATATACATTAATATTTGGAACTTAACCACTGTATGAATAATTTGTAGGGAGCTATTTCTATTGTATGGTGATTTAAAGACATTGTAAGTCTTTTAAGACCTTGTAAGATTTACCAAGCAAATCCACCTGCCCTTGGCACTCATGCAAACYGATAATGCAAAATAATTCTCTTAATTTCAGTGGCATCGCAGTACCCTGTGGGTGAGGAGAGCTGGAGTTAGGCTACTGAATTATTTTAATAGAATTATTTTAAAGATGGTCTCTTCTACCTCAAAGTCAACAGTCTGTGGGAGGACAACATCTTTGCACTTGCCTGACTCCTCGGTGGCATCTGGTTTATTTTGTCTTACATGATTTGCGTCCCTACAGCAGCTTGAGCTCCAGTTCAAAAAGGAGGGTTTGGGTTTTTTCATGTCAGTCTCTATGTTGAGATAAGCATTTGGAAAGTGAGTACTTTGGGCCAAATGGCCTTTTGCTGTTGTGATGCAATTTGGTGTTCTTCATCTAAATTACCGCGGGTCCTACGGAGATAACTGTGTGCAAAGGATCGCGGCAGCAGTGGGATGGAGATGACCGCCAATGGCTGCCAGTAGTAAAAGCCCCAGGTGATGGGGATTTGTGCAGAGTGCAAGTGGTTTTTTTCCACATTCCTGCCAGACATCGCCAGGAATGCAGGCGCTTTGCTATGACTGGCTACAACCCCAAAATTATGAGCAGAACAGTGCAATATGTAAACTGTGTTATAATTTTAACTACTTTCGTACTTTGGTTTTAAAGCACAAAATATTAGTGTTTCCTTCGTCCTCAGTTTGAGAGTTTGTTGCGCTGTAGTTTGCAGGTTTTTTTCTTACTTCAGACATGTAAGGTCATAAATGAGTTACAAAAACTGTTGTTCCAAAATTGAAGGGATTGRTGTGTCTGTTCAGCAATTTAGGGGGTTCTGTTCCAGAAGCATCAGTGTGATATCAGGTTTTATCACGAGGTGTATCATTTCATCATAAAGGACTTAATTCCTAAGCGTGAAACAGCTTCCAATGTTGGTTTCAATTTACTCTACAAAARCATTTTCAGTGTTGGCTGAAGGCTCAGAAAAGAGGGGAGAAAACCCAAAATGATGCATCAAATTACAACATAATTAACTGAAAGTGGAGTTATGCAATGTGATTTATATTTTATCTATTTTCCAGTAATGCYACTGGTTTTAACCATGCAAAACCTCAACTTAAATGCTATTATTTTCCCCTTAAAACAAGGCTTTTTATTTCAATAGTGTTAGCAAATGCAAGTAATCTATGAGCAACCTAGTACTTCAGATTTTTAGTGTAAGACCTTTAAATTCACCACAGAATGCATAAGGATTTGTGTTTTGCCATCTTGACAGAAAGTGGCTTAGGATCAATGGACTTATTTATTTTATTTTGAAAAAACTGGTGTTTTTACATTTTCTACGTGTCCCAGACAGTGCCACTCTGTTGCTTGTCTCCTTCCCCTGAGGGAATGTTTGCCACAGATCAGGGAGTGTCCTCCACCACCCTTGCTGGGTGTGACAAAGGACTAACTGGGAATAGTGGTTCTATCAAAGAACTAACTGGGAACCGTGGAGCTGGAGCTGTGGATTCAGGGAACATCCAGCTTTGCCCTCGTAGCCCAAGGTGGATATCCCCAGTAACCAGCTGGGGAAGTTATGCAGTGAAGCTGCTCTGAGTGTAACACTGGGAAGGYGTGGGGACACAACCCGAATGGCTGCTGCTGCTGAAGCTATGCACAAATCTGCTGATTCTGTAGGGTGTGCTGTAAGTCAGGAGGCCACGTATTGAGTGCTGAGGAGAAAGCCAAGGATGGAACAGCTGCACATCCATACCGTGTCCTGCCTTTTGTTTCCTCAGTGTTGCTTGAGTTCTGTGGGAAAAACAATGAAGATTTTGCTATGCAATGAAAAATTCATTATTTTGCATATGCAGAAAGGGGATAGGTTAAGATTTAAAAATTCATCTATTTCATTTTGCAAACTTGCTGCTATTTTGACATGCCCTTTATATTTCTACCCATTGTGCTTGTCCATGCTTTCCCACGTGCTATGTATGGTACAAGTGCTGACCAGAATGTTACTGGGCATCTGTGTGAAATTGCAGACACTTAAACTCAGCTGCTGGAGTTTTTCCAGCTTCTATTATTGGTCACATGCAGAGAATGACAGTAGCAGGCAAAGCACCTCATGCAATCTCTCGTTGGTTCATGCATTTGTGTATTAAAAATTTCTCTTTAAATGCTAAGATTGTGTTGACTGGAACAGAAACGTCCTCCTAGAATTATGTATCTGTAGTCACAAACAAGAACATCCTGAAAATTAGTGATTTATTCCTGTGCTCCTTTTTATGTTTCAGCTGTAACACTCTGGCTATGATGCTGATGCTTGTACACGTGTCATGGTGCAACATGAAATTGCTGTAAGATGTTCTGTCGGTTTAAGTTGTTTAAATTAGCTGGTAGTAGTGACTGCACAGTCAGCTGATCCCAGAGAAACTGAAAGTATAAACACAGTCAAGTTTAAGAACATTTCTTACGTTGCCTACTTGGCAAGGTAGTGMAGTATATATACGAACATGTGTTCTTACATGCACGAAACTTGTAAGAAGAAGTGATTAAAAATCCAAGTTTATAATGAGAGTTGAGAACTGTTCCTCTGTGGGGGATGACAAGGAAATGGTCTGCTTCTAGAATGATGCAAATAAAAAGTATGTCTAGAGGGGAATACTTGACAATTCTGCTGCCACCTTTTGATCATATCTTGTAGTTACAAGTAGTGGTTGAAAATTTCATCCAAAATATCAAAGCTGACAAAAGTATGTATGTTTCTCTACAGAGGAACAATTATTTGATATATTGATGCTAGAGTTTTAGCTGAGCAGGTGGCCATCTTAGAGTTGATGTACGGTTTTATTAAACAGTTTTGTTCCAACTCTATAATAATTTATACCTYTAAAATGAGAAGACTGATAAAAATGATAAATAACTAGTGAATTGCAGCTATGTTCTATTCATTTTCMCAACTTATCAGGTCTTTGCTGCAATACATTTTTATTAAATGTAGCTTAAATCAGGGTTGCTSACCTTCTCTGTCATTAAATTGACCTGGCTCTCTTGCTCGCTGCTGCTGCTTTCCAAGAGGTTGCTTGGATCTTCCTCAAGTGGCTGCAAGTCACCTCTTGGGACTGAAATGTCAGCATCTGGTCTCATAGCATATATGAATATCTTGTATATCAAGATTGTGTGTTAGATTGTGTGATGGGRCTCCTGTTTGGGTGAACACACCTCCTGGTAAGGGAGTAATGTCTCATTTTTAAGCAGATGATGTGCAATTCCAGGCATATGATAGTGTGTGGTGTTCATGTGCCATACTAAAGCTTTAGATAGCTCCCCCACACCAGAAATTTGAGCAGTGGCCTGCTCAGTTTGTAAGAGCATCCTGTGAGGGTGGACATAGTGCCCACTGGAGTGTGGGTTGGTTTCTTGGGATTTTTAGGCTTCTAAATAACAGATTCTGGACTTGAACCGGGATGGAAGATATGACTGCCAGGTCTGGTGCTCATTCCCTGGATAATCTTCAGTGTTTTCCAAAATTTCCAATCCATAAAGTGTATCCTGCAGTGCAAGAAAGATGTTTTAGAATGAGTTCTTCAGGGACCAAATAGTCTAATGCTATGCTGTGGAGGCCACATAAATAGCTAGAGTAAAAAATAAAAATTGCTTTTAAAATGTTGGTTCTAAGAATAACCTGAATATTTGGATCTGTTGCCAGTAGGGAGGTATTAAATTCTTATACTATAAAGATAATTTTGTAGCAAATGAACAATCTTCTTCACAGTGAAATTCCTTATTATGAGAATAAGGATCTGTGCTTCACTGAATCATAGGCCAAAACTGCTGCTGCCATGGGAGGGTGTTATCCTGGCAACACAGATATTTAAACTTGCTGGAGAGCTACTGCATCTTTTTCAGGTTTACATTTATATAGGGTTCAATCAGTGAAGGGGTTAACTTTGAGACTGATAATTTTTTGGTGCTCAGGTTAGTGTTTAGAGGGGAGGGTGGCTGGTTCAGAATAGTGTGGTTACAGGAAATGTTYGAGGGGGCTGCCAGCAAGGAGGACCATGTTTGAGTCTGTGTTTGAGTTGGTGACCCCTGCTTGAAATGTTTGTTGGCATGTCAACAGGCAGAAATGTACATTTTCCGACTCCTGCTAAGAATGGGAAGTAAGAATCTTGGAGTGCTGGAAGTTATTGGTCAGGAATGATTAGCAAGACCTGCGACTTTTTGGGAAAATCATTTGAGAGGGAAGCCATGGTCCCTCCTGGAGACAGGCCAGTTCTGGAACACTACAGCAGCAGGGGTACCAGAGTGGTTGTGCAGAGCCCAGAATTCCTCACTGTGGTCAGCATTAGGGGTAAGGAGTATTATTATTAACAAACATTAAACTCTTGTCAAAACTAAGGGCTGCCAGCAGGGGTGAAATGCAGGGAGGGAGTTCTGGAACACACCAGAGCAATCTGAGAATGAGAGGTGGAATCTAGTTTAGATGGCCTTTTGTTTTCAGGGCACATTTTCACCACAGCACATGAGAAATCAGGTTTATAATTCCTGATAACAGTTGATGCACCTGACTGCTAATAGTCCAAGAGAAAACATAATGCACAGAAGTGCTCAATTATTTCATAAGACTGCCTTGTGAACAGATTTTGCTCATTTTCAGCTGAGTTGTTTGTGCTTCTGTTTATCTCAGATACCCATTACACTTCCATTTATAGTGTGACAGTGTTTGGCTATATCTGATTCTCACCAACTCGAGGCAATTAAAACTGCTGGCCCAGTGTCACTTGTCTCAAAACATGCTCAAGCATAGTATGATTACTACAGCTTTCCTCTAAGACTGAAATGTGTGTGTTTAATAGCTTCAGCAACAGTATGGAATGGGCTGATTATAAAAGGATTAGGTAAGTGGAATTGTTGGAAAGAAGATGGAAAATTAACTGTGGCGTTATCATCTGCGTGTAATGACACCTGCACAGAGATGAAAAAATATAGAASTCATTAAGGCGGAGTCTTGACCCAAGTGATGCACATGCACCCAATTTCACCACAACATATTCACTCCCTGGTAGTTGTCCCCCATAACAGACCAAACACCTTAAAAGACAGCAAGGCAAACTGCTGAAATCCATGGCTACCAGTTACTGGTCTGTAAATGCACAGCAAGGTGTTATTTATCACAAAGTGCAGGTGGGTTGGAATGTGAACGATGAAGCAGAGACACAAATGTACAGAGCTTGGATTTTTTTTTTTTTTTTTATTGAAGAATAGTGTGTCTCTCTGTGAGAAATGAATGACACAGCCCAGAAATGCTGGCTGCTTCAAGGTGAAGTAGGTCAGCTGGGAAAAACCCTGGCCACAAGCAAATCTGTCGGCTCTGGGGAGGCACATTTTACTGCCTCCTTCTGTACTTTTTTTTCACGTTTTGCCTTATGTCCTCCTGTTCATTTTCTGTTGTTGCTGCCCCTTTTCTGACACACAAATTTATTTAGTTGTGGCACGTCTGAGTGGGCTTAAACCAGTTGTGGGGAGGAGATGGAACAGGCTCCCCAGGGAAGTGGTGGAGTCTCCACCACYTGAAGCATTCAAAAAACAAGTAGATGTGGCACTCTGCAGTGTGGTTTAGTGGGCACAGTGGCATTGGGCTGAAGGTTGGATTTGATGATCTTGGAGGTCTTTGGCAACCTTCATGGCTCTGTGAGTCTGTCACAGTATGCCTGGGCCCTGTGAGAGAGCATAACTCTGACAGGCACCAGCAGGGTAATGGTATCCCCAAAAGTTTGCCTGCAGCAATTGCATTGAGTGGTGATCTGTAATCTCCAGAGGGCCATGCAAAGGAAGGTGTCTTTGTCTCGTCTGCTTCAAAATGACAGTTGACTGCACACAAGAAATGTATGGTAAGTGTGGTAGTGGTGAACCTTGTTGGTATCTGGTGCCAAATATATATTGCTTTTTAACTGATTATCATTGGTGCTGGCCCAGTTTGGCACCTACTCCAAATGCTTTGCTATTGCTAAGAAAGGTAAAAGTCAATAACTTAACACAACATAGTTGGGTGAGTGACATAAGTGTTGACATCTCCTAATTTTATAGCCACGACTATAAATAAGTTGGACTTTTCAGAATCTTTCCTTGAAGTACCTATTCAGCAAAACCTGTAGGAATATGGTTAATTTTATCAGCATGCATTAAAATGTCAATGTGATTTAAATGTTTGTGCCTTCTGTTGTGCAGAGTTGGACTGAAAAGTGATTGTGTCTTTTGTTGTGGAGGCTCAGTGCAGCAAAGCACCCACATGTGCCAAAGAGCAAGAGTCTGGCCTGTGCTTGCACTTCTTCAGCAGCTGCCCCAAGTTAAGGATTTGGGAAATTCCAGCCTCTGGCATTCAATAAGAACTTCAGATGCCAGTGAGACCAGACAGCCTGGCTTGTAATTGTCTAGATTTAATGGAACAATCAGAACTCTTACTTGTGGCAGAGAAAGATTCTTTTTTTGTCTAATGGGTAAAAATGTGTCCAGTAAAATATCTCATTATGGCAGTTCTCAGTTGCAACCTTTCATTCTTTCAACATATTCATAGAGACGAACTAGACAGGGTTAAATGCACTGCCTGAACAAACTTTTTGCTGTCTTTGGAACTGTTATTTTTTTTTCCCAGATCTGTATTTAATACCAAAATTTTATTTCTGGTTATTTAATATTATGATGTATTTTTTTTTCTACAGCAAATTTTTGCCCCACCTGTCTATATGGACTAACATTAGGAATGTTTCTCTTGCATGTTCATTAATGAAAGCCCTCAGAGCCTTCACATTCAAATAATTTAGTTCAGTAGATGATGACTCAGATGTATAAACAAGTTGTTTCTTTTCCTGGAGTTATCCAGCTGCCAGGCCATAATAGGATCACCCACTTGGATGTTTCATCTGAGTTTACACCCCACTCTGGCAAAATAGTCATATCACTTACACTGTACTTAATTTCTGAGGATGCAGTTACTACATGAGTCATTATAAACCAAAACTCTTGCTTTAGGACATCTATTAGTGTTGCCATATCACTTTTTTTTGGGATATGAGTGTGTGTAATCCAATGAGGCAATATGTCAGCTGCTTCAGATGATGAAACCACCTCGAGGTGAAGGCTGAGCTTTTGATTCCTTTCTTCAGCATGGAATTTCTTTTTGTTATGAAGTATTAGCAAAGGCTCCCAGTAAAAGTCTCTTGTGACTGCATTGTTGTTGAGAGGAGGGCAGCACAGCCTAGGTCACATCAGATGTTCCCAACCACATATGTCACACTCGTCATTAGTCGCCTCCACAAGCTCCTTCTTAGAAGTGATAACTAAGCCACTGCAATCTTGGAAACACAGACATCTTACTCAACCTAGAAAAGAGTTGAAAGGTGCATCTCTCTCCACTTTGCCACCCTCTTTAAGAAACCTCTCCCAAATTCGTCCCTGCTCTGTCTGTCTGCTCCATTACCAAGCAAGCAGGAGGTCTCAGCTGAAGTCTGGAAATTGCGTGCTTATTCCCAAGGGCCCAATCTCCTCTTACAAAGCTTCATTTTGGAGTGCCAAAGACAAAAGTAGGTATTCTGAGGCAACCGAGTCCCAAGGCCCACTGACTAATTAGGCAGTGGCAGACATCTGTAATGGGAGCTGCCTCTCCAATACCCCTGAGCAGAGTAATATGATTCTGCTGAAGCCTTGACTTGTCACTTTTTCAGGAGGAGATCTGATGTACTTGCTGGATGAGATGTGATCAAAATATTTTGTTTCTCTTACTCTGGTAATCTAATTTTGAAATGTAACATGACCCCTTTTTCTGGAGCATAACATCCAAATTGGCATAATCTGTCTGAATAGAAGCTACCAGTTATTTCACACAAAGCACAAAGAACTTATGACTCCAATTTTATTGATTAGGGAGATAAATATCTCCTTTAATATGTTCTTGAAAATTTTGTTTAAATTATATGCTTGGCAAGCCAGCATTGTATTTTTACCATGTTAAAATACTTATTAACCCATAGAGAAATGCAGAGGTATTTAGACATTACTCTCAAACGTCCCTGTGACTTGTCTTGTGCTGGCACATGAAAAAATTAAGATAAATGGCGAAATCCAGGATTCTTAATTTTCTGTTGTAGATTAAAGGAAGAATATATTTAAATAAAGAACTCTGAGGGGAAAGTATGAATGATTTTAATACTCTGTTATCCCCCTCCCAGGCTCAGTGAGCAGCAATGAAGTGTCCCCTGGTTTAGGGAGGGCAGAAGGTGAATGCCACTGCAGGGAACAAACCTTCCAGAAGGCTAAGCCTTACAAAGCCTGGGGCAATGCAGTAAGATGGGTTTTCCCGGGAATGACTTGAGGTCATCTATAGCAGTTCCAGAGTGCTTAAATCTGGAAAAGGAGCATATCTTCTGCTTAACATGAAGAACTAATACCAGCTGTAGGTGATGGAGAACATACCAACCACTAGAAGGAGGTAACTGGAAGTTGGTGTATCCCAGATTTCTCCCACATGATTTTGGTATGATGATATTAACAAATGGATTATCAGTGCTATGTTGATAGAAGTTGTGAGCAGTCAACATCACTGATGACCTGCATTTTCAGGACACAAATTTATGCCTGAAATAAAAATTGGCACCCACAGAGTGGGATACTGAAATTATATTGGGCTCCAGCACCATCCAGCATTTGTAGTTTGCTCGCAGCGAGCAGTGGAGAAAATCAGGACCACCTCTATCTTGGCAAAGGATGAAATACTGCCCAGCTGTATCTCCATTTGCAGGGGTGACTTCTGAATAAGGAATGATTGGGAAAATCAGTGGTTACCTGGCTCAGAGAACTGCTGGAATGCACTGGAGGAGCCTGTGTGGCTGGGTCGTGCAGGTGTGAGAACACGTCCTGTGGTTGTTACAGTGCTCAAGGTGCACCAGATGCTTTCTGTAGGGGCTTGGCCAAGAGTGCTGGCACAGCTCTGAAGAGAACATGGCTGCACGGGGAGGGGTTCACGTGTAGGTTGTGCAGGGAAGCACAGCCAGCAGCTCCTGTGGCACCCTGCAGCCTGTGTGCATGTCAGGTGTGTGAGGGGTCGCTGAAGGGGAGATTTTCCCCCGTAAGAAGGTGTGGATGCCTCTGTGCAACAAATTGGTTTGACCTCAGCCTTGCTGTTGGCTGACCAGCTCCAGTGTGGGGATTTGAGCACTGATCAGCTCCTGCCTGTTTTTGCATCCTGGGTGGACTTCCTTTCCTATTTTCCTGGTCTTTTTATGTTCTCTTCAGACAAGGCCTTAAAGCAACAGCTCCTGCCCCTTCTGGAGCAATAAAAGTGTGCTATGCAAGGAAGTGTGTTGTGAAAGAAACACAGTATTTCTTCCTCATAAGTGTCATGGTTTAACTCCAGCATCTAAGCACCATTCAGCTGCTCACTCGTATCCCCCTAGTAGGATGGGGAAGGGAATTGGAAAGATAAAGCAAGAAAACTCGTGGGTTGAGGTAACAACAGTTTAATAATTTAAATAATAATAATATTATTAGTATACCAAAAATTAAAAAAAAACAAAAGCAGAGGAGCTGAAAAGTCCTTGACAAATGTAAATAGTGCTCAGCAACAATTAAAACATCAGTGTTATCAATATTGTCCTCATCCAAAATCCAAACCACAGCACTATAGCAGCTACTAGGAGGAAAATTAACTCTATCCCAGCCAAACTGAGAACAAAAACTAATGACTGTTGCTGTAATTAAGAAAATGGTATAGACTGTTGTTGTACAATACTAATCTCCTGCTGCTGCATAAGTGTTGAAGAATTTATTTTCCAAGCAGGAGACATTGATCTTGTGGCAGTGCTCTGTTGCCTTAACTTTGTTTACATCATGAGGCAAAAATGATGGATGTAATCATTTAATTTATGGTGCTAAGAAGAGTCAGTGCTCACTCCACCAGTATTGATCTAAGGCGTTCTGACTGGCTTGTGCATCAGACCTTTCAAAGTTTTGGATAATTGGAGACCGAAGTAAAAACACAGTTTGATGAGCACGATGTTTCCAAATTGCTGTTGTGTCATTGATTGCACTTTCCCATAAAATGGCATGACCAATGAGTAACTACTCATTATGAAATTACAGTTTTTAAGAGGCATCACTGGCTGTAAGAAAGCAGCTTTAGAAAAAAAAATTAATAAAATACTGGGGTGTTTGACTACAGTTCTTCCGGACCATTCTTTTAAATTGGTTGTGCTTGCATTCACTTCAGTTGCAAATATCCACCCGGGAAGATTAATTTTCAGACAGGATCTTAGGGCAACAAAGCTGGTGAAGGGTCTGGAGCCCAAGTCCTATGAGGAGCAGCTGAGGGAGCTGGGGGTGTTTATCCTGGAGAAAAGGAGGCTCAGGGGGGAGCTTCTCACTCTCCACAACTCCCCCGAAGGAGGTTGTTGAGGGAGGGTTGGTTTCTTCTCCCGGGTAGCAAGTGACAGGATGAGAGGAAATGGCCTCAAGTTGCATCAGGGAAATTATATTAGACATCAGAAAAAAAATTCCCTGAAAGGGTTGCCAAGTATTTGAACAGGTTACCCAGGCAAGTGGTGGAGTTAACGTCCCTGGAAGTGTTCAAAAAATGTGTGGGATGGCACTTGAGGACATGGTGATGGTGCTGGGTTGGCTGTTGGACTTGATGATCTTAAAAGACTTTTCCAACCTTAACGATTCTATTATTCTATGAGTAAGCTAATTTACTTTTTTGATTTACATTTTAGTTCATATATATGTTTTTATAAATATAACCAAGGGCTTTTCTGGAGGCTGTATGGATATCTGTGATCTATCAAGAAGGAAAAATAATTAACATTAAAAGAATATGCAATATTACAATAAGCAAAAGTTTTAAAACATGGAGAAGAAAGTGTAAACCTTTTTAAGGGTTTGAAAGGCACAGTCTTCAGTATTTGTAAATTTAAATTAGTAGGATCTAAAATTAGTGAAAACACCATTCAGATAAAGTTTGTGCTTGAATGCAGCTGTGTGGGAGCATTAACCTTCACAAAGTTTTAAATACATTTCAAAAGAAAACCCACCAAAACTAATTATACATCATTTTACTTCCCACCAGCTTCCCTGAAGAATGAAGAAATTGCCCTCTTTAGGTCTTTTTCTGCAGTTTATACCATTAAAAATAGATCTTTCTTCTGCACAACAGGAAACACTGAAAGCCTGGTTTAAATTTTCAGGAAACTCCTTTTATTTTTGATCCTTTGAAATTGTAATGTTAATACATTTTCAATTAAATATGAACAACTCTCCGTGCATCTCGGCACGAAACACAAAGGGATTTTGGGACCCTTCCAATTACTAGGGCTTGAAGATTTTTCTTAATTATTTAACTTTTACAGTATTTTTTTTTACTTAAAATAAAAGTTGTGCTGTGGAGCTCCGACTAACATGGAAAGGAATATGACAGCATTCTGTTTGCCCTTTCAAGTAATTTGTTATATAAAGCCTGAATTTTAAGACAGATCTTTTTCTGTAATGTTCTTTTGCTTTTACCATCTGCATTGCTGTCCAAGATGAAAGCTTTTGTTTGTTCCTGTAGAAAAGACGAGGCCTGAATCAAAACTACGATAAATCTATGTTCAGATATTTCATCTGTGAATAAATATGTTCATTTGATAGTCACGAAATGGCTTTGACATCTTACCAACCAATTTGGGTAGTCAGGGTCCTTTGTGCAATATCCTCTCCCTGACACTGTAACACAAAGTGTTGATGAGTGAGAAAAAGGTATTTTGCGTGTTAGGACGTCTAAATATGCCTTCAGGTGACAAAAGTTCAGCGATAAGCCCGGGCTGACAGGCACTGGCTGTGTGTTCCCTGGCTGTGAATAGCAGAGCGCGGGGAGAGCAGCTCGCACTTCAGCGCAGGTGACAGCGGCGGTGACAAATCGTTATCTCTGACTGATACCACTTAACAGTTCCCGCTGTCACGTGGGGGACACGCTGCACTAATAACACCCAATGCGGACCCTTCACTTGGTGCTCTCAAAACGCTGTTTCATTAAAGAGCTGCCACCTGCTCCGCCGAGCAAAGTCGGGAGTTCAGGGTGCTGACCCCACCCAGCTCCTACTCCTCAGGCTGCGGCAGGAGCTGCAGAAGGGTGGATTGTGCCTATTCCTGCCTCAGAGTTTTTTGAATTCTTTTCTTGCGAATGGGAAAACAAAATGTTTTTTTTTGCTCTCCTCGTTTTGTTCCCTCATCTTCAGCGTGTTCTGTTGTGTTACAGACATCACCAGAATTCAGCTCTAGTGTGTCCCTGCCTCTGAAAATGGTATCTGCTGCTGCAACCTCAAAGCAAGACAGCATGCAAATTAGTTTTATGTCTCATGAAGAAATGTCTGAGAGGTTTTATTTACCATCTTCTCATGTGTTAATTTAAAAAAAAATCCCCAGACCTGAAGAAAACCAGAGGCATAAAAGCATAACGTTGCTCACAATAGTATTTATCCCCACTTTGTTTTACGTAGCATTATGTCCGAGGGGCTCCTGGGACTTTGTCATCTTCTTAACCACTGCTTAATTAGGAATATAGGTAAATTGTTTCCCAACTTGGATTTCTAAACTGTTACTTTAAATCTACAGGTACAGCCAGTAGCAAGGAGTTTGATTTTCAATCAGAGAGCTGCACCACTTGTAGCAAAATCAGTATTCAAAGTCTGTAGGTGCTCTATAATGGATTTATCCTTCTGGCCTTAGACAACTCGGAGGGAAAATCACGATAGTAGTGTTGGAGCTTTGACATTTTCCAGGCTTTGTAATTGATATTGGTTGTTTTAGGGAATCTCAGTATGGAAGTTAATGTTTATCACATTTAGTAGTAAACTTTATCATGGTGTATATCCCATTCTCTACTCAGGGCAAGGAAAATACCGTAGATACATTTCACAGAGACAAATGTTCCTGGTGTTTTAATATAGCCATGCTTTCTTCGTTGAATGGACAATGCACAAAGCTGGCGAACTTTGGAATTCAGAGCTCTTTTTCCTGGTTTAGCAGCATGTTTCACGTATCCTTCTAACTAAATGAAAGTGGCAGTRTCTGAATTATGGGGTGGCAGTTGTGGAGTGTGTGGGTTTTGWGGTCAGATATTATGTCTGGACCAGATCTGTATCCTGCTCCTGTTATTGAGCATTTGAGGTTCTAGCCAAGTACGAAACTTGTTTAGTGAGGTGTGCAGTTCAAATAACGTTTGTAATATACCTGTTTTCTTCCTCTGTTTCAGTTTTTGGGATTAAAAATCCATTTCTTTCCTTCTTTCACAAAGGTGGTGTTGTGTTAAGCAGGATTGGCTGACTTCATTCRTTACTCAGATGTGGTATTCATGCATCATTTGCATAATGCATTTTTATTGCCCTCATGGAAATACCTGTACAGATATAAGTGTCTGGGCAATACACTAATGATATAGAAATACAATTTGCAGTATTTTCTAGTTATTTTTAAGCTCAACTCAACAACAATTTGMTTTTGTAAATGTTTATATTCTTTTGTTTTGGCCTTTTTTCTTTTGCAATGAAGAAGTAACTTTTGGATTTAAACTTCAAATAAGAACATTTGAAGACATTTGGAAGATGAGAACAGACAGAAATAATTATKAAATACAAATGTCCTGTGAAGACTTTGGTCTTTAATTAAACTTTCTACCCTAAATAATGTTTTTTAAAGATTGGTTACTGTACTTTTACAGATCATGTGTTCTGAATATCCTTGAGTTACTCTTGAGAGCTTTCACTGATGACAGTTTGGTTTAATTTAGCTACTACTACAAAGAGATTAGGTTGTCAAGAAGATACTGTTGGAGGTTTAGGGATTGCTGAAATCCTTCTGAAATGAAAAGTAATATACAATGTAACTTTCTTTGATAGTTCTTTCATGAAGAAACTGGATGAAAATCAACCACAAGGGAACTTTTTTATTTTCTGGACAAAAGAGAGAAAAAAATCTTCTCATGTTTAGCAGTTAATGGAAACTAAAAATAACAAAAAGCCCCCCAAGCCCCCCAACCTAAAAGAAAAAAGACACTTTTCTTCCTTTATTTTTTCACTATAATAGGCCATCTAAACTTCTGTGACTCTATGTTGACTGATATTTGAAAGTATGCTCCTATCTAAATATCATTTTGCTTTTTTTCTGTCTGCACATATGTGACCACTCAGGTCTTTGCTCAGTTGATTTCTTCTAACTGTTGATCAGCAGCTGATGTAATGTAGATATTGATATAAAGTCAAGCCTGAACAGAAGTATATCATTCAAGGCAAAGGTGTTATTTCAGTTTAATGGACCCTACATCAATGGGAATATGCCAGGGAAATCTGTTAGACATAAAACTTCCTGTAATTTTAGGTTAAGATTATCAGTGCTATATAGTTCTGTTTTATGCTGTCATTACTAGAAAAACATTTTAAAAGYATTAGTCTCATATTTCTGAGGAAAAATGTTTTATTTTTGCTAGTTCTAGGTACCATAATAGTAAATAATGAATATGGCTGAATTTTACCTTTTAGTTTTATTTTTTACTGCTTAAATTGTGTGAAGAAATCTGAGTCAYTGTCCCAGTGCTAAAATAAGCATAATCCTTGATCTCCCAGAAGGAGACTTTGATTCAGAGTCATCTATTATACTTTGTTTGCAATTAACTAATCCTCCACAAAAATAGTTTATTCTGTTTCTCTACTTCAAATGACATTTTATTGTGCTGGATATGAATTCAGATTAGCTGCAATTTTCCAATATAGAAACCTGTACAAGAGGCAGTTGTAATTAATTTGACCTCCCAGGTTGGCCTTGCACTCGAACTGTCTTCAGAAGTCTCAAATATGAAAACTGAGCTCATTGCCCATGTAAATAGAATTATTTTTTTTTWAAATGCAATTGTAGAAAGACGCTGCCAAGTTGGAGCGTTACTGAAAGCATGAACTTGGAATTTCTGACAATTTTTTGTGATCTCTAGTGTTTTATCTGTCTTGGGCAGTGTTTTAAAAGCTACTTCATAGAAAATTGTTTACAGCACTTTGTCTCCTTTCCCCTGAATAGCTGTGAATCTTCAGCTGTATGTGCTGTTAGCCATCTTGTGCAGTGAGTTGCATTACCTTGTAAACATTTGGCTTTATCCTGTGAATTTTGGCAGATTGGTCTCAAACAGYTATAATTCAGTTGGCATAGTTTCAAGCAAACTGAATCATAAATGGCTACAGAGAGTTTTCATTTTCTGTAAGAGTGTGTGGAATTTGTCCACATAATCCCCAATAACCTAATCTCCTCATGCCATGGTTCTCCTGCTCCCTTGCCTCAAATGGAGCTCGTATGCTGATAAAAAGCAGCAAAAAAGGACAGTAGTCCTAAGCATTMATGGGAGAGGGCAAGTTCTCTGTGTCCTTGAGCTCGACAGTTCTTTTCCTGTGATTAACTCTGATATTATTTTACTTTGGTAATTTTCAGAAACTAGTTTAGATTGGGGGTTTATTTATGCTATCCAGAGTAAGAACAGCCAAATGCTGGACTTCCAGTTTGTACACAACCTTCCTCCAGGTAAAAAACTGCCCTTCAAATGAGTCTACAGATCAGACAAGCATCAGAATGCAGGTTAATTTAAAAGTAGCAACAGCATCACTGAGCTTGACAAAGTAAACTCAACCCATCCTAGAGCTGCATTTCTGGTTTTCTCACTGGCTACTATTTACTGTAAAATGGAACACTCTAAGTTTCCTAGCCTGTAAAATGGCTTGGGGTACTTTAAGCCTACATTTTCTAKCACAATATTTGACCTTGATCTGTTCAGTCTGAGCAGCAGCATTTGAAGTCTTTGTAGGTTGCAGTTTGCATTAAAACGTTTCAGGGGACTGGAGGAAACATTGTGGAATTCAGTGGCTGATGCAGGAGCTGTCTCTGATTTAAACCCCTAAATGACACAGGAGATGCTTGAGAAATTCTTTATTGTAACTGGAACATAAAATGAGCTTTCTTCCTACATAAGGCAAATCCCAAATCTCTCTGGAACTGTAATTGACTCGGAATGTGATTAATGTAACTTAATTGTCTTGACTGTACATACATCAGGCACATCACCACCA
Source organism: Amblyornis subalaris (assembly GCA_018881555.1). Classification (NCBI taxonomy): domain Eukaryota; kingdom Metazoa; phylum Chordata; class Aves; order Passeriformes; family Ptilonorhynchidae; genus Amblyornis; species Amblyornis subalaris. The sequence goes on from JACAXG010000004.1 coordinate 3,746,762, forward strand.
TCTGAGTCCAGGGTGCATTGAATCGCTGTCTAATTTCCAAAGGCACTTTAAAGGATGTCATCCTCTTTGTCTAGACACTGACACCTTTTAAGATGAGGAATACCATGTTCTGAAGTCCGTGTTGCACCTTGTTTATACCAAAGATCTGATCGCTGCCTACAATACATTAGGCACATCAGAATGGCATTTTCATTCATCAGCTCCTATCTGACCTGTCACTTGCAGAAGAATTGAGGAGACTGACAAAACCTTCTTCCTTTTCAACCTGAAATGAAAAAATATATTAAAAATATTGTCCATTAATGGACAGCAGCACATGACAATAAATTGCAAAGCTGCTCTCTGATACAATCTCGGAGAATAAGGCAGAAGTGCAGTCGATTCACTCAGTATTTCTGTGTGTAAGCTCAGCCAGAAAGTTTGAAACTGAAAAGCCATTTTTGTATRACTGGTGATTTAGCTGCCTGTCCCTCCCTCTTCCAGGTCATTAAGTAGGTGGTGCTATGTTTTTGTTTGGTTTTAATATGTCTGTGCAATAAGAATATAATAGATTTCAATTTTTTTATCCATTTGCTCCTGAAATGGAGAATAAATGCATTGCACCATGAGGTGCAGAATAGTATAGGGATTCAAAGGGGYGACAATACCAGCATATGAATTCAAAGGTATACACAGGTATACACTTAAAAGGACATCTCAATTTTGACAGAACGCATTAAAGACATGAAATTCATGGCTACAACTGAAATGTACCATATGTCCTCCAGCACTTAGACACAAAGAGCACATTAGCAGAGTAATTAAAGGGCACCCCATTGTGGYTAGGTGGTGGAAGACATATGGTGTAGCATGAGTAACCATGAATTTTTAAGTTCATATTGTTTTCGATCATAACCTTGTTCCTTGTATTTAAAATACTGTAGTTTTTATGCATTACTGTAGGTTTCAGTTGTCTTGGATGTCTCAGTTTCGCCACAGAGTTCTAAAATTGTCAGCCTAACCAATGCATGTTATTTTGTGAATGTCTTATTTTAATATAAAATTACTTAAAATATCGAAATATTCACAAAACAATGATTTTGTGATAAAGGGGCAGCACGTGTGTTTGTAGCTTTCTTCTGTTTCACATTTGTATTTCTTACCAATGCAAAAGACCACATGTGACATGGAGACACTTGGAAAATACAGATTGTTGCAGCCAGATTCCGCAGATTCCACCTCCTCTTGAAAACAGAGCAATTATTTTGCCTCTTCCTCTTTGTCACTCGTAGCAAACACCACGCTGCCAAATTTCAGCTGAGAATTTTTGCTGATGATGTACAAAGTAAGATAGKATTTACTTGGGATGGCTTCAGGTGAAAGATATCCAGTTGGAATATAGCAAAAACATTGATTTCTCTGTAAATGTGTTATTCAGGGACCCAGAGCTGTATAAGACACTATTTACATAGCTGAACTTCTAAACATAGCCATCCTCTGGAAATGCAAGTATCTGATAGAGATATAAAATCAGAGGATAAATAAGCCTTTTGTCTTTAAGCAAACAGAACCTCTCTGAAAGTTTTATTCKAAGGCAGCAAAATTAAATAGCTGTCTCAGCATGAACTGTTAGTTGAAACCAGGCTTTGGCCATGTTTTTTTCACCTGGATGTAGCTGATCAGTGTGAAACTTGAGGCYGACCTTGGGGAAACAGCAGTGAGGTGATAAGTACCTGTCTAGATTTGGGTCTACCAAGATGCAAGTCTAAGGATGCTCTTTGCAGCTGAGATCCTTGGGACTCCAGGGTAGGTGGGGGCACTAATCCAGTTCCATGCCAATGTTCCCCGTGCAGCCTCCTCACACCTATGTTGTTGATGTATGTGCATGGACACGCTGAGCCAGTCTGTGCCAACTGCACAACAAATTTGGCAGATATCCTCAAACCACTTCCAACCTTACCGTAAACCACTATTTTTCKTCCTCTTATTCTCCGGAATTAAAGCTCTTGGAATGTAGAGTCCTTCAGAGATGTTTGAAGCCCCAAGAAAGTATTACATTTTTAAAACAGTTCAACTTTTCACCAAATACTTAATCTTTCATGGTACCATTTACATCGGGTGACCCACAATATTTCTTTTTATGCAGTGAATATCTCTTGTAAAATAAATGTACATTGCAGGGAGGGGAGCGTGGAAACTTGCTTACAGTCATCAGGCTGGAGGCAGGGATTTAGTCATTCTCCCAGGACATGGAAAATACAAATTTGGTTGCATCAGACTGTTCAGAGATTTGAATCCACTGCCTCCTACTCCCAGTGTGAGTAATCCAACCCTCACGCTGCTACAGAAAAGTGAGGCATCAGCACCAGAGAGTACAGTCCTGACCAAATCTGACTGTTCAAGTGCCTCCGGGAGGCTTTGGAGAGGTTCGGGTTGTTGTGTGCTAAAATCAGATCTTGGAGGTTCAGCTCAGGACAGTGAGGCCTGACTCCAGAACTTTGAGTTCTCGTACAGTATTTGGTGTCTTCAAGGTTAAGTTTGTCCAGGAAAATCAGTGGACTGGAGGGTTGCCAGGGACACTGGTGGGCTTCAGATGCATCGGTGGACTGGGTTTGAGTTTCATGGTYGAATTTCTTCCTGCTCCGTTTGTACAGAGTTCTTAGCACCCATTGCAGCAGGCAATGAGAGCAGCTCACCCCAAAAAAGATAACCYGCATCTTGAGAGGTGGAAGATTTTAGTTGGGATCCCCTTGGGCACAGAAACTAATTGAACAAGTGTTTGGCACTGCACAGTAATGTTCAACCCTGTGCTCCAGTGAGTAGAAGGTGAAACTTCCTTCTTAAAGTTAGTTTCATTTCAATSTTGACTATTAAATATTGTGTTACTTGCCCAAATCCAGACTGGGCCTAACCAGTGCTGTGTTAATTGTTCAAAAGCAAAAGAGGAGGGAAAGATATCCCATATTTCTGAGACAAGAAAGCAGTTTTCTCTTTGCAACGTCCTTCTGCATGCGGTAGTGCTGTGAGCTTCGTGCTGTGTATYGTGATGGGAGTTGAACTAGCAAAAGTTTTCTAACTCTTATGTTGCTATTCATTCAGTTACCTTTCCTGATTTTTTTTTTTCTTTTATTTGAGTGGGTGTTAAGCTCACTATCTTAAATAGATAAATGTTTAATTTAACTGTGAGGTGTTTTTTTTTGTGGAAATTAAACACTTGCATGGTCCTAGAACAATTATAGTCTGTAATGTCTGGGTAATGCAATGTAGCCAACTGTAACCTTTAATTAGGTTTGCTTTCAGAACACTGCCAAGTGAGAATCTGAATTCAGACAAATGTCCAGATCTCCTTCTTGGCATCTACTTTTAATATCTGTGAGAGCTTATTTTTAGCTTGTTATGCTGTTAGCYCTACACGCTCCATTACTGTTAGAAGAAGTTGTACAGGAAGAGTTTCATTTCTGAAGGGCTGCTTTACAAACTAACTTTGCTGGAATCTGAATTTCCTCAGTTGTCAATTTCTATTGATTTAATCTTCAAGGCTAATACAAAGAAATGTGAATATTAAAAAAGAAAGTAATAGTTATTTAGCCTTCTAAATGAAGGGAGACTATTCTTTGGCTTTTTTGCCTCATTCTTCTCGGATTTTCACGTACAAAATTTTATGGAAAAGAAAGGACATGGATTTTTTTTTTTTTTCCTGTAACAAATATTTCTTCAGGTTTCACTGGCTCAAAGTTTTCTAGGTTCAGGGTGAGATTAATATCCCAGAAAATAGTTATTGAAGATACGTGAGACACTGGCTCAAGTACTTTTTTGGCTTTWTCACAGTTAGAACCTTGAACCACAGCCTGTTTTACCACATGGAGGAGCACCCATTGCCAGGCTCTTGCCTCCTTTGAGAACGTGTCTCATGCTCGTTTACTGGATTGGATTTGTTTAAATAAGTACTAATTTGGTGGAAGTGTGGCTTTAATCTCTCTGTATTTTTTGGCCACTGATCAATGAAATTCTCTTGTGTTTGCTGATTATCCCACTACACCTTTATTTTCTGTAAAAAGCAGTTTTGAAATATTTTGGCAYGAGCATAGGTGTAATGGAAGGTGCAGCATCTCAAGTCAAAGAAACAGTTTTTCATAATTCATCATAGAAACAACCTCTTAAGATGTTTGTATTTATGTCAAACTACCTGCCTTTTACTGCTCGGTGATTCATAGCTCTCTTCAGCAGTGARTTTGTTTTTTCCTATTATTGTTATATGGCATTGAATTTTACTTGTGGACAGGAATATATCTTTGAGAACCAATATTCTTCCGATCCAGGAATTGCCTGGGATGTATCTGTGTTTTGTACCTTCCATCATAGGCTGCTCTGGAACATAAACACTCTGGCTTCAGGTGTTGTCCTGTTCTCTTGTTCCTTCTGKTTTTTTCATTCTCCACCCCCTGCTTACTCAAGTCTGTATGGAGTTTTTTGAAAGATTTTTTGCTGATTTTCTTTTTTATTTTCGAAAATTAGTCACTGCAAAGCAGCAGTTTGTAAATTACTCGTGTCAAAACACATAAAAATAGGAAAACYTCAGGGATAATGCTATGTAAAACCCAGGTCCCTGTTGAATGTGTGAGGCAGGGGTCAAGGTTATGTTAGTGGAATATTTTGCTGATCCCGTGGTAGAGCCAGGCAGGAATAAAGCACAAGGATATCTTCAGAATGTCCCTTTGGTTTAACGAAGGAATACGCTGATGCTCTGCAATGTTTCATCTTAAATATTTAATCAAGGACATGAAATCTGAAAAACAAGAATTGTTTTGTTCAGGGAAGTTTATTTTAGAAGCTACATTTTTGCTTTAAAAAGCCCATTTTTTATCCTTCTGCKYTTTTTTTTTTTTTTGGTTGAAAATGATTGTGGGGGTGAGTCAGAACCTTATGGGAAAAATAATCATGCTGAAATGACAACAAAGCCTACTTGGTCTCGTAGTGGTGGCAAATTTCAGCACTGTTGAATTCCAGTGCTGACTTGACCATTTTCCTGATCTCCATTTAGAGAAGTATAAAAGACTATTTTCATTTAGTAATGAGATGCGATTGAAAAACGTATCCTTGTTAGATTATCATCGCTGGGAGATACAAAAAAAAAAAAAAAAAAAAAAATTAGTGGAAGTGTTCACATCTTTCTTTGCTTTCCAAGCAGTTATTCAATTGCAGTATTCAACCTACTTGCAGATGCGAGGAAATGTATGTCAGGAGATTCAAACCTTTCACACACAAGTTCAATTTCCCCCACTGCTGTTTGATTTAAGTCAATGCCTGAAAGGTGCTTTTAAGTCCTTTGTATCCTTTGGAGTAATGATGTAAGCTGTCAGGGAACCACCAACATTAAAGAAGCAAAATAACTCCTGCTTTGAAGAGAATCCTAAGAATCCAACAGTAACTTTACAATTGGCGTCAAGGATTCACATGCAATTGTTTAATGAAGATGTTAGCAGGCRATGTTTTTTGAAGCAATGTGTCACTTTAACAATCTTCTCAGGGCAGCTGTTTTTAAAACAAAAGCTAAAAAAACAGCATTGTAAATTAAAGTCAGTGTGGCAATTTATGGGTGAGTGGGAATTGAGGACACACAGGTCCAAAGTTTGCCCCTCGGGTGTCTGAACTCTTTCTTAGGGCTGTATTCTTTCAAAGTTGCATCAGGTGTGCTCTGAAAGGTGTCAAGTCTCATCTGCTGTCCAGTGCCCACCATATTTGCCTTCTTATTTTGTAGYTGGGGTTGACAGAGTTCCCAGTGAGGCAGAGTACCTGAACACAGCTACAATTTTACTTTAGGCTGCTGATTTTTTTTTTTCTTTTTTGGAAGTCCAAGGGGGAGAAGTGGTGATGCACAAATAGTGCATCTTAATTATCCTGCAGAACAGAGCTGTGGTCCTGCTATGACATGTCTTTCATATGTTTATATTTAAATTTATAGACATCAAAATATGGAACATGGCTGAGGGGATATATGTGGAAATATATTTAACACTGGAGGGGATATAAAAATGTCTGCAAGGCTTAGACTAACACAGGACAGTTTACCCAAATCTGTGTTTGTGTTCACTATTTGAAGGCGCAAATGGTTTATCCAGCTCCTCCCCATCTCAGGGTTTTCCATTTAGACATCGAATCACACCTTTGTGAAAGTGGGGCTCTATGCCAAGACCCCACCACGTGTTGTACAAGCACATCTTCCTGGCRTGTGGAGCACTAGGAATGATGATAATAATGTTTTCTTATTTCTTTCTCTCCCACCCTGACATCCCCAGCCCAGCTTAAACCTTCATTTGTGTAACTCCATCATCTATCTCAGGTGTTTCATCTCAGCAAATGAACCTCCAATTCAGGATATGTTATCAATAGGATTCTGATAATATCTGCAGATGTATGGAGAAAGGACTTGGAAAGGGTTTTTATTGAGTATTGAAGACATGGGCAGCATTTAAGAAAGCTCTGACTGAATCCAGGCAGTGTTCAACTTTAATTTCCATCTAACATTGAAATTTTTGCCCTCCAAGTCAGCTCTAAATATTCATTTCCTTACATATATTTAGGAAGCGAGTCAGATACTGTAAGTGAGCAATGACGGTAAAATATTGGAACAACAGCAAAATGCTATGGTCTTTTTAAACATCTATTTATAGAATGCTTTCTGCTCTAAGGATTAGAGGAATAGAACTGGGATTTTTCTGCTCCTTGATGAGTGTTAGTGAAGCATATTTGCTAACACAGTTTGACATACAATATATTTCAGTGCTTCTGGTACCTTATGGTATGGTACTCCTGGTACAGTACCTTATGGCATTTTATTTAATGTTTGTGAGGTTTTCTGATTGCTTCCCAGATAATTTATTTTTATTGGCAGCTAGCTTTGTGCCCTTGTATGGAAATGAAGCTGAAGCAGGCTTTTAACATCTACAGAATTTCCAAAGTGTTTTAAAATAATAATACCTTTTTTAGCTGTTTTGGCTAACAGATTTGCCTCTAATCAGTTGAAAAGTTGGGAAATTCTTATCTTGAATAGTTATGTGCTATGAAACTAAGACAAAACCAATCAGACACCATAGAAATTTTCTTAGCTTGGAATTTTAAGATTTTAATGCTCCCACAGTCATTTTCAGTCCATCTGCATGGTTACAAAATAATATGTTTTTTTCTGTTCAAGCCATGAAGGGTGGACTCAGCTCTCAGCTCAAGTATAAATGTTCTTTCTTGCTGAGCACTGATAAAATGTTTCATAGTTATCTTCCTGCCTTTTGTTACCTTAGCATACACTTCACCCCTATAATTCCCATTTGTTTGCTGCCAAGTATAATTTCAAATCCCAGAGACATCAGCAGCTTGGCTTTATAGAACCCTATTTAAATCACAATTAAAATCACAATTAAAATATAATATGAATGAACGTTTATATACTTTTTTTCATGTAGCATTATGTCTCATTTGATGAAAAAAGAAATGATTTCTAAAAAAACCCAATATGTAAGGTCCTTTCCCATGTACAAAATACACCCAGTTATCCCTATTTCAATTTAGAAAATACTTGCAGCAACACAAGTAGGACTATTAAGATTTTCCTTTAAGTGAAAACATGCTATAAACGCGTAAAGCCAAATAAAGACTTTTTCTTCAGCAGATGTTTTGCTGTTTCATGGCTGATTCTAATTAAGCAGCATGTCCCTGCTATTGTGTTTTATATGGTCCAGTCACGTACACGGGTCACTTTTTAAACTCCTTCACGCCTGAGGAGCAGATGGCTTGAAAAGGAAGCCTTAGTGCAACAAAATCCAACATCTCCCTGCTTGCATTGTTGAGAGCCCTGCTCTTGTTACTGGTGCTGTGCTCCCTCCTTAAAGTGCTCCTCCCAGCCAACTTTTAATCTGCTCAAATGGGGTCGTTTCTTTTCCTTGTCTTGGGAAATCCTATTGGAAATCATATCAGAAACCATATTAAACTAGCGTAGCTCTGCACTAAAATATTGCTTCATTATTATTATTATTATTATTKTTCCTGTTTTTCTTTTGCTACACACAAAGCACAACATTCTTTAGTAATTCTCAATTTTGCTCGCTGCAGCCCAAGTTACTGGCAAGATTCATATTGAGTCTGAAGAGAGATGGAAGTAGGTAAATACAGGTGAACGGACAGGAAAAACAAAAAAGGGAAAATAAGCTAGTGACCTCAAAAGTAATAAAATGTGTATCTTGGAGACAATGGGTTAAATGTTGGAACACAAAGAACTATCTTATGTTTCCCTCATTCCAAATATACTTTAAATGCCAAAATAATCTTCTGTTCTATCCTTACAAATTGATTCCAATTTGTTAGTCAAAGACTGTAATGAAATGACTCAAACCATAGTCTTGTTCCACTAAGCAGTTTGCTACAGCTTTTTTTTATTAATTATATTCAGACTGCAAGAACTGTCAGAATGTTAAAATTCCTAAGGATAGTTTGCCAACATCTATCACTAGATTAGAAACAGCTCTGCAAAACCTTCAGCAAAGCAAATAATATTCCATCATAAAATCAATACAACTAAGCATTGTCAGCATAGTGCTGACAGTTCCAGCTAAAACAATTTATAATTTTTAAAGAAGATATGTTGTAAATAGAAGATAAGAGGCCTGTGAAAGATAGGGCCAGTAAACAGAACCCAGATGTAAACATTTTGCTGCTGGTACGTGTATGTCAGCTCTGCCTGGCCTCTCTCTTTACCCAAATTATCCCCTACCACAGCTTTGGGTTGCATGGGCTGAGCTTATCTTTTGTGAATAGTGCAGCACCCTGCACTCATCACCTTGCTGATCCCATCAGCTGTGCACTAGAAAGAGCCCAAGGGCCTATTTCCTCCCCTTTGCTGCAATACCTGCTCCTAGGAACATGGAGAAAAACCAGGGGAATAAAACAATATCTGCACTCATAAGAATGCAGAGAGAACTTCTCTCCCAACTGCTAAGAATATCATGTACCACCATGGTCATCTGGTATCGCTTCTCACAGGGAACAGATTTTAGAGTAATGCTCTCATAAATTCTGCAGTGAGCTCAAAATGTTGATCTGAGTTACAATGCATCTCCAAGAAAAACTGCTAGTCTTGATTTATGGATGTCAGGTAATAGAYAGCGATTAACTGAATATTTTAAGATTTATTTTTTAGGTTTTTTTTTTCTCTTTGATGCCCAAAAATCCTGATGTTTGAAAATGTGCACCCTGTTCTTAGTCTGAGTTACCTTCGTTTCAGCTTTCAATCTTGAGCCTTTATTCAGTTGAAGTTACAAATGTTTCTGCCTTCTAAATGTCACCCAGGAACCTGGGCAGCTTTTTGGGCTGTTACAGCTGCCTGAGCACGACTGTGCCATCTACCAGCATGCAGAGCTAAAGCCCAGCTGAGTATATCCACACTGCAGCATCAGCAGTGCCTGTGCTGCAGACACACCCTTTCAGTGAGCTGCAGATGAAATAAGATTCTCTTCCAAAMTTTTTTGTTATTTCAACTTCTTTTTTTTTTTTTGAAAGGTTGACATAAAAACTTTATTTTTCCTGATGGTGAAGACCTGAACTCATTATGTTGCATGTGATCTGTATTTGTTTGCTGTTCCATGTTGTCCGTTGAATGTCTTGTTGCCACAGTGCTTTCCTCCTATCCAGTGTCTCCTTATTCTAGAGTAAAATAATTGCTGAGTGATTTACTGTGTCTTCTTAGGTCTAGGACGTTKCATTTAATATTAAAAACCACCACCAGCAGTTGTGTCCTGCAGAACTTGTATTTGCCAAATGCAGAGACAGTTTTGAGCTAGATGGACCACTGACCTAACCCAATATGACATATCTTATATTAAAATATATACACACCAGTGATTTCTCCACATCATTATTCTCAAAGTGTCTTCTGCGTGTCGCCAAGAATATCACCATGTTTTCTTTCAGTCCAGTTTTTTTCTTTTTTTATTCACAGAGCTGCCAAGGAAGGGTAAATTTACATGAGGCCTGCACTAGAAATATTTCATGGAGTGATTCCTCATGTTCAGAAACCTTTCTGGCTCCATCAAAGCAGTCAATTTAATTAAAGAAAATGGAGGTTCATGACATTTGGATAGTGCTGTTTTCATTCCAAATATTATGAGAGAGGAAGCCAAATACTTTGTGAAACCTGAAGTGGGGTGTGTTGATAGAGTGCCTGTCATTGCCCTGAGAAGGACAGATCCTCACACCAGGGTGCACCCAGCTTCCTACAGAAGTGGGAACGGTGCAGTGGATTCCATGTGATTCTCTCCCTCACCTCTAGCCTTCCTGAGAGGTGGGAAGTATTCTGTTGGAGGTGTCAGTACTGTGACAAGGCACATTTCCAGGACCCAAGTTAAGATGTCTGTAGCCTTATTATTTCCTCAGTGAACTCTTAGGTGCTATAACTTTGTTTTGTGTAGCTGTCCTGCTATCGTTATGAAACTGTAATCTTGTTTCTTTGAAATTACCTATGCTCTGCAAATCCTATTGTTTGTTAGTAGTTATCATTGGTTTACTTCCTTCCTGATTTTTGCATATCTCTACATTTGTCTGTGGGGTGTACATGAGATGTAAAGGTAATATTTTGAATCTTTTTGCTCTCTAATGCTTCTCACAATACTTATACTGATATTGTTACATTTAGCCTCAGAACCTATTTGTGTTCATTATTAGTGATTGGACATCAATTTGGATGAATCTTTGGTCTGTCCTAACACAGCAGTTTTTACACAAACACACCTACTGAGTGTATTTTTTTCCCCTGGTAATTCATGCCATTGGGCATGACTCTTCTTCTGGAAGACTAAATATTTGCAAATATGTCACACCTTGAAGGTTCACCCAGGTTCCACAAAGAAGTGTGATGAGTCCCTGATGTGAGAAATCCATGATCCTGTTTGGATTTTGACTTTAGCTGTGAGCAGTTGTAATAATTTTCTTCTGCAACTTAAAGGCTTGTTTTTCAAAGTGTCTTTGAGCAAACAGTTGGGAGCAGTGATTTGCCAAACTGTAATTAAAAGGAAATAGACTGATTGTRAGAAGTGTAAACAATGTGCTGAGGATAATAAAAACAGGGTCCTTAAATTGATCAATGGTGAACCCGGAACAGGACTTGAGTTTGCAAAGAATTTAATTGCTGGGGTGAGACCCAGCATCTTGCAGGACTATGCATTTAGTGTCCTGCAGTAACATGTGCAGTTTCTATGGGTTTGCCAACAAATTCGTGGAATTTTTTGTCCTCAGCTGCATCAGCTCCCTGTTGCTCGTTAACATACTTTGCCAGRAAATTCATGGCATTTTTAGGTCTTCAGCTGTGCATTAATCAACTCCCTGTTGCTAGCTAACATACCTTCTTTCTCCTCTCTGTGATAACAGTTTTTCACTTTACAAATAAAATCTGAAAGTAAAAGCTTGACCTACCTAAAACTAATGTCAAAACATCCTTTTTCTTAGAAGCAAAGCCTGTGGATTTCTTACAACACTGTTCTCAGAAGAACTTTGCAGAAGCTGTTATATTGAATCTGAGAACTGTGGGTCTGTATTTTCATTCTGAACCCTCACCTCGTGTTTTCTAGCAGTTGTCTTTGATCTTAATTTTTTTGTTAACAGCTTCCAGTAGTTTAATGGATTTTCATTAATCTAAAAAAGCCCATCAGATGCTAGAAGAGGAAGCAGGGAAGCATTACTAGAAGGATGAGAGAGATGACTCTTTAGCATGGGAAAGAGAAGGCTCAGAGGGAATCTTATCAATGCCTGTAAATACCTGATGTCCCAGACTAGAGAAGGCAGAGCCAGTTTTATTCCTTCTGGTGCCCAGTGACAGGATGAGGTGAAGGACACAAATGGAAATTCAGGAAATTCCATTTAAGTGTAGGAAAAAGCTGTTTTGATGCAAAGTGTCATCAAACACTGAGACATAGAGGTTGTAGTCTCCAGACATTGCCCGTAGAGGTTGTAGTCTCCATTCATGGACTTATTTCAGTCTCACTGGAACATTCCTGAAGAACCTGCAGTAGCTGACCCTGCCCTGAGGGAGGAGTTGGACAAGACCATCACCAGAGATCCCTTCCAACCTCAACCATTCTGTGTTTCTTTAAAATCTGGGAGGAAAAATGAATGAGAGGAGAAGATTTTCTTGGTTAGACTAACAGCTTGCTATTTAACTTAAAATATGTACAGTCACTTTTCTCTGAATCACTTTTATAATTATTTTGATATATTTTGTCATGTATTATCATTTTGAAATATTGGCTCATTCAGAGACAATTTTTTTTGTTTAAAAAATGTGTCTTTTTGTTATATTTCTAGGATGTGTAATGAAAACATGAGAGAGGAAATTTGCCTGTGTAGTTTCTAAATATCTTTTATATTTCTTTACACTATGAAAGCAGTCTAATTATCTTACTAAGAAATATCTATCAATAAGTTATTTTTTTCTGAGTAAAACTGTCAGATACCTAGAAACTGTTTCTCTTGTAATTTATCTCAGTGTTTAATTCTTTTTATTTTATACACTTGCTAAACATGAATGCCGGTCTTTAGAGGACCTTTAAAAATTCAAATGCACTAGTGTAGCAATATCAGAAATGGGGACTCTTTTGACATAAAGTTAATAGGACTTTCTAATAGGACAGTTTCTGCAGTTATTCCAAAAAACTATACACTTTTGCCTGGAAATGTAATTTTAGTGGTCAATTGCTGGATAGGCAGAGGTGTAGYTTGACACTGGATTTCTCTGTGGGCTAAACCTGTTTGTGAGAGGTTCTTTCAGCCATTCCCTATCTTCCTGTTTCCTCTCTGCTCTATTTCTGTACCTGCTTTAGAGATCAAGTTCTAAACTCACAAGTGAGGTGGTTTAAGGGCTAGGGGGTATTTTTAAGTCTTTTTTTTAAAGCCTTTAGATCACTTGGCTGGTTAGTTTAGAGTCCAGAYCTACAAAGAGATGGAGGAAAGATGTGCTTGGAAAACCTCAATTTGATCATGTAGGCTGATAACTTAAGTCACGGATTACACTTTTATATTATTTTTTTCTATTTTTCTGTAAACTGTGTGACTCTGTGCATGTAAGCCTGTATAGATCTCTCAATAATCTSATCTGAAGAAGAAAAAAATGTATTCCAATTATTCATTTTTTATTAATGTGCAGAAATCCATCATTCACGTTCAAGTCTGCAATTTTTTAGCTCTGTTGAGTCAAAGTGACCATGGAAAGTGCTAGGACATGGTCAAGCCTCATTAAAGTGAGGAAGTTTAGCATCCTGTGTAATGGCACCCTTTATGCAGTGAATGGCTTTTCCCATTTATTTCTATATTCTTGTTTCTGTCAGAGGTAGTAAAACTACTTGAAATTCCTACTGTAGCACAGTTCTTTTTTGCTTCAGTTAAAATTGGATGTTTTTTCCTCAGTCAAAATGAGAAATTGGCACACTTGTTGACTGGGAAACTTGTAARGAAAGGTGTGCTCACACTTTGGTATCCATTCAAGATAAAATTTTCGTTTCCTGCATTACCATATTTGGAGAGAAGATCTCACTTGTTTTACTTTTGACATTTCTGATTTAGAATTTGTGTGGGCTTTTTTTTTTTTTCCATCTTAAGCTGAAATTTTGTTTCAACTTCATTCTCAAAAAGAAGAGAAATCCAAGTTATTAACCTTTTTAGTTAATAATGATGTTCTTACAGAGCTGTTACTGACTGTATAATCGAAACAGTGTCAAAACCTGACAAGAAAAATGATCTGGCCAACAAAGAGTTCCCCTTGTGCTCCCCTTGTACAGCCTTTTGTCTAGTGAAGAAGAGAGGCCACTCAGGGCATTCCTTCTCTTTTTGTATTCACCCATTTAAAAATTCTAAATGTCACTGCTTGTAGGCCAGCTTTAGGATTTGGTGAATTTGGTTTATAAACCTCGATGCATCAAGGTTTGCAGTCTGGTGGGGGGGAAAAATGTGTGTTTGGCAAGACTGATGATGACAATTTACTMATCGTAGTGTTATAGAAATCCCAGGTTTTCAATTTCTTTTGCTTATAATGCAGTAATTGCCTATCTTGCTATGAGGCACTGTGTGCCATATGTCTCTGCATCACACTAAACTGTACCAGGGAAGAAATCCTTGGAGAGGGAGATATCCAGCTAGAGGGAGGACTTGCTTTCTACCTTAAAGGATGCAGTATTTTGTTCTGGAACAGGAATAGTGTTGGTGTGAAGATGGTATTTCTGAAAGTATTGGCCTGCACTAAGTTTCATCATCTTCTTTCAGGCCTTTGGAAATGCATAAAATAACAAATATTACATCTTTGCTATAAGTATATGCTAACCCCAGAGAACTACATTCTTCTCCAGGCTGAACATGACCATGAGGTCCACAAAATACTGATAAAAGAAAGATGAGTGGCAACATCTACCATTATTTCTGATTATTGTTATTCACACCTGCAAGTCTTCTGAGGTTGTGAAGGTGACCTAAGTGGGGCTGTAGTAATTTTTGGAGCATAATAATGGGGAGTATTGCTTTCTCTATTCTTTTTCCAGGTCACTGTCTAAGCCATTCCAAATACCTTCGGAATGTCTGGATTTGCGTACTAATTAGTCTGAATCAAATATTCATCACATCCGTGTTGATGGGATTGGTCAGAGATCTGATTAACCTTCAAGTGGCTCAGTGACTAAACACAGGTTCTTGTCTAGCTGATGGGATAATTTCCCTGCTACATATATTTCGTGTTCCTCCAACATAAAATTATTGCAAAGAGATGCCCAGCCTGAGCCTTCTTTGACCTCAGTTAGGCACAATAGAAAAATCTAAAAGAGAGCAAAGCTATCATTTTATTAATGGAAGAAAGAATAAGCCCTATTATTACATGAAAGGAAGACTTTTGAGTGAAAAGATGAGGCTATGAAAATGCTGAAGGTGTTTCCATGTCTTATTCCTATAAACCCATTACTATGGTTCACCAAGATTCATCTTTGAAGGTTGTGATCAGGTTATAATAGAAAGGAGGCTGTGTGGAAATAAAAGTGAGTTTGCACRTGGTGTGTGAGGGGGGAGCACGTTKTTCCCATTAACCCTCCTCAGACCCACTGAAGGGACAACCACTGCACTGCAGTCGGGTCTTTCCCTAAAATCCRTGACCAAGGTTGTTGGAGTGTTCTCTTCAAATATTCAAAACTGGAAAAATGCTCTGACTAAAGATGTGCATAAGGTTTCTTGTGTGTTCTTGAGCAAACACGAGTTCTATAAATCTTAACAAAACCCGAGCAACAATGCACAGTTTGTTCAATAAAATCATTACAAATATTGTAGCGGTGCAGCAGCAACATGCACTTATCAGGAGAATATTCCTAAAACAATAAGTTGCTTTCAATAAACGAGGCTTTAATATCTCTAAGCATTAGAATATTTAATTTCAATTTTGGTGTTGCGATGGGGAAGGTAAATTAACTTGTGAAATTAATCATTTTATTTTTAATGAAAAAATATAAATACAGAAGCAGTTCTCTATCTATAATATGACTTGAGGGGATGATGATTTATATTAAAAATACTATTCTGCTGGAATTTCTGCTACTATTTGAGATAATTTAATTTGTGTCATTTGCATATGAAAATATGCATTGAAATAGCAGCAGAATAACCTTTACACAATTCTATAATAGCATAAAATACAGTACATTACACTTTCAGTTATTAAGAATAAAAATACTCCATCCAATTTTGTAAAGAAAATACTTCATACAGTTAAAAACCCCCACAGAACTTGTATCAGATCTTTGCAATTTGTCTTGCTTTGTTATCAGCCAGARATCTGAATTAGCTAAAGGTATTTTCAAGTATTTTATCCTGCTTTTTTTCTTTTTAATTAGCTTCCTGAGGCAGAGATGCATCCTGTATTCTGCATGCTTTCCAGTAAGGTCATCTTCACAATAGCTCCCATGGTCTACTAGGGATGGACAGGATGGAACGGCCTGAACCTGTGGCTAATGCTCCTATTACCTGTTATTATTCTCCTACTGAACAGGCATTTTCTCTAACAACAGTTCTTCCCTGTCGTAGCAATACCTTGCTAATAAATCAGCAGTCAGCATTCTTCATTAATGCCTGGTCTGTTGCTATCATTGAAGACTCTCATCAATAGCTGGTTAGTGCCATTAGCTGCAGAAAGGCTGGGCTCTGTTTCTTTCACATCTTTATTTTGTCTCTGCYAGTGGTATATCCGTTGTGGTAAACGGATTCAGAGTGTAAGATTTCCCCTGGAAAGGGCCAAGATGAGGAGATTATCAAAAATATGCTGCTGAAAATACCAAGGAGTGGCCTTTCCTGTCTGACCCTTGTATGATTTGGGCATGTGGTGTAGATTTTTAAAGACCATTAAGAATTGTTCTAAAACTTCTCCCAAATTCATCCCTACTTAAACTTACTACATAATGTGTGGGGTTTTTTAAATGTATTCCAGTCTGCCCTTTCATCTCTGGTGGGTTCAGCAAACAATCCCAGGTGGCCTGAAGTGCACACCGGTGTTCCRTCCAAAGTTCCATTTTCCCTCCTACTCTTTCTATTACTATTTTAATTTATTTCTGCATTCTGATAGCCAGCTTCTCCAATATTCCAAAGTCATATTTCTTATTTTCTCTAGTTGCTARCCCCACAACAAACCCCAGGCCTGCCACGTTGACTCAGATCCCACCCTGGCTGGATCTCCCCCTCTCATCTCCAGAGAGCAGCTCAGGGTCTCTGACTCCCCTCAGCAGTCTGTCATGCAGCCCTTCCCCATCGTGTTTATTAAAAACACCCACTTTCCAAAGAGCTGGCACACTCCACCTGTGTTTACAGAAATTTTCCCTGAGCATTTGGCCTACATTTTAATTGGCTTCTGGAAGGTTGGTTTTTTTTTTTTTTTCATGTGTCTTTCTGAGGTACCATAGCAGCTTCTCTTCCTTAGTGACAGCAGGGAGATTTTGGTGAAGGCCAAGAAGCAGCAGTGTGAGACGAGAAATTACTTCCTGCTCCTCTGGCTCCGAGTGGGACTGTCTCCAGACATGTAGCCCAAAGCAGCAGAGGAAAACTTCCTCCTTGTTTAACCCCACTGCCTGTGAGGGCTGGCATGGGGTGGGATTTGGCTGCTCTCGCTGGCTTCCTGAAATTGCTGTGGGTTCCCGTGGAAAGCCAGAGCTTCCCCTCCGTCACTGCCCACGCTCCTTGCAGCAAGGTTTGTATTCTATTYTTAAAAACCCAAAAAGAATGCCCATCCTTTCAAGTTTACTTTTTCCCCTCTACACACTTTAAAATTCTGAAATGGCTCCATTCCTCCTTTTGAACCTTCCTTTGAAGGTGCTGTAGGTTCACTCACAATATCTCTGATTTCCTCTGATGCTGCCAAGCACTGGGGCCTCTCAGAGGGCCACTGGTTTTCAGTGCCTTCTAAGGTTGCCCAGTGCTATGTTTGGAAACAGAGCTTTTATGCATAATATTATTCGTGTTGCTTACTTTTAAAATACTTATATTTTCTTTTTAGATACTTGTATCTCTTRCAAATGTARTCTTGATACATTTCAAAACTATTTTTTTTAGGATGTTTCATTCTGAACAAGTCAAAACAAAGTGTTTCTTCTGTGATAACTGATTTTCATCTTTTTTTTTTTCTTCTGGTTGAAATGTGTTTTGAATATTTTAAGTCATTCTAAAGTCGCATTTTTACATATCCATACTTGCAGTCCTACTGTAAATAAAAATTGTAAGATTCTGGTTGAGTGCCTCATAATTGCTAATAAAGGCAGATGTGTTCTCTCTATTCTGTAAATTCTTCTACACACTAGAATAAAGAATAACATTCAAGAAGGAAGCAAGATAGACTCAAGAGTTTTTTAAAAAAGGTAATCTTGAAAGACTGAACAGGCACATATGCAGATCAGTATAATTACAATAAAAAGTACTAGCTTTTTTTCCCACTATCAAGATAAAATGCAAAAGGATATTCTAACTCTATTCTGATGTTGATTTTATCTTAAAAAAAGTTTAATTTTATGGTGTGGGCAGTTGAGCTCTGCAAAGAGAAATGGATCAAGCAGCCTTCTCCTTTCTCAGGAAACAAGAAACCAAAACAAAAGATCTATTAAAAGACGAAGCAGCTTGATTTTCCTCTTTTTCTACAAATAAGCACACACCRCCCCCAAAAATGCATTATCTATTTAAAAATTATCTTTCAAAGGGATGTTAGTCTTTTAAAAATAAAAATTAAAGTACCATCTTCTATACTTTATAGAAGGAGCTAGACTTTCCCTACATGAGTAATGCAGTTCTGTGTGGGATCTCTGTGCTGTCTATCACTGGAGGTAGTAAAGGAAACCTTAMGTGAAAAAATAAAGATTTTCTACAGCACCGAAATGTCTTTAATGGAGCAGCAATCCCAAAGTAACTGTGATTCCCCCTCTAGAGTGACTTGTATCAATTTTACAGGTTAATCATGAGTGAGGTCAGAAAATTCCCATTGAAAGGGCCTAGCGAAGGCAAAAACCTCTTTCCAGCTTTACCTGGTGTGCCTTTAGCAAAACCTGAACAGAACCTGCCTGAATAGTTCCCATTAGACATCTGAAAAGCCTGCCAAGAAGAATGAGGAGTTTCACAGCCAGTAACAAATTTGCCGCCTCTTGAGAAAACTCTCAGACCCAGCTGCCCTTGTATCGTCGTCATCTCCTGGTTTTAGACAGGCTCTGGATCAAAGACTTTTCCTACACCCTGGGCAGGTGGCCTTTGCAGGGCCCACGATGTCCACAAGCCTCCTCTCTGAAGAGCTTAGTAATCAAAATTATTTGTTATTCTCTGAGTAGTCCCACTTTGATCTTCATTGCCTCATAGGCCAGCACCGCAATTTCATAGGTTTATTGGTCAGAGTGTACAGAACTGTGTGTGATTGCCAAATCCAGCACCTGAGAGTGCTCTTTTTTTATCAGAAAAGCTTACCTGTTCTTTCTTCTCCATGCCTCAGGTGTAACATTTCCTTCTCATCTAAGTCTTATGGATTGCTGTAAGAGACGTGTTTTGTTTTAATACTTATTGYGAATCTCTTTTGTGCATTGATCTTTATATCTTTATGTGTATGGTTTGGAATTATTGTGACTAGCAGATTTCCTGAGGACAAAAACTGAAATCCAGGTTTATGTACCAGCATCATAGTCTTGGCCTCCAGAGTGTAAGCACACTCAAACCTTTTATCTGAGCTGCATCAAGGCCCAGGGGTCTCACTGTAATTCGACTTTTTGTGAGATCCTGAGCATTTGAGCGAAGGAGAGTGGGCCCTTTCTGATAAATGTACTAAAAAGCCACGTGTGGCTTCTTGAGTGAGAAYGTCAGCAAACCAACGCTTTATTTTTAACCTCGCTTCCTTCAAGAACGGCATCAGGCAGAAGGATTCAACGAGGTTGCCAACAGTTGTGGAATAATTTCCATCTGTGGCGCTTCTTCGGCGGCCAGATGTGGACAGCCAGAGCAGCGTGGTGGTGAATAGGGAATGTTCTCTGTGTTTTCAGTGGCAGTGGAGCTGTTTGAGAGGAGATGACAAAACATAACTGGCGTACGCAGAAAGACTTGCATCAGACAGATACTTTCAGTGTCACATATCTGGCATTTACTGGAATACCTATTCTAATGGATGTCACTCACCAGCCAGTGCATGTGTCACTGAGCCACTCTTTATGCCAGCTCCGTTCCAAAAGCTGCTGCCTGCTGCTCTATTCTGGGTGATGGTAGGAAAGAGAGCATTTTAATGCTACTGAAAAGTACAATTATTTTTTTTCCGTGGGGTGGTATTTATTCCCACAGAAATTCCAGGTAGATTAAATCCTTCAAACTGCCGATGGCAGGCCGAACCTGTTGCTTGTTTACCGTTCAAATACGTGTCATGCAGGGACTCTCTGCTCCCTGAGGAACAGGGCACCAAGCTGTCCTTTGTTTTCTCAGGAGCACTGGTGGGATGAGCAGGTATTCTGCTGAGTCAGTTTAACAGCTTGGACTCAGAGAGCACAAATTGAGAGTGTGAATATCCTTCCTCACAGACATAGTATGATATTGCTTGAATTCTCTGCSCAAAGCATGTTACACATGCTCCTCATCAGTGCAGCGAAGTACACATGAGAAGATAAAAGGAGTTTTCCCATCCAGTGGGGGTCATTGTCTGTGTTGTCTGAGGCCCTTGAGGACAGTCACCAAAGCAGTGGGTCCAGCCCTGCCCGTGCCCCAGCCAGCCATGCCACCTTTGTGCAGCCTCAGCCCTTCAAGGCAAATAAATGAATGTGGCCATCTGTATTTGCACTCGTTCTCTCGCCAGCTCCCAGAAAGCTCTTATATTGTTATGTATACAGTACTTTAATGATATGGAAATTCACTAGTCACAACTTTAATGAACAACTTTTCTTGTATTCAAATGAATAAGATGCTGATGGCTGTTTCTTTGTACACAGCAAATGGTACTTCTATAAAAGCCACAGTAAATCAACGGCATAAGCTGATTTAATTACTAATTTGTTGCAATGGCTATTCCCATACCTATCATAACACTGTGTATTCAATTATCTTTCACCCTAATGCAGGTATGCTTTTGGGTTACATCTCTAAATAGGAAAACAGTTTTTGAATTTTACTGTTTGTTTTTTTTGTTGTTGTTTCTGTTGTTTGGGGGGGGTTGTAGTTCTTTTCCTTTCCTTTTTTCTTTGCAGCTGGTAAAACTAGCAGCAACTAGCATGTGTCTAGTGATTAAGACTTTTTCTCTTTGTAATTGTCAGATTGATTGGGACAATTGAATGATAATGAAAAACAGCTTGTTCCCTCATTTCCAGAGGTGACACTTTCTGCATAATACTGCAAAATATAACAAAAGGGTTTTCTTGGACGCTGCTTAAAGTTAATTGACAGCATCTGTTGTTTGGAACAACGGAGAGAAATAGCATTCCCTTGGCTCTTGGTCACGTTACTCAGGATTAGGCACTGTCACGCCAGCTGATATCTGAATACACTGTATCTATCCAGGGTCTTGCTGGGCTCCCTCTTACATCAAGGTTCCCCTTTGTACACAGTTGAGCTGAAAAAAATAGTTATAGTTCATTAAATTAATGATAAATCTCCTAAAAAATCCATGGTCTTGGTAAAAAAAAAAAAAAAGACAAATTACAATAAACAGTGGAACATGGAAATAAGATAATAGTTATGAACTATCTTTTTAAAAGCATCTTTTACTTCAAAAATCTAACAAGAGATTTCCACTGCTATTTTATATCTGCTTGGGGTCTATATATCTATAACAGCAGTAATCACTGCAGGCACAGGGATGGTTTATTTTGGCAGATAAAATTCTAAATAATTTTGAGAGCAYGTGAAAGAAATTTTGTTTTTGCATTTCTCACAAAAAAAAAGGTATAGCTTAATTTTGCTCTTAGAGTGGCTGTCTGTGTTCTGAGAGCCTGAATACCATTAAATATGCACATCCTTTTATCTTTTGGCAAACTTTTGCTTTCATTGCTGCTCTTTAGTCAGATGTGCATTTTTCTTTATGAGATTTAATATTTCTCTTTTAGAACATTGATCAGTGTCCAAAGTCACTTAAGACCAGCAGAAAAATCAATAGTGAGTGTGGATTGGCTGACTTGGAGCTGCTGCTGCAGCTGATCACCAAGAAAGCAGGGATTTGATTTGATTTTGCATTTTCAAGTCATCCTCTTGCTCTGTACTGTCTGTCAGTAAACTTCAAAATTGCTGATTTGAAAATAAATGAACACATGTTACTGTTTGAATCCGTTTCTTTTACTTTTTTTTTGGGTCCTTAACACAAAATGGCAAACACAAATATTAGCACTGTTGTTGCTTGCATGGCTGCAGGTGTGTGGCGAACTCCAAGCTGAACTCAAGGTCAGATACTTTATGATGTAAACTCTTGAAGTTAAGATTTGTATTTACATGGAGGGTTCATCAAGCAGCGTATGTTAATGAGCCAGTTTTGTCATGGTGTTCTGGCAAGTAGTTTGACATTTTGCTGTGATACTCATATTGAGCTTGGTATCGTTGACAGTCAGATATTGAACTGATTGTAATCAGGACCAAGGAAATATTTCATATTCTGTGCTGTAATGTACAATATGTTGTAATGTAAGATATTCTCTATAGTGTAAAATATAACAAATTGCCTTGTTTCTTATTCTGATCTCTTTAGATATTGGTACAATTACTGAATTGAAACAGAACTGGATTTTTGCTGGAGTTTATTCTATTTGAGTTTGATAATGCACTGTATTTTATTGTTTGTGTGTATAAATAATGCTCTGGAGAGGAAAGGCACTAAAAATGCTACATGTTATAATAAATACAGACTAGTCATACTGTGTTARATTAGCTGTTTTTAAATTATTCTTATGTCTTTAAAATATTTCTGGGTTTATATATTCATATATGTACATATGTGGCTATTGCTGCATAGTATATATATAGTTCTTGTACTAATGCTTATTTCATATTGATAGTTAGGAGTAGCTATGCCAAAACTGTGTTGTGTTCTGTTTCAAAACTAAGCAAAGGAACACAAGTAAGGATCATGTTCTTTTTAATATCAACGGAGTTTTAACACTTGTCATAATATAGCTGATGCAATATCCACTTTTCTGCACTCACACCTCAGCAACAGATCTAAATTACATTTTAAAGAGAAACTGTAAAGATTTTAAATATTCATACTGTGTTGAGGATGCTACTACAATATTGAGAAACCTAGATTCAGAATTATATAATTTGAAAGCCCTTAATGTAATTGAAAAATACCTTAATGCCATAAACACCGGTATGAAAGTTCAGGAAATGTGTTTCTCTCCTACTTTCTCTTCTCTTTTGGACTGGTTAGGGCTGATCTCAGCAGTGTCAGTAATTATTATTCTGATGACTTGCCCCTGAAAGGCACTCGCTTGTACCTGTGGGGACAGAGAATCCATTTGCCTGGCGCCGGGGAGTCGGAGGCACAGGCTGGCGCCAGCCAGGAGAAGGGAAAGATGATTAATATGTCTTATAGATTCACTGTCTCTTCACTTGTCCTAGACCTGCCAGTAATTCCACTCCCCTGTGGTTCCACCTTGATCACAGATAATGGAGGCAGATTGAAAGTTTGAAGACACAAGCCTTTCTCTCCTCCTGATCTGACATTACTCACCCGGGCTAAATGAGCTGTACAACCACCGGCACCTGCCTACGGGAAGGCATCTCAGTGCACTTAGCAGTAATGCTGCAATAAAGCAGCAACTGTACTCTAATTAACCAGGGTCCTTTTCTTCCCTTTTTCCCTTTCTTCCTTTTTATTTTTTTTCCTTTTTTTTTAACCGCGCAGCGGGCTGCCATTAGCAAGGCTATGATATTGCAACGGAAACAGTAACATAAGTATTCCTTCACCTCTGAAATTTATTATAACTTACCTTTCCCTTTTTATTTCTTTGCAGAAATAGTATAATGCGAGGTTATTTTGTACCAGCAAGGTAGCTGTTGCATTCTAAGAAGTGGAATTATGAATGGAAAAATAACTCCGTGAAGAACATCCGTTAAAAATTTTCTTACATAGGCGTATCTTTTTAAAGTTAAACCCCTGTTATTTACTCATTTTTTTTCCAAGCTAAACTGGACTTTGTAGTACAAATGTCAAAGCATAATGTCGCAAGGCAATCTTTGCAAAACTTCTAGCAGAAGTATGTACATGTGTATGGGTAAGAAAATTTACTTTATTTCAGAGACATTACAGCAAAAGCAGAAAACAGGGTAGTCATTTCTAGGGGTCTTTTTAGGCAATGTGACAGTAAATTACAACACCCATCTGTATACGCCCAGTTTGCATCTTCCTTTTAGCTAAATGCCTTATTCTGAATCGGACTGTTAGAGACAAAATGTCCTTTTTTTTCTTTCCAAAATCAGGCTGAACAGAACATATAAAAAGGTTTTACAGTGGGAGAAGACAATGTCTTATACAGTCTCCAGAGAGATAAGTCATAACAAGAACCTCTGAACACGAGCTTTTTTTTTGTGTGTTCAGGAAGTATTTTGCTCTGTAGCTCTCTGCGAGAGATTAAGCATTTTGAAAAAGATATCTGGTATTCTTAAGTGTCTTTGATTTCTTGGGAGAAAGTCTGACAATCCTTAGTGGACACMGTAATTTTTATGTACCTTTGGCTTGTTTTGGTTTTGAAGGTTTGTAAAAGCGAATCTATATTGTTTGGGCAGTGYAGAACTCTTTAAATCAAGTTAAGCCCTAACAATTGCACTTCTCATATAGATACTCTAAGAATCTGTATATAGTGAAATGTATTCTGGTTAAAATAACAGATCTGTATCTTCTGAATATTAAAGAAGATCAGGTCTRTCTAGAGAGCTAAATTCCAGAAACTGGCAGACAGCCCACTTGCATATAAGCAAAGTGATACCAAATTTAGGTATCTAGGGTATTATTATGAGTAAGGAAGAGAAGAGGAATAAATAAACAGAGTGGCCCAAAATATTTTCAAATGCAGTATAACCAGGAGCATAAATCTTAAGAGTCATGTTCCTTTAGCAGAAGAACTACAAGTTACTGTATAAAATAGGAAGTGTTTACATGCTGCAAGGTCATAGGGAGTAATTTTGTCAGCAGCAAAGAATGCTAGATCTATTAAAAAAGTAAAAAAAAGAAATTCCCTAAGTCATTGCTCACYTCGTGTTGCCACAGGGGAGATATCAGTTTGGGGGTGACCTTTGAACTTCCAATTCCTGGTCCTGCTTGCTGGCTCCTTGAAAGGATTAGCTAATGCAGCACCAGGGGCAACCATATTAACAAGGAGAGAGAATTGGGGTTATTGTGAGAAAAAACATGACTCATTCAAATGGAAATTCTGGGCTAAGAAGTTGTAAAGGTCGCCAAGCTGGTTATGGGTAAAAGCTGATTTATCATAAAAAATAATGGGGGAAAGTTGTAATGATGTTTCAAGGGAAAAAATCCTAATTTTAGAGTAAAGCAGAAAAGCCATAGCATATTAGAATTTCATGATTCAGTCCATGATCCATTAAAACCTTCATAGTCATGATCCGTAAGGAATTGTCAGAGAGGTATAAGACAACTTTCACTGGTCTCCTAGGATCAAGGACTTTATGTCCTAAAGAGTCACACTGGAGTTTACAATAAATTACAGAACCTGTAAAAAAGGCTGATATCTTTTTTTCTTTAGAAAGAATAGAAAAAAAAAGAAAGCACCTGTACCTTTTAAATATTTCAGTGTTTTTCTTTTTTGTTTGTTTTGGGAGATTTTCTTGTTTGTTTTTTTCTTTTTGTTAAATGAAGTTGCATTCAAAATGTCATAAAGCAGGACATGAGTAGAGCTCAAGACTGGAAACAGACCTTCTAAAGAAAGTCCATTCCACCACTGCAGCTGTGGGAATGCCTTGTCTCCTCAGCAGGATCAGCTGGTGAAAGGCAGGTTCTCCAGTGCGGTCGCTGATTCGGAAGAGTCCCCCTGCAAACACTCGTGGGCTCTTAAGAAACAACCTGTGCTTTGCTTGTCCTGTTGGGTGTASAGCCTTGTGTGAAGATGTTTTCTTCCTGACAAAGGATTGTAAACCCTAAAATGCCTGTAGAAGAGTAGGCGACATGGCTGCACACTACTTMAAAACTACTTATCAGTGGTCAAAAAAATCTGCAGGGTGCAACAATAAAACTGTGCAGTACACATAATTTATTTCTTAGAGCACTGGGGTAACTGAATTCCATTTCCTCTTTGGATCTGTATAGAGCACATGTGCAAAAAAAGGAAAAGCCAAACATGTTTTCAGAATCTATGTAATTTTTCGAAATATAGTTTGGCATTTTATTACTGATATACTTAGAAAAATCATAGTATGGCATTTTTTGGGCTGGCAACTATAAACTCTTACTTCTGGGCATAATGCTTCTTGCCATGAGTGGTCTCTCTGATTTACTATTTACTACTCTGATTTAGAGCAGTGCTGTTAATGATAGCAAGTATTACACCTGCTGGTAAATGCTTTCAGATTTGGCATATTTAATACTGGATATTGGAAGACTAGATGTTGAGTTTAGATGTATAATTTTGTACACAGTGCCACCTGGAGAATTTGGGAATAAGGTTTTGAATATTGGATTTTTTCTTTTCTTCGGTTTTGCCTCATATTTATTTAAGCTCTGTGGGACTATTAATGAGCTTCCTTGAAGTCTGCTGTGTTTTGGTACTGTTACCATTTGGTACTGTAACATTTTGCCAGTTGTCTGGTCTAGAAGATGGATCTTCACAAAGACTTGGGTTAGAATCATTTCTCATTCCGGTTATTGAAACCCAAGTATAGAAGTGAAGTTGTCAAAGTCCCTTCAGAGCTGCTGCCTATGTTTGCAAGTCTGCAAATACTTTTGGTCTCTAAGTTCCTATGTTTTGACTCCTGAATTTCTTGGGTGCTTAAAGATCTATGACTGGATGTATCCATACATTCTTCAGCTGTAATAATGTCAGAACCGAAGTCCCTATTCAACAGGTCCTGCCCAGACATGTAAATTGGGTGTTCTTCACCCTGTTCTGTGGTGCCTGATCTGATGGGTGTGATCAGGCCACAGAGAACTTTCCAGGTTTACCAGAAAACAAGTATATGTAAGGTAGTGCCAGAGAGTATCTTTGCTGGGCTTGGTGAATCCTTCCTTATCTGACAATTTCCTAATTCCCCACAAGTAAAATGGACTATTTATATAAGAACAGAGGCATTTCCTGTCCAAGCTGACCAGCAGCAGACTGGTTAGTCCCTCCCCTGAGGGAGCACCTCTTAGGCAGAGGTAAAAGTCATGGCAGATGTCCTTCAAGCTGGGCAGGTGTCCTGACTACAGTTAACTCCTGATGTAATGAGTAACAAGTGACACTGCCACTGTCACCAGTGTCTGCATGACCTGACTGGATAAACCTCTTCAAGAACCTGGTCGGACCTCATAGCTGACCCTGATTTGAGAAGAAAGTTGGATTTGATGACCTCTTGAGGTCCTTTCCAAACTGAATGATGCTGTGATCCTGTCACCACAGAGCAGGTGAAATTGCCCTTRTCCTGGGCATTTTCTGCTGCCTCACATTCAGAGGTGTCTGAGGCTTTGCATGTGTTGGACAGGCAGCAGATGTACTTTATTTAGACTTGGGAATCTTTTGAAGATTTAGCTCTAAACTACCAGCCAATGTTTGAAGGAAGAGTCTCCCTACAAAGAGAGTTTGGTCTTTCAGCTGTACAAAGTACAGTAGAAGATAAAGTAATGATAAGGTTTTTTTGCTTCATTTCAACTCTGGTGAAGTGTATGGAAGCCTTCAAGTAAATCTGTCTGCATTGAGCAAGCACAGGCCTAGATTTTAGGGAAGATTTGTTCAGTTTATGGGTTACATCAAGGTCATAAGAAATTTTTAGGCTATGCATATTTTCATCATGAATCATCATGATTTTGAACAAGTGTTATTTTAAGAGCTTGACTTTATAGTTTTACAAATGCTTTGTAGTGGTGAGAGTCTCAGGATAAAATCTCTAATTTCAGAAGAAAATTATGGTAAACATAAAACGGCAATAAACAAATACAAAGCAGTATGAAAAATTAATGGTTTTAGTATTTTCGATCTTTTTTTCCCCCCTAATTTAAAATACAATTTTCAAAGGTTCTGCGGGAGATTGACTCTCACTCTGTAAACAAGATACTCAAACAGAGAATTTTCATATTCTTAGCATGTATCATCTTGATATTCAACTTTGTCCAAAGATCTTATCATTCCTCAAGAGCACTCTACAATCTAGCAAAGTTGGTGAAGCTTTTATAATACAGTACTATCATCAGATGATCCTATTTTTAAATACAATTGAAATCAAAGAGCTGGTAGATGACCTGGTGTTTAAAAAACATGAATCTCAGTCAGTATAATGCACACATTCAAAGATGATCAAATGCACCAAAATCTATTTTCATTCATCACTGGAACAAGTTTGGGCATTTTCTTGGGTCTCTAGAAYCCCAGCACAATAGGATTCTATGACCAGGGATCAGAGAAAAAAGAAAATGAAAGTAGGTTTCAAAATAAGCATATGGGAACTAAATTACCCCTTTCTTTGTAAATTTTCATGTCTAGCAGAAATGTCGAGCTGGTATGAGGATTTTGAAATTGCCTTTTTGTTTGTTTGTTTGTTTGTTTGTCTTGTTTTGCTTTCTATCGTAAGGAAAAAAAAAAGGTTTAATTGACCTATAGGTTTTCCAAGGCATAGTAAGAGACAGAGATTCTTGTGCAGAGTTTCTCCAGCCCAACTATCCCTTCCTGGCTGTCTCCTCACAGAATAACTTACAAGTGCTGCTCAGTGAAAGGGCTCTGCTGTTACTCCAGAAATGAGCTTCCTTCATCTCCCAGTGTTGCCAACTTCTATTTTGCTGACATAATTTCCCTTGGAAGAACATTCTGCTAAAACTTGTAGGATCCTCTCACCAAGTGCTTTGTTCTCTTCGTTTCTGTGATGTGTGGCAAGAAGAGGAACAGAGGAGAGTGGTCAGAAATTAGCATTCCCTTTTCCTCATCCTGCAGTTGGATTACGGGGCAAGGTAGAATTTACCTGCGTTTATAATCACTGTGTGGTTCTAGGACTCATTTGTTTCTGTCCATGATTTTTYTTTCTGCAGAAGGGGAACATATGGTCCTAACTCCCTCACTTGTTCMGAGGAGAATGGCAAAGCAGAAAATCTAAACTGCTTCAAGTCAAAGCCTTTCATAAATTAAGGCTTTTATATTCTACCACTTCTCTGAATGGCACGGAATTTTCCTTCCTGTGTGATGGTTTGGTGTGTTTAGTGGCTACATATGAGCRCGGTGACATTTATGTGAAGTGAATCTATTAAATTCTTTATAATGAATAGCATGTAACTGTAAAACATATACAGTTTTCTCATTTTGCCCTCCTCTGGGAGACTACGACAACATTTTGGCAAGTAGGAGTAAACAGCTTTGTGTTGGCATGCAGTAAATTAAACTGAGTAATTAAAATCAATAGCAAAACACTAGCTAGGCAGAAAGGTCATATAACACAACAGAAAACTGTTGGGTAGCATATTGCAGGAAATCAAAATAAATTTCTGAACTTTTCATTATTCTTTACATGCCTGAAACTGGTCTTAAAAGGCTGGTGAGATACAGTAAKGTATTGAGAGAGACAGGATCATTTTCTGAGATGGAATAAAATGTTTAAATACCAATAGATGAGATTTTGCAGGGTGCAAGGCTGCCAAACACAGTGGAAAATAGAAGAGAGCTCTTTAATTTAACTAGTGTTACATAAAACTTTGTTTGTTTAGATTGGCTTAGTGTATTACACGGTAATGCCTGCAAGTGCTGAAGTCAGGTATGCCAGTCACTCGTCTCTGTCAGTGCAGGTGTCAATTACAACTTTAATGTTAACGTTTCCCTGGTCAGCCAGAATGTGGCCTAACAATTTAGGGGACAGTCCAAGTTTTAAGCTACATGTAAGGCCTTTATTCTGATTGTCAAGTTCAACAAAATAGGTTACAATCCTGATTTTTGGATGCTGTTTTAAATCATTGCGCTTCTCTTACGGCCATGGCTTCCCAAAGGAAGTCTGTGGTGGGTTTTTTGCATTTTTTTTTGCCGATGAAATGTGTTACGGTGGTGGAAGGAGGTGGGAGGAAATCATGAGACACGATTCCGGGAAAAGTGGAGATGTAAGATGAGTCATTGGGAGTGTTTGCTTGGGAGGGACTGAAAAGGAATCAAAGGCACAACTAACCTGTAACAAGTATGCTCAGACATGAAGTGGATACAAGTTAAAGGTAAAATATTTTATAAAATGAACTGGATGAGTTGGGAAAAGCAGAAAGCTTTAAGGCCCATGAGCTCTCCTGGCTGGACTTGTTTGCTTTTCCCAGTTCAATCTGTTGTTCTAACAGGCAGTGTTACCCTGCCTTTCTTATCTCTCCTGAATTTGCCAGCTCCATTAGCTCTCGCTCAGGCAACTGTCAGAGAGATCTTGTGTCATCATTCAGGAGGTATGAAATGTTGCATTTACAAGCCTTTCCTTAGGTCTTCATTTTTGGATTTGCAGCATTTCTCCTACGTGGTTTTGAAGAGCTTATCCTGACTGTGCGAATCCTGGGACACTGTGTGGCTGCAACAGCTCTCTGCTGATCAGTGGGTTTTGGGGGGTAAATGATGAGTTACAGAGCAGATCAGAGTCTTCAGCCAGTCTGGCACTGGACAGGCAGTTGTGAAACAAAAGCCCTGGGTTATTGTTGGTGTGTGCTGTTCCTATTTATTCCTGAGGTCATTTAATTTCCCTTCTGATGTTSGTAATTTCAATTTAAAACAATACTTTTTTTTTTTTCTAACATTTCCATTTATATTGTCTGTTTTGAATGTAATACTAGCAATTTAAAAATAATAACAGTGATAGTCAGTTTTTGTGCTGGCTGTCTGTGAGATAGCTGTATCTTGTCACTTAGAGCCACACTGTATTCTAACAATTCAGTGCTAGAAACCGGCTGAGAGCAGCAACTGTGCAAACTGATCTGTCATTTAAAGCTGGCTCCAGATTTGGTTTGCTTGAGTTATGAAAATGGCTTGGCCTTTTACCYCGTTCCCCTGGGAATATGTGTCCACATCCTGCAGGCAGCGTGGGACAAACACAAGCCAGGCACTCGCATCTCCTGGTGGGAGACTCCAGAGATCCGTGCAGCAGGAATATTGCAGGTCCACATTATCTGCATTAGCATTACCGTGTATGGAACATGGATTAGATCTGGTGTAAGTGGTTTAACCAGCCAGGCCCTCGTGGTTAATGAACATCAAGTTTAATGACTCTGAGACAGAGATGCATGAAGGAATATGACCATGATCACATCCAGTTGAAAATGCTATAAGGCATAATACTTTCCTTTTTTTTTTAATGCCATTTCTAATCCAGTGAAATAAACCTAAAGAATTTGTAGTGGTTTCATATTTTCATTTTTAGTGGTGTGGGACTTAAAATAATATGTACCTTTATTTTTATATACACAAATATTGTATGAAACTACATAGAAATAATTTTTGTCCTTCTGTTTTCATGTTTTAATGTAGTATGTGGGCTTCCTTTTTTAAAGTCAGCTGTTAACTTTTAAGACATTTCAGCATATATTTTTCACATGCTTGAATTTTTATAGTCATTAATGGAATAGGAAATAGCATCTACCTTCCTGCCTGTTAATGCTAAACCCTAATTTATGAATCCTACTTAAAACTGCGGTTCATGTTCAGCAGGACTGTGCATCAGCTCAAAGCTGAGCTGATGTACAACTGTGGGAAAATGAGACTGATGCAAAGTCTCCTACAAAGATATCAAACCAGTATGCTGAGTAATAATTTGAGGGTTTTTTTGATTAAGTGCACATGTATGGGTATTGAACTTTCCCCGTTTTTTTCAGTGAAAATACTTTTTATCTTCAGTATTACATGACTAAATTTCCTAAAATGCTGGCCATAATAGCGAACACTCACCTCTGTTTGCATGTATAACACCTCTGTGCCTTCTGCTCCCATTGAAAGACCAGAGGGACAAAATTTGATACATGGTATAGCCTGGAAAAGCAACAGATAAGAAATTGTCACTTCTGCTTGAAAGCCTTTAAATATTTAAGGTTATTACAACATACATTTTCACCATTTGTGTGTTGTTTGATAGCTGTATATGTAATATGTCAAGTACTCTTACAAACATTTCCTACAAGTACATTGACAAATGTCCTGTCATTCTCCTGGAAATACACAATGTATGGAACATTTTGGAGATGATTTACTTATGCAAGTTTTTGTATCTCACATGTTACTTTCTTTTATTTTCTCTTATTTAAGCATAAATTTTACTGCTTCTTGACACTATTTGGAAGATTTTTAGATGCTTTGTTTCAACACCTCAGCCTTATTGCAATATAGATTGCTATTTTTAACAAAAGTGCCAGTCCTGTAAAGCCTTATTTGTCTAAAATGGAAGTTAATATTTGGACCAAACCTTTAGAAATGTGAAACAGAGGAGTTCCTGGGACAAATGTAAAATAATCCCCAGGAAACCTTACATCAAATAAAAATAGAATAGCATGGCTACTGGCTTTTCTGTAGGTTAATGTTTTGTATGCAGAGTGGTCTAATATGGTGAAGGTAATAGCAGAGTAAAACCTGAAACAAACTGGGGAGCATTACTGCTACTTACTAATATTTCATTTGCAAAACAGAAAGACAAAGCTGATGGAAGTGATAGTATTTTGCTTTACGTAAAGTTTTCACAGCCTTACATGTATGACTCGATAAGTAAATTGTATTTTACAGTTGTTGGTGCTGATCAGTTCAGGAAATACTGAGAAACACAGAAGGCTACCTCATCATCTTGGGATCTTTTCTGTATTTCCTCTTTTTAATTTTATCCTTGGAGTCTGTGACCTAAGACTCTCTTTTAGGGTTTGTTTTCTGCCCACTTTTTTCTCATCTGAAATGACAGCATTACACTTATTTCACAGTGCTAGGAATACGTGGCGATGGGCCTGGACTACCAACTAGTGCAGCATCTGTTTGGATAATCTCATTGATTAGGCTCTGGAAGTGCAAACATTTGAACAATGATTTTAAGAGTAACCTCTCTGGAGCCTTACAGTGTGTGCCTAGAAATCATTGGAGGCACAGTTTTCACAGGTACATATCTGTAACTTGGAACTCAAACTGCCTGTTACAAATCTCCACACCTCTTCCCAGAGTTTGCTGCAGATTTGGCTCAGAGAATCTTTGAGGGGCGAAGAGTAAGGAGTAGTTTGATTACATTTTCTGAGAGCACAGAAAAAATGCTTTTGTTGACCAGATATGAAGTTCTGCATTGCATTAGTGATCACTGACTTGTAGACAGCTGCCTTTTGTAGAGCTTATACCACCCTCTCCCAAAATATCAGCCTGCTTGCTGACCTGGGAGCAGTGTGCATGTTCTCTCGCTATGTTTTATAAAAGGCTGAAGAGGAAGGAAAGTGTCTAGAACTTTGTCATTACCTTCAGCAGCAGGAGAATGTGAAGAGTCTTTCAAGGCTAAACAAAACTTCGTGTAATTCAACAAAACGTATCCTGCATTTCCCTTCCCCTCGCCATCAGGTCTAGTTATATTGCAGAAGAGGGTAAAGGAGGTAATGCTCTTGTAGTCTAAACAAACTCAGCAYGGTGAAATGGGACAGGACTTTTAAATATGCATAAGGATTGCAGTTGCTCCATTTTGTGACACTGACTGTTCAGGTAGAGGGAAAAAAAAAAAGCAAAACAACAAACCACAGAGTTTTCCTAAAATGAGTATTTTTTAAAGGGCTATCAAGAAAAATGATGCTGTAACTATTATTGTGAAAAATTGGACTGGCCTGGTTGATATCACACATACAGTTTGGAAAAACAAGATTAGTGCAACACACCATTTTTCATTTCCTCCTGTCTTCAACAGCTCCAACCATTGCAGTATCTCATTTTTTTAACTTTGTGTTTGGGATGAGAAATCCCAAGTGTGCACAATTGCTCCTGCCTGCCCAGTCCCTCTGCTCCCAGCCTTTTCCCTCTGTTTGCGAGTTTCCACGTGTACTGTAAATAAGAAGCGACCAGGAGGGCAGGATGCTTGGTCTCCTCTTAGATCAATACCGCTCTGGGGGTCAGCAGCTAGGAATGTTTGAAAAGAAAGAAGGAGGGAATTGTCTTTTATTTCCCCTGTAAACTGAGGCCAACACCTTTGCATTGGGTTCATCTYTGCTGCCTGGGGAAGAAAGCCTGTGCAGGCTGTTTCTGAACCAGGATCAGCTGGCAAAAAGACCAATGTGAATAAGAGGGCAAAGAATTTAAGTAGCAAGAAAATCTTAGTATCTTTTTTTTGCCTCATTAAAAATAAGGATTTTAATCTCTAGGTGGCCATCTAGGTGGTGTTTTTTCTTGGAGATAGGCTCATTAGAGAGAGRGATTGAGGTCAGCATGTATTGGGGTTGGGGGGCCAGGGTATTTACAAAGCTCTTGGTCTGTTAGCCAGAATATTGCAGTCCTGTTGGATTCATTTTCATCTTTCAAGAAAAGGGCTTGCCATGTTTGTTGTTCCCTTCTGGCTAGGAAAATTCAGGCTTTTTCTTCCAGGCTTCTTTTTTTTTTTTTCTCTGCTGTGTGTTAAATATGACAGCTCTGAGAGYTGCCTCCAAAAGGGATAACTGAGGGACACAAAAGGCAGGGCTGCCCAGCACCATGCATGTTTGGCCCTGGAAATGCAGCATTGCTACTGCTAACAGGCCACATGCYGGCACAGGGAATAAATGGGAGACCTACAGCCTCTCCTTGCAGCAGAGAGATGCGAGCACCCTCAGAGATGGGCACTCTGCAACGCTCTCAAGAACTGGAGGATGTTATAAAGTAGTTTTTCAATGGAGGGAGGTGAAAGGAGAGAATGTGAAGGAGCTCATGGAGGAGAATGGAGAATAAAACTTGGGTACGTGCAAGATGTGTAGCCTGGGGAAGAAATAAAAACTTTGCAAAGCTGAATTTAAATTATTTTTCTCTCACATTGTCACATCTCGTACATGTTTTGAAATTATGTGTTTTCACGCAAAGAAATCGGGTGATTCTACAGCATAAATCAGTCTTTATAGCAAACAAGGAGGTACCTATYTTAGACCTGCTCTTTTCTGGGAATAAAGATGAGGCACTATCAGAGATTGAGAAGATGGAGCAAATTGATTAATTAAAAAGTAGTAATCATCAGCCCCACATGATTTATGTATAAAAGAATTCTGAGGAAAATTAGGAATGAATTAGCTGAACTGCTAACAAAGATATGCACTCTCATTAAAACCAAGCTCTGTTCCAGAGGGTTGGCAAGTATCTGGGGTGTATCCTATATTTGGACCAGTAAGCATTACATCTGCACATTGCAAATGGTCAAAACAGGAATTTAAAAGGGAATAATAAAACACCTGGAAGATCATGATGTGAGAGACTTTAATGAGAACAGGTTCAGAAAAGGAAAGCCGTGTCTCGCTACATTGCTTAGAACTCTGTGAATGTGCCCATAAAAAGGAATAAGAATGACCATCCTGGATCAGACCATAATTCCCTCTAGCCCAGCATCCTGCCTCTGTCAGTGCCGGGTCACAGCCATGCAGGAAAGAGAGAAGAATAAAAAGAGTTAGATAACCCTTTTCCCTTGGACTTGATTGACAGCAGCAAAGGCCAGGTCTGAATTTAAGGGGGTCACTTCTGACATGCTGACATCATCCCTTTCCCAGAAACCAGTCCTGAACTCGCTGGTGCTCAGACAGAGAATTTCCCCCACTCACAGAAAGGAATTGGGTGGTGAAATAAATAACGTTTTCCCAAAAAGGACTAAAGAGAACTCGGACAGGTTGGATGTTCAGAGTAGCAATAACCAATTCCTCAGGTATAACTGTAACGATAATGTTTTCTTCTAGTGTGGCCACTGGGTTGTTTTGGTAGCTGCTCTTCACTCCCCTAGACATAAATTTCCTTGCTGGCCGCAGCTCTGGATGCTCTGAATCCAGGGTTCTCTCACCCACTGTTCCCATTAGCTCCTACCCCTCTGCTGACTGGTTTTCTTGGTTCAACCCTTGGAAAAGTATGCACAGTGCTGAGAACCAGGCACAGGCTCTCAGTTCTCACCAGAGGCTTAAACATCTTCTGGTACTCACTCATCTTGCAAAAGGCTTTAACTCAAGTCTCCTTTTTTTTCACACCTCTTTTGTTTTTTAAAGGTATAACCTTTGTGTTTTGGTGCTATGTACTCTGCCTGGATTGACTCACTTTGACAGTGAGTGTTCTATAACTGTCCTTAAAAAATATAATTGCAATATGTGCCAAAGAAAGGTGGTTCTGGCTTGCTCACCAACCTTTACTGTTTATCTCCCTTCGATTGGATGCCAAGGTGCACTTTCCCCCTGGGAATTCCTCAGAATGTTTCCTCACCTTTGG
Organism: Amblyornis subalaris; assembly: GCA_018881555.1. Lineage (NCBI taxonomy): Eukaryota > Metazoa > Chordata > Aves > Passeriformes > Ptilonorhynchidae > Amblyornis > Amblyornis subalaris. The sequence goes on from JACAXG010000004.1 coordinate 3,782,791, forward strand.
GTTTCAGCTCCCAGGCTTGTGAGACGAGCTGCCTGACATAATGTACTTTGACTTTTTAAAAGCATGTGACAAAGTCTGTCACAAGGCACTGCTGCAAAGGCTAAGTAGTCACATATGGTGACAGGGCAAGCATCCCCATAGATCAAAACCCGACAAGGAAACAAAAAGGCAGAGGGCCAAGTGGTCAGTTTTCATCCCAGTAAAAGGCCAGCAGCTGTGATTCTTAAAGTTACCTATCAGGTCGTATGCTAAATATCTTTATTAATGATCTAGGGAGAGAGAGGTGAAGGATTAGGTGGTAACACTTACAAATGATGTGTAATTACTTCAGTAATTTAAGCCTGTAGCACACTGTTACAAACTTCTGGGTGATCTAAACAAGCTACCCACATAAAGAAGGTTTGTTCTTGATAAATGAGAAGTTGGTACGTGGAGGAAACCACAGAAAAATGTCATCCTCTAGCTAAAGGGAAAAACCCTGCACTTTGCTGTTGGCAGTTCCATAGCAGAAGTCATTTGAGCTGCTGTTATGGTAGGAAAAGTGAACAAGGTGCTAGAAGGCGTAAGAAATGGGGCATTAAAAATGAATTACTGAACTCAGTCTTCATTGTGTATAGACAGATGAGAGGATAAAGCATAATATTATGGGGAAGTTTGCCCAGCTAACAAAGTCTGAGCCATGATGACAATTTCCTGTTTTCTTTTGTCTTTATCCTGCTCATACATCATCTACTATCAGAGATGCACTGATCTTTATCAGGAATAATATACTTTGGGAAGGCTAAGGCTTCCACAGGATTTCAGATCTTCCTAAGGACAGTTCAGTATCAACCAAGCTGCAGTTGGCAAAACCCTCTTTCCTATCTGTTCTCCTTCCTTTGGTAGTTAGTTAAAATTCACATCTAAATGGCATAAATTAAAAATCTCAGCTTTGTATTTAGACTGTGAAATCATCAACATTTTAAACATGGATTTCAGGATTCATATGTTACTGAAATGCTTCCTCAAGTTGGGGCTCTTATGAGACTTATAAATTATTCTTGCATAGAGAAGTCACCTGAGACCAACCTAAATGAAGTTAACATAGATTTTAAAAATTATTCTTGCAGAAGAACAGGGAGTGGTGGGAATAGATGAACAGATGGGAAAGGGAGAAGAGGAGACTAAAGAAAAGGCTAATTAGGTAATTGAGGCTAAGAGGCTATTAGAGATGACCCAGTGGTCTACTGGTAGTGCAGTTCAGGGGCTTGAATTTGGGATTGAGGTTGGTCCCTCATTCCCGGGCCAACACATGCTCCAAACATTGTAAGGACTCATTTTTATAGCCTGTATAATCCTGTAAGTATGTGTTTTCCAGTCAACATAATCTGGAGGGATTGCATGTCAGATTATAGTGGAGACAGGAAAGAATTATGGAGTAAAATGCTGAATTTGGTCTTGAACATACTAAATTGTTATGCTAATGGATAAACTGTTTGGTGAAATTCTTTGGAATTCATTTGGACTGTCTGTTGGATAAAAAAATTATTGAAATAAACATATTTTGAAGATATTCTTAATAAGAATTAACTATTTCTCACCAAGCAGCCTTTCCCTGAAATTTGTCCAGATCATGATTCTTTCAAGCATGATTTTTCTTTCCAGAGGTAATAGACAAAGTGAAGGCCTCAAAAAGGTCACTTGTTTAAAGTCATTCCATTACCTTGTTTCTGGCCAATTTGAAGCTGGTGTGCTCAGGGTGTGCCAATCCTGTCCCCTTCTCTCTGTCTCCTGACCTACCTTCTATTCTGGTTCAGTAAGTGATACACATTCTTCTGGGTTTTATTTGCTTATTTTCTCCCTGATATATTCAAACTGTCTTCCCAAGTTGTCAGTAGAGTTGCTCTTTTCTGACCAGAGAGTCTGGTACAGGTCAAAGCCAGGACAGGCATTGTGCTGAGGTGGGACATTTCTTGTCCTCACCTTTTTGTAGTACAACATTATCTATGCTGACTTTATTCTTTTAAATTTTTCCACTCATTTACAGCATCTGTGGCTACTCTTTCTCAGTTGCTTCCAAACCCTCTTGTTCTTCTTTTCTACACTGCAAACTTCRGAACTACATTGGTGTGTCACTGTTTCTTCCTTTGTTCCTTACCTTGCTCAGTGCTTCTTATCACAAATATTCATGTGCCAATTTAAGAATCTTGATTTAATTTTTTTTTAATCTGTATTTGTATTTTTTTTTCTCCCAGCAGCTGCATTTCAGGCCATAAATGCTGGYCCCTGCATCCTTCTTTTACATTCATGATATCTTCAGAAGATCACAAGATATGTATGGCTAATTAGAAGTTTCCTGAAAAGTCAGCTTTTCTCCTTCTCTTCCTTTTTTTCATTTATAACCACTGCATAGAGATATTGCTACTGAAACAATCCATGGCTGGAACACCTGTGGTCAGTAGGCAAATCATATTTCAACAGCAGAAAAAATCCGCACCATTCATTATCCCTGCAGCTTAAAAGAGAGTTTCTGTAGAATAATTGCAGTATTGGAGCTGCTGCTTCAGAGGAAAGTCACTGCAGTTTAAGATTTAGCAACTGGACAGGATAAACAAAAGATGGAGGAGGGAATATAGCTTTGGTTCTGAGGGTAGGCAGGAGGGAGAAAGAAGGGGAATTGGATGCTTGTCCACTGGAAATCCCACTTATACCTGCTGCTGGCAGAAGATTTTGGATTTTGCTGTCGGCYGACAGCTTCTCTAAGATATCCTAAGGTGTTTTGTCAAAATAGTGATGAATTTGGACCTTTGTGAGCAAGTTGCATGTTTAGGGGAGATAGACAAGTGAGGAGTAATGGATAGCATTGAATGAAACCTCCTTCTGCAAAACCAAATTAAGGTTTGGAGAACCTGAAACTTCATTTTGGGGATCCAGTGTTGTCTTGTCTTAAATGAAGTTGCTAAAAAGTAATTCAGTCATTTAAAAAAAAAAAAATTTGCCAGCTTATAATTTATCAGCCCTCCCTAGCCATTTTAGAGAAAAAGAAGGGTTCAAAACTCAGTGTTTTCTCCTTGAAGTTGTAAAGAATGAAGATACTTTACAATCAATCTTTGTACAGTTCATTATTATTTGAATTCCCTAAGAATCTTGATAGAGCTTGCTTAATATTTTCAATTAAAAAATGAAAGCTGTATGCTTAATGTACAGAGTTCCCGATATTTATGAAATTGAATTACACAATATTTTGATTTTTATACTTAAGAAGAAGAAACCAGGTACTGCTAGAGGTGGAAAACCTTGAGGTCTTAATCTATGAAAACATTCGGAGAACATTCTAATGCACAGTAGGAAGAATAAAAGCAGGACTTATTTTGCAGTGTCTGAAACTGAGTTAGCTGTGCCAAAACCCATTCAGTTGTCTGCAAAAAATATTTAACACCATCTGACATATTCACTGTCACTCCATGCTCTGTGAATCAAATATAAAATTATGTGCAAGAAAAAACCCTACAAACTTATTTTGTCACAAGTAAGCTAGGAATTTTGAAGATGGTCAGCTCCACTTGTCAACAAGAATAAGCAAGAAGAAAAATAATGGCTTAGACTAACAGAGAAAGAAGTCAGGAAGGCCTTCAGTTGGAAAGGGCTGCCTCCCAGAAGAGGAGTCTGCGGCACATGATTTACACCCTTATATTTTGTCCCGAGTTTCTTGGATTTCTTGCAGTTAATAACTAGAGACATCCAGCTTTAGGAATAAAATGTGAGCACTCRGAAAGAGAAGCCAAATCTAGTACTTAGGGTAACGTCAGTGAATACCTGGAGGTTATTTTTCAAAGCTGGATCAGAATCAGGTTTTGGGTCGTTAGGCTTAATTTCGTCTGAGATTGTGACTCAGGCTCGCCCCTTTGAATTCCATAGGCAAGCTCGGAAATTTGTAAATTTGTTAAGTGGTATCCCTACACGTGCAAATTGATGGCAATTGAAAATGATCACCACAGTGTGTCACCACAGCCAACACTACATCACAACTTGAGCACTTCTCTACAAGGCAGATCCCTTAATTTTTCTTTTGGCCATTGATTTTTTTGCAGCACCTGCAGCTTTTTGTTTTTCCTCCAAAGATCATCATTTTACTTTGAAGTCTCCTGACTGTGATATGTCTAACCCAATCCTGTGGAGGCAAGGAGCTGAATAATTACTTTATGAGTGCCATATTAAAAGCAGTCCAAAGACTGTTTATGCTGCTCATTAAAGTCATTGGGAATTTGGCTGGGTCAGAGCTCCCTGCTTTGGTCATGCAACAGGGAAGAGAAAGCATTCCAAAAATTGTTGTTTTGTAATTATTTGTGCTGTGGTACCACAAGAGGGTTTGATTAGCACCCTTRTATGTTTAAAACTGAGAGAACAGATGCCACAAAGCAGCACCTCCACTACTCCCTGTGTTTGTCCTCCAACGTCTGGATTAACTCCCAATTTTCAAATGGAAGTAAGGTGGTGGAGAAAAAAAAAAGCAGGACAGATAATAAAGTTTTATTTTAAGGTCAAAATTATTAGACTTGAAGTTAAAATTATGTTCAAACTAAATTTTCAGATAATGATAAAGTTTCCAAAGCTCAGTTATACCCCTCACTGCCTCTTGTAGTAGCAAGGAATAAAATCCTGGGCCTCTGACGTCATCAGGTTGTTGATCCTGGATGAGGACTACAATTCTAATTTTTATTTTTTGTACACTGGCAGGTTTGATCTTTTTGCACACTACCAAAACAGAGCTGCTGTCGTGCAGCAAACAGACAGGAACAAGCAAGCAGAGGAGTAACCAACCTGCTGGGCTGGGASTGCTGCCTTGTCAGGCAGGAGGAGAAGACACTCAAATCCACTGGCTCAAGCCTTTGACTGGCACTGGACTACGAGCAGCAAAATAGAGAGAAACTCTCCACTTCTCTGCTTCCTTCTTCCTTGGACAGAGAGAGTTTTGCGTTTATCTTTAAGACTAGGCAGTCTGAATTTGTTTGATTCTGAAATGATGTAAAATATCAAGCTTCATTTCTTTAAGTACATCTCGAAAACAGACTGGAAATTAGTTTCTTGCATGTTATTCTCTGTGGCAGTACATGGAATCGGGGTGGTTCTCCTTTAAAAACCCATTCAGGAGCTCAGGGATGTGGGCAGTTGTGTATCAATTAGCAGGATGCATTGCTGAGTGGGATCTGCCTGGAAGTGCAAAGGGACAAATCTGAGCATTAAGGTTTCCACCATCATTTTGCTTTCCAACCTCGAAGTACGAATCGGCTTCGTTGCGACTCACAGCGTAAGAAGTTGGTGCGTTTCTGCAGATCCATGATAAGATATTTTTCTTTAGTAAGAAATGCAGTTGGAGTCTGCATTCTGAATCTGTTCCTGCCAGGCCCTAGATGCATTAGTATTCCACTGGCAGCTGCCTGTAGGTAGGAATATTGTTTTTGTCCATAACCAGAGGGAACAATCAGACTAAGCCGTTCCCCAGCTATAAACCAGCCAAAGTAATTGGGTTTAATTTTAATTTTTGTAATAGCTTTAAATTAATAGGAGCAGCTGCTGCCACAGTGTGTGGGTGTCCTTTTCCAGAAGGCATAGAACAAAAAAGGGAAAGAGTAAACAATAGTGTGTCTAGGACACAAAGGTTAATTCAAGAACTGAGCAATGTCTTTTCGTTATCAAAAACTCAGTTGGTGATATCTAGCACCGTGTCTCTTTTCTTTCTTTTCCTTTCCCTTTTTTCTTTTCTTCTTTAATTCCCTGATAAGATCTCAATCTGATTAGGCTCCTGTGTGTAAAGATGTGTTGTTGGTATCTAAACGCTAACTCTCTTTCTCTATATGACTCACAAATAGATTAGCAGTGACAAAGTGCTAGGAGAGATAAAAATAGATTAGCAGTGACAGGAGTACTATTATAATTATTTTTGGAAGATATGGTTTGAATTAAGAGTTTGGGCACTTTTTGCCCTGAGAGAGTGAATGTAAACCTAGGAACTGAGGATGGTTTCTGCTGTTGTGTCAGACACCAGATAGTGAAATGTCAATACCAGATGTCCTAGACATCAAGATTAGCCATAATAGCCAAATGCAGCCATAAAGTGATGTGTCAAAGTGGATAATAAAACAGATGCTTAGCTTTTATAATGAAGGGGAAAGGGAATGAAATATCAAAAGTGCCTTTAATACATTAACAAAGTTGTCTTCAACTTGCTTAAAAGTAGAAAGTTATTGAACCAAGGAGAACTACGTGTCATTTAAACATTAACTATCAGCAGATGAATTTCAATTAGCATTAGCCTTTCTAAAATCCTGAATTTCCTCCTATTGGTCTCATTTTACATGAAATTTTTATAGCACAAAGTAAGGCTTGTCCTTTATTATTTCTCCCATGCTAATTTGGAAACAAATAAAGTTCAACAACTCAGCAACATACTGTTTAAACTTGCATTACAGTTTGAGGACTGGGAGCTGGAATACATTTACCCACTGCCATATCATCTGCTTGATTTGAGATCAAATGAGGGATGTCCTATAGCACTCCAGAGTAAGGGAGAATGATAGAAATATGTTAAGATACTGAAGAAAACCATTAGGTGAGAGTGCTGCATGCAGATGGCTGGTGGCATTTTTTCCCTACTGATAMTTTTTTTAAAAAATAAAAGATTTGGTTTTCTGTCCTTTGTATTTGTGCCTTAAATATAATTTTCAGATCCAGTGATAAGCAAGTGTCTTATTTAACCAAAAAAATCATCAAATCATAGATTTCATTAGGTTAGGAAAGTCCTTTAATATCATCAAGTCCAACCATTAACGCAGCACTGCCAATGCCACCCCAAACCATGTCCCCAAGTGCCACATCTACACGTCTTTAAAATACTTCCAGGGATGGTGACTCCACCACTTCCYTGGACAGCCTCTTCCAACGCTTGACAACACTTTCATTGAAGAAATATTTCCTAATATCCAATCTAAAACTCCCCTGGCACAACTTTAGTTCTTTTACTCTTGTCCTGTTSCTTGTTATTTGGTAGCAGAGACTGACCCTTACCTGGCTACAACCTCCTTTGAGGTAGATGTAGAGAGTGATAAGATCCTCTGAGCTCCCTGTTCTCCAGGCTAAACACCCCCCAGCTCCCTCAGCTGCTCCTCATCAGACCTGTGCTCCAGGCCCTTCCCCAGCTCCATTCCCTTCTCAGGACACGGTCCAGCACCTCAATCTCTGTCTTTCAGTGAGGGCCCCCAAACTGAACACAGGATTTGAGGTGTAGCCTCACCTGTGCCCAGTACAGCAGGACAGTCACTGCCCTGGTCCTGCTGGCCACACCAGTGTTGACAGAAGCCAGATGCCGTTGGTCTTCTTGGCCACCTGGGCACAGCTGGCTCATGTTCACCCATGATGCYGAAGTAAGTTATTAAAACCCTGAACGTTCAAGGAGAAGGGCATTAAAAGGGGCCGATAAATTTTTATTCTGAGAGTAATTAACTGCATCACTGGTCCTTTATCGCACTTTCTGAAGAAGATCTCACTTCCTTTCTGTTTCTCTTTGTAGATCCTGAGCCTTGCTGATCAGACTCGTTATCTGCTGCTAATTGGCAAACAAGTAACCTGTGTATAATGAGAGGGTTTTGTCCTCTAATTCATATTAGCAATGAGAGGCCAAAACTGATGTTCTGCAGCAGACCAGCTTCTCAGAACTATTACAAAGAGTCACATTACTGGTGCTACGTCTGTAAATCTTGTTATGTTTTTCCCTCACCGTGATCCCAGCTTAGCTGAGATCTGCTTCAATCATTAGATGAGACCTGTTTATAATGTTGTGTAATTGAATCAGGTAGAGTCTGCAGGACCATAGCATTTTGTTGCCAAACATGACTGGTAAGTTAGTTACATCAAATTACAAGTGCATGGCATGATTGGAGACTATTCCTGTCCGAATCAAGCTGGAAATTCCACCTGAGAAATGAACAAAGCATACAAACAGAAATAGTGAACATCTCTCATCCTTAGAACAAGTTTTTGCCCCACCTCTGAAATATTATTAATTTCTCTTGAAAAGTAACAGAGTTGTGTGTGAGATTGCAGGCAGATATTTGTTATTTCTCAAAGAGATACCACCTTGATAACAATGACATAAATGTCTTTACTACAATTATTTACCATGATGTATATCCATTTCTATCTTGTCAGATAAACCAGAAATGTTGAGGAAGGCAGCAGTCCAGTTTGGAATGGGAACAAATACCCTTTTCTCCTTTGCTTTCTATTTTAAGACCCAGTTATTTTCCATACCTGAAGTTTTTTTATTTTTATTTTGTTTGTGTGTTTGTTTTTTAACCTCAAGAATTTATCTTCCATTCGTTGCCTAGGTGTTGATATGCATCCCTTGACTATTAAGGATAAAAAAAAAWATATAAAGATATCCTGAATTTCAATAACAATTTTGTTGCCTTATACTGACATTGCTTCATTGGCTATACCTTRTCTCTGTGCTGGTGAATTAGACCTGGAATAAAAACACTCCAGACAGAGGTTTGGCTGGAGCCTGTGTGGTGCTGTGAGGTTGCACCAGCTTGACAGCGAAACAGAGGATACTTGGACAGCCTGTGCATCCTTTACACTTGGTGGGAATGGGTTTCCCTGGTTGTTTGATGCTCTCCCTGCTGTGGCGACTCTGCCAGTTTGGGCACCCCGGGGAGAGCTGCAGTCCCTGTGGTGACAGTGGCACAGGAGCTGTGCCAGGCATGGCCCTGGCGTGCACAAGTGCTCCCAAATGCAGCTCTGGGATCTGCTTTCCAGCTCCTGAGCTGTTCATGCTGTTCCACTTCATTTACTTTAGAGGAAATTTGAGTTTCACACAGCCTTTTTGCTCAGGTTCCTTACGTCCACATATCTATGTGCCAATAAATACCTATCCATCCACGTTTTTGTTTTTCAGGCAGAGAATACCCTCCAAAAACGTGTATTACTATCGCTGCCCGGACCACAGGAAGAACTACGTCATGTCCTTTGCCTTCTGCTTCGACCGRGAGGACGACACTTACCAGTTTGCTTACTGCTACCCCTACACCTACACCCGCCTGCAGCACTACCTCGACAACCTCCAACGGAGGAACATGGACTATTTCTGCAGGGAATTGCTGGGGCTCAGCGTGGTAAGTGCCAGCAAAGCTCTCCAGCCYGCAGGCTCCCTTTTGGATGTCCACCCTTAAACGCTTACAGAGCATAATTCATCATCCCTGCTCAAGTACCCACCCACATGTATTTGTCTCGCTGCTATCAGTGACACACGAGGAAGTGTACCTGCATGGTGAAATATAGACGAATGCTAATTTAATTTCACAGAAAATATTTCCTCTGCGATAGGCAAACCAATGCTAAATTCCCACGTAGGATCAATTCACCTCTAAAGACATTTAAAAGTTGAAACTGAAACAGCTTTGTTGAGGAAATGTGATTTTTAGAGTACTCTGACAATTTGTCTTTCTGGAAGAGCTTTTCTGTTCYGAAAGAAATATTTTATTTTTTTTTAACCCAGGAGGTAACTTTTCTTGATAAAGTAATGCAAAACATACACAAACCACCTGTTTTATTTACTCTTAAGAATGTCTGCTTTGGTGATTTGCAATTAGAAGGGATTTAGTGGTCTCTGTGTAGGTCCTAGTTGCCACATAAAATGAAGTGTCATAGTTCTTCTGGAGCAGGAAGAAGGGTTAATGGTAAGGCTGAACTTTTGCTCACTTTGCTATAATCTTTTTCTGAAATGTTGCCTGTCCAGAGGATTTGGCAAGCATGACTCAACCACTCCCATGTCAACTCAGAAATCATCGGATTAAAAAATAATAGCTCAAATCTTGGTTGGTTTTTTYCCTAAGTTTTTCTTTCCCAGACTTTATAGTGCACTCATACCACATTCTTAATCTTTTCTCTGAGATTTGATTTGGTCTAAACTTGTAGTGTGTGTGTTTCAGGAACAGAAAGCTGCGATTCCTGTGAAGGCTGCTGATCCCAGCAGCAGGGGCTTTAGAAAGAAACCCAGCATATATTGTGAAATTCAAAATGAAATCATATGTGTGCCCTGCACTGAAATAAATAAAAGGCTTCCAGCATTAAAGCAGGCCATTGAGATTCTTATAGTGGCATAAAACTTGGAGGAAAAAATTAACTTACAGAGAAGAGTAAAAGTGAATTAATGAAAGAATGCATTTTTTAACCCTTTTTGTAGGTTAAGCACAGTKCTTGTTCTAAAGATGACTATTGCATATCCATGAACTGGCATTAATTATTAATCATTCCAATTAGGGGGACAAACAATTATAAGGGAAAGRGGTATTAAAAAATAGAAAAGTAAAATCTGCAGAGGCTGGGAGGAAAGAGCACTGTCATCTTAATGTGTGTAGGGTTTTAATTATTAATCTTAGAGGACAGAGCTGTCATTAATTCTATAATGAAACCGAATTTGTTTCCTTTCACTCTGAAACTAGTGTATAAACAGTCACATTTGCATATTCATCAAACCTCTGATCTGACTGATTAAAACACAGACATAGAAGGATTTGTCTTTTATCTGCATTTTGACAGACAGAAYTATACTCTTAAATCTTGTTAACATTGTGTTACCAGTAGTTGCTAAATATTATTTTTCATATTTCAGCAAACTAAACAAACAGATGCCACTCAAAATGTGGCAGGAAATGTGCTGTGTATAAGTCCTGCTTTTAAATCTATATGTACACACACAGTATGTTTTGCAGAAATTGATATGGTAACATTTTGCAGCTCACCAAGCTGTATAAAAAGCTTCCGAATCAGGCTCGCGCTGTAATCTTTGTGAGTAACATTACAATCTCAGAGCATTTCTGGCTTTTCTCCACACACAACTGTCCTAGAACAGCTTGGTAATTTAATGTCTTTGCTGAGCTTGAATAGACAATTTCCATAAGTTCTCTGCGAGTTAAATATTTTAACATAGAGCTTTGTTGCTATCATACATCTTTAAATGGTGAAAAACAGGATCCTTCATTCTTCACTGCACAGCGCTCCATAAAAGCAGAAGCTGGCTGTACTTTGGAGAATTGCGTGCCATATAGGATGGATTTAGAGCTCAGAAAGCGAGCTCTGTCCCTGCCCTGGCCCCTTATGTAAGATAAGAGGAATCAGATTGGCATAAAGAGGCCCTTAGAAGCTCTATTCCTGGCCAAGGGACGATACCCCTGGTAGCGCATGGGGAAAGGTAGTTTAAAGATGCCGTCTGAGGACAAACTCCAGAGTCCTCACGCTGGGCATGGGGCTGAGGAGGGAGCACACGGAAGGGGAAGGCTGCGGCACATCTGTCGAGCTGCCACGTAGCTGCTGATCCCCTCGGGGTCATTCCAGGGGAATTCCACAGCCCCCTGCTGCAGTGTCTGATTGGGAGGATGGAGAACTGTTTGAAACAATTTCACTTCTCCCGGATGATGAAGTTTTGAACTGTGTCTCTTGGAGACGATGCAATCTCACCACAGATCTTTGGGGTTGTGCTTTTTTTTTCATTTGTAGTGGAAAAGTAAAACTCAAGTCACAAGAAGCCATGCTTAGGTGGTTGCTCCTGAAGGCTTTCTGAGTGCACAGTTTGCTGCATATAATATTTTCAAGGCGATCTAATTTCTAATCTAATTTCATGTCTTCTCTAAAGAAAGTACCATGCCTCTGTTAACTCCTTAAACACTATCAGTAGTTCTATGAAAATTGGAAGTGAAATATCAGTATGACATGTAATTGTTATTGGGATGCAGAATGGCAAAGTGGTTCAGAGCCAAATGGCAAAGATTAGCATTGCCCATTTAAATGGATAACTTGGCTGTTCTATTTCTGACCTTTTAATGTTTATATCCTTTACTTCAGAGAGCTATCCCACATTCTACGTGTGCCAAATGCTCTTGAAAATAGTCTCTCCTGCAAGTGAGCTTGCACCCAGGTACCACTTAAACTGCTATTTTCATTCTGCCATCATTGGCCTTGGGTAACTTCAGATTTTCTTTGGTTTGCCCCAACAGACCAGAAGTTCAAAATCTGTGAGCACTTTTAAAAATTGTGAAACTAGTTTTTTTGCATACTATTGATGTGTCTGTCATCTCAGCAAATATTATGCAATATTTTACAGCATAACATAATTAAAAATAATTTTTATATTTCTGTGAAAATATAAGCACAGGCACAATTTACAATTACAGTCTGTATTTTATGACACTTACTCAGTCTCACGCAGTAACAGCTACGTGTGGAGCATTACAACCAGTATTTCAGAGTTGGCAAAATTTTTGAGTGTGTTGTCATTTGAAGTTGGTAGCTCTGTGTACTTGAAGTGTGTGGACAATTGATCAGACCTGTACCTCTACCAGYGTTCCACTGGCACACATGATAAATTAAACGAGTTTTGGATGGCCTGGCTCAACTCCTAGAGCCCACTTTACCAATCGACCCTGCCCGGGCAATACTTTCATTACTCACTCTGAAGAGAACRAGGATTAATCAGAGCCAGATCCTTCCTTTCGCTCCATTAGGCAATGGTGCTGCCAAATCACTCTTGAGGAGCGCTGCGACTGCACGCACAAACCACGGGCCTCAAAGGGACTCGCGCGGCACACAGAGACTGGAATATGGAGTTCCGTGAAATTAAATATTAAACGTACATATTTTGAAACAAGGAGGCAATATGTCTAATGTAGAGCTCTGTAAACGAGCCGATCCCTTCAGTCAGATATGGAACACTGAATGGCACAGATTGGAACACACACGGTGCTTCCTTCTGACTCCTCAGCACTTTGGTGTGTGCTTTGAATTTCCAGATTCATGCTGGTACCAGAGAGAGCAGAATGGTGCCCTAAGACTGTGAGACTGCACACCAGATGTCACATTGCTGGTTCATCRACCAAATATCCTTTATTTACCGTCCAAATGACTTGGTACCCCAGCAAAAATACTTGATCAGTTCTACTGTTTCCTACTGGTCCATTTTTAACTGCTCAGTTATGAACATTTTAAAGCATGAAGCAAAGAAAATAGGYGGTTTTTCTAAGGTTAAATTTCCCATTTCTGCATTTAACTTTAGGTTATGTAATAACAGCTCTGTAAAAGAAAAGTATACTCTTGGTCTTTGGGAAAAAATAGAAGTTACAGGCTTCTGTGTGATGTAACATACCTTTGAAATCCTGTCGGTGTCAGATACTGTATTTTTCAAAGGATTYGACTGTAACTAGGTTGAAATGTCATGTAAATGCAATTTGTGGCAATTTACTTGGCCTGAAAAAGGCCGCAGAAATGATGCTTAGAAAAAGTAAATCCACTTTCTCATTTCTCAGTAGTGTAAAAGTGCAGCTATGAATATGTTCAGGACACATTCTCTTTAGTCAGTGGTGTATTTTTTACTCCTATAGTACTGCTGTTCCCAAAACATTCGTAATATGGATGTTATCCCAAAACTGTATGTGAGATTTTAAATGTTCCTACAGCTATTTTCTTAGCTGGATTGGATATCAGCAGAAGTAGAGTTAGACCTAAAAATAACAGCACCAGCAGTTCTTTCCAAAATAAAATATGATTTATAGCATATAATAGCACAGTGTGCTACCAGGGAAATTATATAAATAACATGAAAAATTACAGGGGACTATTCTATACCATCAGGTTTAAGGAAAATTTCTTTGTTACAATTTAAAGAGAGTTCTGGGAGATAACCTGGCCCGTGGGAATTGCAGACAAGGAATGATGGGTGAAACTATGTTACTGTTGAATGTTGCCATCTGTCTGTAGGATATATACACGTGTTCATGGTAAAACCAACAAAAACTTGGTTTAAGTTGGTGGCAACATGTAGTTTTCGAAAAAAACAAACTCAATAAAATCATCATTTGCATTTAATATCATGCAAGGTTACTAAATGTATAAGCTGGTTATTTCTTACATTAGAGAAAGAAAACTGTTTGATAAAGTAAAATAATTTCTAGAAGGATTTGCACAAATTGCTCTTTATCTGAGTAAAAAGTCTTAAATTGTGAAGAAGGATTCAGATCTTAAGTCCATTTTGCAGCTCAAATTTTATAACTACCATTCTCCATTTAAAAAACTCTTGGGAAAAGCACTTCACCGGAAAAGAAGTTTTGAGCAAAAAAAAGTCCATTGAGGTAAAAAAAAAAATCATCTGAAGAAAAAAAAAAAAATGTTATGATCCATTTTATTAAGGRAAAAAACCTCCTGAAAGGAATGACAGTAAATGAATTATGCGTGGCAAAGTTAGTCTATACAAACTGTTTTCATGCCTGGGTCCTAAGCTGCACCCTTTCATCTCGTAGCCACACAGGGAAACATTTGGAAAGCCAGTGACCTTTCTGAAGTTTTCACTGGACTTTTTGTAGCTGTTCAGGTTGGCCTTTTGCTTCATGGCTCTTCCCATTTCCAAGTCAGGCTCTTCATCTCACCTTTACTCCACACTTGTCCTTCATCTGGCTTGCCCTTTCTTTGCCTCAAGTSTAACCTTCCCTTTTCTTCCCATTTAGTTTATACTTTCCTAAGCTAGCTRGAAGAAAGAAGCTGTGGTATTTGTTTTCTGCTCTTATGTTACTTATCCTGCTTTGTTCTTTCCTATTCATTCCCCTTATCTCTTTGAGTTGTGAAGGGCAAATCCAAAATAGCTGTGAGGTCTTTTAAATACCAGGACTGCAAAGGTAGTCATGTTCTCTTCTATGCACCCGATATCCCCACCTCAGTGCCATTTCAGTAACTTCATATCCTGGTCTAGGACTTGTCTTCCTTGTCCTTCTGTCTGTTGTGTTCCCTATTTGCTCCATCCTCTGATATGTACACCTGCATTTCCAGAAAGGTTGGAATAAYATGTGGCTTGTCCAGGCTTCAGCCTGGAAAGGAAACACTAATGATCCAGTCAGATGTCCTGAGATGCCTGAACTAACACCCAGGTGCAGGAAGATGTTTCAGGGTCTGATTCTTTGTTTCATGGCAATGGCAAATTTCAAGTTAAAGACAAGTTTTACTCATTCCTGTCCTCAGCACGGTCTCCTACTTGGTTGAGTACCACACAGCTCCATGTGTTAACTGTAATCCCAGTGGGAAACCAACTGGTTTTGTCCACAGAGTGAGCTGAACCTCACATCTAGGCAGTTGCCTTTAGTTCCTCCACACTAAGCTTTTGGGGACATGGAGAACGTATTTTTACTTTCCATGTTCAGTGCTGACTAGAATTTCTTTTTTATTTGGTGCTTGGGAAATAAYATAGCAAAACAAATTAATATCATTTCATCGAAAAAAAAGGCAAATCTGATGGCTTGTGCTTACACCAAGACAAAGCTTTTTCATAGTTTTAAAATTTATTTAGTTGCCCTGCAGGCAATGAGTGTATTTTGAGGGTATGTAGGGCCCTTACCACCCTGAGAAAACCCTAGAATGCATTCAGTCTTCTCTCACTTCCATTTTCAGAAATTTGTTTTCCCTGCTTTGTAGCACAGCATTAAGCAATAATTACCATGTTGATAGCGATGCTGAATGTACTTGCACGGAGGGGAAATCGTGCTATGTGGAGCTATTAACTACATTTGCCCCGTAGCGCTTCACTGCATTGCCTCTGCTGGGATTTTCACTATGTTTGAGTTGGTTTCTGTCTAGCTCTCCTGA
The DNA here is from genome assembly GCA_018881555.1 of Amblyornis subalaris. Taxonomy (NCBI): domain Eukaryota; kingdom Metazoa; phylum Chordata; class Aves; order Passeriformes; family Ptilonorhynchidae; genus Amblyornis; species Amblyornis subalaris. The sequence continues at coordinate 3,798,448 of JACAXG010000004.1, forward strand.
GTGGTGMCTGTGTAATGCATCTGTGGGGCTGGAGCCGTATTTTAATCTTTATCCTTTGACTGTAGACCCAGAAGATGGTTAGCCTGGCTCGCATTACCTGTAGGGCTGAAACCTTGGGATTGARGGTTTATTTAGCAATTTCAAAGTCTGCTCAGTCCAAAGGATTTGGATTTATGCCTTTTAATTTAACCAAAGAAAGAACTATTTATTGATTTAGCTTTATGCCAGCTCTAGAATGTAAGTATAATATATTAAAATCTCTAAATACCTCAGGCAAAATCTTGTTCACATAATTTATGTAAACTGAGCATTGTGGCTCYGATCCAGCAAAACACTTAAGTATAGATTTAAACTTAAACATGTTAAATAGACGTGTTGAAGTCGCTGGCAGAGTTCATGGCATCAAGTTTAATGTGTGTAAAGATGTCTTTAGGCTCCAAGGTCAAAACCATCAACACTTAGGCCTGCTACTCTAATGCTTTGTTGTGAACTTGTACTACCATTATAACAACATGACTACAGGCAAAAAATAATAATAAAAAACCCCTTTTTGCACTTCTCTATAAATGTGCTCAATGTGTAAAGTGAATCCCACCATTGCTCAGCAATATTTTTTTTTTTTTTCAGTGTATGAGTAAGGTGTGCATTTGAGGCCTTCTGCATAAGAGATTTGAGCTAATCCTGGAGTTCTTTGTCCTTGCCATGCACGTGTTCAGTAAGACTTGATCTCTTTTGTCCTTAAGCCTTGAAAGCTAAAAGCTGGCTCTAAGAAGACTTCTGCCTGTATGTCAGAAGGGATTTGGGGATATATCATACAGGAATGAGAAAATAAAGACGTAAGARCATATTTTGATGCAGATTATAAGAGAGTGTAGACCAAGGCAGTGTAGCTCAGGTGGCCCCAGCTGCCTAAGTGCATCCTTATTGTTGACCCACGTATTTGAAGATATGTACTTGAAGAGAGGAAGTAAGCCTCATGAAAATATAATACATGTAAGAAAGCACAGCTGAGAGACATTATATGTAGCCTGTGATCCACTCTTCATTTCAGTGTGATTTCTAATGGCCCTTACTTTTCTGCACTGTTAGCAAAGTATTTTTGAATTAAAGAATAGTGTAGTGATGAGGCACATCAAACTTACATGTAAGGGGGCCTAGTGCCAGCCTTATTTTAAGACATCATGTTGCATTCAAACATATTTTATTTTAGAATATCATGATATTCCTGGGGAAGAAAAAAAAAGTGTTTTTCACATAAAATGCCTACTGCTGTTGAAGTGCTGCTATTATCCACAAATACTGAAAGCAATATTTATCTTTGTTTTGAAGACAAAATGGCATACAAATAACGTGAGGACACAGGGCCTTTTTAATGTAAAGCAGTAGGTACTTAATTGAAAACTGTTTTTTTCACTTAGGAAATATAAGATACAGCTTAAAGCCTTTTTAATACTCTTTAAAAGAGATCTTACATGGCAACCAGTCATATTGGTACATGAAAAGAACTGCAGTCTCTGATAAAGATCCTCTTTTTCATGTTTTCAAACAGCAGCTGAGCACCATACTGTGGCAGCAGAGAACAATCTGAGAAAATGAACACAGATTGAAAAGGCCTCAGTTACACGACATTTCCAGTGGAAAAAARAGCCATCCCTAGGCCCACAGTCAAATATTTTTGCTCAGAATTCCCTAGAATTGTGGACCTACCTTTCTACAGAAAGTCTGTTTTTCTGAACCACCTTATCTGATGTTCTAATAAATGTGTGACATGGAGGAAGACGAAGGAGAGATACCATCCATTTCAGGAGTTTTCATGAGTATGCATGAAAGAAAAATCTGCTTCAGAATTAATTTTCCTCCCATTTATTTTTAATTTCTCATTAATTGCATCCAATTTTGCGCTCAGTCCCAATTAGTTAAAATTTAAGACGACTGTTACTTTCTCAAAATCTAGCAACTTCAGGATTTTAAACACAATTTTTTTTCCCCTTTAGATTTTCTGCATTATGGTGGATTATAATAATGCATTAATATCCATCATTCTATTTTTAATCAGCTTCTTAATTCATTAGTAACAGCTGCACATTGTTGAATGTTGTTTGTTTTTTTTTCTTTTTTTTAAAATCTATGTTGCTTAGAATTAAAATATTAACTAGTCTTTCCATATTTATGAATGCTGCTCTGCTATGCAGCATGGAATAAGGGAAAATCTCATGCCTATCTTTAAAGGAAACACTTTTTTTTTTTTTAACTTTTGCTCTGACAGCCTCCAAAATATTGCATAAATATCAGCGAGTTAAGGTTCATAACATTCTTCTGACTGCAGTGCCATTTTATAGGAAAGGAGACTATTGCAGAAACCTGGATCATTTGGAAGCAGCCCGTGGGGAAGCCTTTGGTGTTCATTTTCAGAGGTCAGCCACAGTAAGCAGTTAATTTATATGGAGTTCAGTGCGGAATCGAGGCTTCCAATCCTTGTCAGGACCCTGGACAGCGCATCCGGCTGGGCTTTCCCAGGCGCTCGCAGCACGTTTTCACGTTCACTTCTAAAAGCCTGAAAACACAAACTTCTCCTTTCAGACCTCCTGATGCACAAAACTGAACCCCAGCTTTTGGCATTTATACATCAAAAAGAAGTTTAACGTTTTGGAAACCAGGGCCTATTCGCAGCTGCGGAGCTTTTCAAAGTATGGCCGTGGTGTGCAGGAAAGGAATTAGAAATGGAGTCTGCTATTTTGCAGAGTTTATGTGATTCAAGACCTCAAGTCTGTTTTTCTTATTTGCCTTCTGAGAATGAAAAATAGCCAGTAATGTGTTATGTCTAATGGAAAATTTATAGGAATGTCAGAGATGACTGATTAAGGGCACTTTRTAGATTAACAGATGACGACTAAAACAGAGGTTGATGGTGCTGTGCTGAAAAAAGAGGAGATATTTTGGCAATACAATGAGATCCATCAAGACTTGTCTTAGACCTAGACATAGATATTAATCCAAACAATGAATATTTCAAAATCTGAAAGGTAATGTGTAGAACAAGRATAGTGTTGCTGCACACAACAGGGTGCTCAGCAGCATTGCATCTTCTTTGTCTCCCGGGAGTGGATATAATACAAGATAATATAATCTCCTTCTTGCCTGAAGTCTGTCTTTGAAGCTTAGGGAAATGGTCCAGATCCTGGGCTTGGTCTAGGCAATCAAGTTACCAACATAAAGCACTTTGGTGTCTTCTGTGTGAGGACCATCTCTCTCTTACGGGAATTAATGATATAGTAGGTTCCTAGAGAACTTATAAAAGATTTTGGGGTTCTTTTTTCATTGGATGTTTTGTTGTTGTTGTTGTTGTTGTTTCTTTTTTGTTTGTTTGTTTTGTGTGGGGTTTTTGTCTCTTTTTGGTTTGGGCTTTTTTTAAATTGTAATGGCCTCTTTATGAAGAATCCATACAATTTATATCCTTGCTCTCAAGAGAACAAACTGCTCAGAATGTGAACTCAGGAAAACAGAATATGTGTTCCAAAGGTGTACTTTTCTGCTGTTGTAATTATCCTTACAAGATACTGTGGCAGCACCAGATTTGCCTTCAGCTCCAGCTGATTTTGAAATCTTTCAGAGCTTTAAGAATAAAAGTKCATGTATCCTCTAGATTTCTTTTATAGAAATAGATAAGGTTTTGTAACAGCAAATAAYACTGCAGAGCTGAACAAAATTGTCCTCCTATAAATGAAACTTGGATGCACTCAGACCAAATAACGTTGTAGGCTCATACTCCACACACTGTAGGAAAACAGAAGAAAAGGTATTATATTCCCCATGGTCAAACAGAATTCTTGTCCATCTTGGCTGAAACTCCCATTAGCCATGGCAACCAAGGAGGGAAACACACAGCAACAGATAACATCCAATTTAATGCTGACAAAGAGGTGGGATGCATTGATCTGTTTGGAAGAAAACTTCATTCTTTTTCATTCCTATAATTCAGATTTTCTCATTACTGGACACAGATGGCAAAATATAATTTTATTAACTATGACCATTTGTTTTGCGGTTCATCAATTAAATTGCAGAGAGTACAGAGACTGGTTCATGCCAGCATTAACAGAAAGAAGTTAGTAGCTAGAGCTATACTGCAAATGGCTATAGATGTTGCATACAGTGCTTCAAGATCATTTGTTGCTATGACAATAATGAAGCAGAATAGCTGTGGTCTCTGAAATCTCAGATTTTTCATCTTCCCAGAGAAATACAGGCAAATACAAACTCTTCTTTTAGAAATCTGGACTTCCTTTAGAACTACAATGAATTTATGTATTTATGTTACAAAATAAGTAAGCCCCTGTCTCTCTGCTCATTAGRAAGTTAAATCAGAAAAAAAAAAAAAAGAAAGAAATGTATTGCAAAGCTCCTGGGCAACAACCACTTCCCCTGCTATCTACTCCAAGGTCAGTATGAGCCATCAGGTCATACCAAGAAAAGTAAACTGATGGTTCCTGTACCAGCCATCTCCAAAATCTCCTGTACCAGCCAAGCAAAGTTTTGGTAGAAGTGAATGACATCTGCGTGTCAAAATCCTTTCCTGTTCTCATGTATCTTTCATTATCTGATAAGAACCGCACCTGTGTTCATTTTTTAACAAATTGGAACCTAGAAATTATTTCCATCCCAGTTTCATGTATTTACATATGATGGCACAAATTTCCTGACATGCTCAATCTGAAAATTTACTCAGAGAGAAAGAAGTTTTCTTCTGCAACTGATGACCACAGAGTAATTGCTCCATGATCCCTTTTTTAAAATAACCTGGGGGAGTGACCCTTTTTTTATGTCTATATATTTTTTGAAATGCAGATAAGCGCTCTTTTCTTTCATATAGTCACAAATTATTAATTTTACATGCAATAATGCTGAATCAGAAGAAGAGGTTTAGAAAAACCTTGGACTGATGATGATTAACATCCATAAAATGCTAATTCACAAAAGATACTTTCTTTGATTAGCTTCAGAAGTTGCTCCATGTGCTACGAAGCAGGATAGCCTGTGCTCTGGTGGCAGCACACACTATATAATTTATTGGAAAACATCAGCAAGAGATGTGTCTCTAACACAACGGGGAGCCCATGTGCACAGACAGTTCAGAACATTGGGCTTTTCTGGGAATTGTATTGCRCAGAAATTTACTGGAAAAAACAAAGGTGTTTGAACATATTCTTTCTTTGATTCAAAAATACCCTGTAATGACTATAAGGCACAGCCTGCTGCATAACAGTGATGTGTCATGATAGCRAACCTCTGGAGCTGATCACATGTCATCGGAGCTCCCTGGCCATGCTTAGCGCTGGTGGCAGATGTATTTCAACAATGATCATGGACAGAATTCCTTACAGCAGCTCCATACCACGTTCTGTATGCTGGGAATATCCATCTGCACCCCTGTTTGCAGCCAACACGAGCAGGAAATTTTACAGTCTTTGTTCCAGGGACAGTCCATGTTTAATCTCTCTGGGAGACACCTTCTCCTTGTTGGGGATGTGTAAGGTGACTGTGTTTACTCAATGATCCCAAATTCCAAAAGCCTGGAACAATTCTCCTGTTAATAGCTAAAATATAGCCAAGATTGCTCCTTTTCAGAAGTCCATTTCCTCTTAAAGCATTGAATGTGGATATATCCTGATTTCCAAAGGTCTATTATTATACATCTAAACATCATAACAAACAATAAACTGGAATCATTTTGAATGACATTAATTTCTGTAATGAAAAATATGTGATGATTTTCAAATTTCCTGTCTTACATTCACTACCATTTGAAATATTTAATGTTGCTCATTTTGGACAACCTCTCCTTTCCATTTTCTTCCTTTTTTATTTTTAATCCACAGAGCATCTGAAAGTGCCGCAGTCAAACTGAGTATTTCATAATGCTGCATGCAGTTTCTATAGAATTTGTTAAAGGCCTTTTTTTCACTATTATTAAAACTACTTCCATTGTTTCTCTCATTTTTCATGACACCTGCACTGGAGCATTGGTCACAGCCTTGTTCCCCTCCGTCTGGCAAAGTTCCCTTCCTTTGGAGTGCAATGTCAGTGATAGAGGCAGCAGGACAAGGAGATCTGATATCTGACTTCTCCTGTGCTGTGCTCCATTACAACCAAGGTTCTCCTAGATTACGTCTAGAAGGTTTGTYTTTTGCCTCAGAATTAACCAAATTATTATCTCTGTCCTTTCCTAAGCTTCCTGCTAGTTTTGGGGAATATAATTAATTTCTAAGATTCCAGAAAGTCTTTAGAGATGTACTTTCACAGAACTAAAGTTTTCAGGTATCATCTTGATTTATTGCCTGTTTATAGGATTTTAACACAGGTCTCCACTCTCAACAAAATCAAAAAGGCTGCAAAGGAAATAGAGACGTGAATTTATTCAGTAGTATCTTGTAGATATGTTCTGACTATCTGTTGGGTAAATCAGTGAGGGACCTATTGGAGTACGTAACATGCTTTATGTGGTGAGGACTGTCTTCTAGTTTGGATTTCTTTGCACAGAACAGTTCTGACATAGTTTCTTCTTCAGCAGAGCAAGGATTAATCTGTTTGATTTACTGTTTGGGAGCTTCTCATGGTGTGCTTGTGCGCAGAGACAACCSTGCCTAAGAAATATTAAGGTTACGTACAAAGAAACATCTTTTTCCTGTAAAATCACCTTGCACCTTCCTGCACCTTGTGTTCATATGATTTAAGATGGCAGAGAAGGCAGGAGCTCCAGAGCCAGCAGTAAAAGCAGGGAAAAACAAGACAAGTCTTTGAGAAAAACTGATGAGATCATGCAGTTACCAGGAGATCCATGTAGATGTTTTCAGGGGCTGTTTGTCTTTCAGTGTCAGGCTGAGCCCATGGTGACACACAGCCTTTGTGCTCGTGACAAATAGGGTCATGCAACGATGGTGCTTACCAGATTTGGGAATATGTATTGCTGCCATTACTTCAGAGGTCAGTTTTAGCTTTTTTTTCAAATTAGGGTGCAGTCATCTTCAATCACACTGTAAATTTTGGGAAAATGTTTGTGATGAACGAAAAATACGCAGAACTGTGCGTTGGGGTTTTTTTCCCAGATATTGGTAAGRTTTAAGCTAAGGTTGTTTCTTTTCTTTATGTATTATGAATTAATGTGAAATACCTTACAGCAACTATGCAGATCAAAGAATTTGAATGTGTCCATGTTTGTATGAAACAGGATAGAAATACACAATGCTTACCTTGATTCTGAGAATAGATRCTAATGTGGGTCATGGCAATAGTTTCAAAGGCAATTTTTAATATTTTAGTGTCTATAATCCTCTGCAAGTGAGCCAAGAAATGCACTCAGGAGTGTCTTCATTCTGCTTGAAGTCATCCTCAAGTTCCTTCTACACTCACTGAGCTTTCACAAGAAAGGTGATTCTTGAGAACCTGTAGAATTTATATACAGTGTTGCATTTTCAGAGTGGATATCSAGCCCCTGATAATTTGCAGTTTATTAATTTAAGACATCTATTTTAATAAGTCCCCAAATAGGATTATTTCCCTCATCTGTTTTGGAGACCTCTGAGCATTTCTTGGAAGAAATAGTAAAGAGCAGCTGTTGGAATTCAGGGATGCTAGAAAGGGGAAAAGTCTTATAGTCACATAATCCAAATAGCTAAAAAGAACTTGCTGAAATCTACCTGCCATTGTTCAAATTCTGTGTTCCTTGTAAGTGCCTACTTGTTCTGGAAAGAGAAGTGTGTGCATTTGGTTTTGTCCATCAGAGAGCTCAGAGACAGAATAATGTTCAATCATGATGTTAATCCCAGCACAACAGTTTCTACTGAAGTGACTCTATAGAGGATTTATTCTCCCATCTATGCAGGTGCATAAAGAATTCTTTTAATGGGTGGTGCATATACTGTTGTAAAAGAATAGACCCCTTTGTATTAAAATTACATGCCTGGGATTTTAACATAAAAACTGAAAAATCCCACTGTGCAAAACTGACTTAAACTCAATTTCCCTCTCCTCCTTTTACAATGTCAAGATGCCTGAGTGCTCAAGTGACTGAATAAGTACTAAATATTTAATGCATGGAGGTTACATTAACTGAGTCTTTGATCTGAAACTTCTTAAAAACATCTTAAAAGCCCTTCAAAAACCGGTTAGTATTTCATTACAGTCACTTAAAATAGATTTATTTTATCAAAACATCCTGTCAGAAACCCCAAAGCTGTGATTAATAACCTACAGCATTTTGACTAAAGCATCTCCTAATACTGGTTTCATAGTGTATCAACAGATTGCCTGTTGTGGGTAAGAAATAACAGGTCCAATTGCCTCTGTCAGGCACTTGCAGTGTGTCTGCTGAGAGTTTGAGCAGTATGTACAATGGAATCCACACTGGGATTCTGCATGCTTGGTGCTGTTCAAACAGAATGTCTCTCATTTAATTCTGAGATTAAATTACCTTTTTTCCTTCATGGAATAAATTTGCTAGGGCAGTTTTGTACAGCTGTTTTTGTATAGTAACATTTACAAGCATTTGGGCACCATGAGAAATGGGATGGATCAATAATTTATATCATCCTGGGAAACTCCTGCACGTTTTTAATCTGTGCTGCATAATTTGAGAGCATCTCTGGCTGTGTCAAGGCTCTGCCCTTCGGATTGTTTTTGTTGTTCAAGGGGAACAGACTGCAGTGTGAGACTGCGTGAGTGCCTGCTGGATGTGTAGAAGACAGAAGCATCCACAGAGGCAGCTTTCTATATAATTCATTGCTACTGCATCCGGCAGACCTTCTGTGCAAGAACTTGTCCCACCCAAATGTATCCTTACCCTTTGTTGCAGATTTCCTTCTCGTTGGCTTTGTGCACCTCCAGATCCYGCTCTGCAATTCCCACTGTTGTTTTCGTAACACAGGGCATTGTGTCCTAACACAACACGAACACAAAACTTGGGATCTTAAATGATTCATCACAGACCACCTGGTCACTCTGGTGCTGAATTTTGAAAAGTGCTTCTGAGTTCGTGAGGTTTTAGCTCGTGCCCATCATTTCTACTTCTTAACTTATACCTGTTTAACCAGTGGAAAGAAACTGAAAAAATCAGTTTAGTAATTGGTCTGTTTCTTTCTCCTCAGTAATTAGTAGATTAAAGCAAAGCATTAAGTGTATTCTAGGACAATAAAGGAAATTAAACACTGGGTGCTGAGCCCACTGTGTGTGCATGTGCAGTCATTTGCCATTATTTTCTCAAAACAAGAGTTAAGGATTTCTTCTTGAGGCTCCCACAATATTAGCAAAAGGCCCATGGCTGAACCCTCATGAATCACTTTGAAAACAGATTCCTTGTTTCTTCAGGGAAATGTGCTTTTGTCAGTGTGTACCTTGTGTAGAAGATGTTTTGCATATAAAAACCACGTGTAGATTGAATCCTGTTATATAAAGCAAAGCTGGCTTTCTGTGGAGTTCTTTGTAGTACCAACATTAAAAGGGTTGTTATAAATAAGAGTGGAATATAATTATAAATGCCCTTCTGAGGRAAAAAAAATCCTTGATTACCTTTGAATTCTTTTGCCCTTTAAAAAGGTTATATTTAACTGGTTCAGTTTCTTACTTGATGTTTCAGTTTCCCAAGGGAAATCAACCTCCAGTACGAACTGTTTCAATTGGGTTACATGACTTTACTTTGTGTCTTGCATTTGTTAACAGACAGGTTATATAACACTGCAGGCTAAATATACATTGCTCTGTTTTCAGCTACCTCTGGTACTCCTGTGTTCTGGGGGATGACCAGAGAAGTGGGAAATGGCTTTCAAAAGTTCTGCTGAAATTAACCCCTCCTGCTAATAGCATAAACTCCTTGGAAGTGGAGACTTCAGGGGCAGYGTGAGGCTATAAATCTTAAACTATAAAAATATATTGAATATTTTGAGGTGCTGCCTATCATCCATGAGGTTTTTTTACGACCAAAAAAGAAGTGGGTCAAATTCTGCCCTTATTCCCACTGGCATATAATCTGTGGAAGTGCTATTGACTGGAACAGAATTTCCTTGAGTTACTGATGTTGTAACTGAGAAAGTAATTGGAGTGCGTGTGTGCTGCTTCACTGAAATGCAGCAGGCTCAATCCTAGGGGGATCTTTTCCATTTCTAGGTGGTTTGGTGTTGAACAGCTTTAGATTCATTATTCTTGTATTTCCATCAAGTAATGCTTTCCTGGTAGAGGAGGAGATGAAAGGACCTTTTAAAAAAATATCAATAACAAAAAAGAAAGGAAAGAAAAAGGGGTTTTGGCCAGGCTTTTTTTTTTTTCAGTCACTGATCAATAGCAGCACGGGAGAGCCATATTTAGAGAAGAAAGGCAAGCAAGCAAGAATCTTAACTAACTAGCAGGAAGTTGATTGTAGCATGCTGGTGTTCAGGCAACTGATAAGAGAGGAGGAAACATTTATGCTGAGAATCAGCAAAAACAGGAGCATGTTTTACCACATGCCTGTTTCATTTCACAAGTCCAACATGCTGCACATAAGCTCTGGAGATAAATTTAGAGTAGTTTTGTTAATTGCACGGCATTAAACTTGGAATGAGATGAACAATGAGCTATGGCAAATGATATTTTGATTCACCATACAATAGTGTTTGTATTTGAGAAGAATAAAATATTGTACAGATTGACACCAATCTGTACATCCTTTGTACTGTAGGATGGCACTCTGGAGGTATCCCCCAGTCCTTATCCTGGCAGCTAATTCCTTGCAATGGGAATGATGTATATGGTATCTTCATTTTCACCTGTAGAAAGAAATTCAGAGAGCTCAGTTAAATCTTGCTGTGTTTCATTGTTGTGCAGTTTATATATGACTGAAAAAGGAGCTGGACTAACAAAGCTTGCATTTTAGAGCTGTAAAAAACTTTATGGCTTTTTTTCTCTGTTGAATTGATTTTTTTTTTTTCACTTTTGTTGGTATTTATTAAAAATGCATATTCTACCCAGAATGATTCCTAGAGTTTTTTGGAGCACTGCTGAGTAAGCCAAACTAAATATATATTTCTTTAGAGGCATCAGTGCTCTTGGCAGACACCGTTATTTTTGGAGTCACTCACTGATTGGATTTTTTAAATAAAGCTTTTGTGCTTTTTTTAGTGTTAGGTTAAAAAAATATTAAAACAATTACTCTACATAGAATAAAATGTAATAAAAGAACATAATTTAAAAAAAATCCTTACAGAAMACTTTTTTCTGTCCCCCTTTTCTGTCTCCCCAAGTTTATTCCTTTTATTCACTGTGAGCATGTCTTGTCTTGCCTCAAGTTTATTTAAAGTTGTTTAAGAGGCAGAAATAAATCCATCTCTACCTTCTCCATTCTGGTTTCCTCTGTGCCTGAATTTTTTCTATGTTYAGTGAAGTCAGACTTCTAAGAGAGTTGGGAATTTTGAATTATATTTGCAGTTCTGGAGTGGTTGTATGTATTTTTAGCAAAATGCTGGCATGCTTTGTAGGATTTTTCTTTTCCTGTGGTTCTGTTAATATTTGCACAGGAAGTTTGAATTAGAATGATGAAATATTCACTCTGATGCATAATGATTTGATCCCCTTCACTGCCACATTCTTCACAGCTGGGGTTTTTTGCTCACGCTATTTTGCATATGAACATTTATCATGCAATAAATTGATTTTCCTGTCTACTATTCTCATCTCCTTAAACCTGCACATTCCTGCAGTGTTGATTCTGCTGTGCCTTACTTGTCCTATGCATAATCTCTTAGTCACGACTAACTTTAGTTATGACACATTTCGTTAACTCGCACGAAATGATTGTTGCATTTTAAAACGCTCTTGCTCAATGCTCCTTCTTCAGGTAAGATATCGATTACTTTTCATCCTCAGGAAGTTATTTTAGCTCTTTAGCTTCTGAGCAATTTCTTTCTTTATTCAACAGACCGTTGTCACAACTATCTTTTTGCCCAAGAAACCTTTCAGTACTTAAAAGATTGACCTGTAATCTTTTATGCAGGAAAAAGACTTAGCGAAATATGGTAAGGCTGTTACCAGAAAAAAATCTCAGCTGGGAATTAGCTTCAGGCTCCCAGCTTGAATGTGCTATGTCTGTGTGGCTGATGCTCTGGGTTGCATTTGATCATGTTTCCTGCTCAGCTGACGAGGGGCAAATGAGAACCTGCCTTGAGAAAAATGTTCCCCTGTCCCGCTTTTTTTGCATAGTTGTTATTTTAATCAATATCAGAGTAAAGATTCGGTGTGATTAAGGCTTTCTCTCTTTCCATCAGCCTGTAAAGACAATTACTGGGCTAAGTTCAGTCGGTGCCCTGAAGGTCTGCAGCAGCACTGAGTATTGCCTTTAGCTTCTCCCCCAGCTCCTCCTGCTGTGTCAGGCAAAGTGTTTACAACTTATCCTCTCTACTATTCACAACCACCCAAAATCAATCTTATGCTCTTCTTCCCCACTTTGATTTGCTGTCTTAGCACACCATGTATCCTGACATGCAAATTGCTCCTTTGGTTTTCATCAAGCTTTTGGTATTTGGAAGCAAAATTCTGTGATTTATTTCAGAAGTAACTAGTGTGTGTTGCTTGTGTTTGACTTTGCACAAAATTATTTGATGTCACAACCATTTTTCAGGGCAATAACTAGGGAACAGGAGCTCTTAACCATTTTTATTCTTCATCATCATTAATATTGCTCTAACATTCAACCTGTACCCAGAGCAATAGCATGCATACTCTGTGGTTTTACTGCTCTTTGCATCAATGTTATCTGTGTGTGTGTGCAGAAAAGATCCACTAAACCTCCTAATGCAAAATAATTCTATTTGTGGGCATATGGGAGTTAAACTTTCTTTCCCTTACAATTTTCATTAGACAGAGGCTTACTGGTACCATGGCAGAATGCTCAAATAAGCATTTTAATGTTGAATAAAGGTCAACACACTGGAATTTGAAACCATTAATCCTTTTGCTCTTAAAGCAGGCAGAACTTTTACAGACTAAACAAGGCATTAAATAGTAGACTCTTTAAGTTCTGAAAAGGGGAAACATACCTTCAAATTACCCATTTGTATTTCTAGAACTTTTGCTTTTCTGTTTTTTGAGCAAAATACTTTTTGAGGGTTTTGGGGGCCATGCGTTTTTTAAATATTATTTTTTCATTTCCCAATGTTCTGTTTGGAAAGGATATTTCTGAGTTCATAGAGCTATGGAAAAAGAACCCCAGTATATGAAAATACCATATCCCAGTGGAGACAATGCCAGTACTTTCAGTTGCAATATCAGTCCATGGGCATAGAGACCCTCCTGTTCAGATGAAAAGAAGTTCAGGCTCACTTTAAATTAATTCCTGGACTTTGAACAGTTGTGGGATCCCTCTAGGACATCAGAGACTGTTAAATTAAACCTGTATTGCCTTGGGTTGAACTTTTAACCTATGTATGACTGAAGTCTGTCTTTTGGGAACGCATCCAGTCTTGATTTCAAGGCATCAGGAAGCAGAGTATCTACTGCTTCCTTTGATAATTTGTTCCAGTGTCTGATTACTCTCACTGTTAAAAACATAAATCTAATTTTTGAGTTGAATTAATCTTGGGTTATGTAATTTTTTTTTTCCTCTGGTAGCTAATTTTTTACTACAAGATTAAGAAATTGTTTGTTTTGATGGGGGGACAGAGATAGGAAGTTAATGGTAATGGAAATGCAACACATTGTAGCACTTGAGTCTCATTTCAAGACATTGTATTCAGCCTCAAGTATTTTCTGTGGCTTCTTGCTGTGCCTATTTCAATTTCCCAACATCTTTTTAAAAATATACATTCTAAATTGCCATCATTTTGTTCAGTTTTACAAAATATTCATTTGGAAAAATACAGGTATTTAATTCTGCCTACTGCTCCCTAACATCACGTGCAAGGGTCTCATTGCTGAGGTGTTCCRGTGGGGCTCATGGAATCACACTAGTGGGAAGAACCTTTGGGTAAGCCGGACCACCCTTTTAGCCTGGCAACATCCACATTTATTTTGGACAGATTTCTGTGTTATTTCTGACACCTTTTTCCAGGAGTATTCTAGAACTTCCACAGGCAATCTGTCTTCTCTACTGTTTACTGCTTCTTACTGCTTGACAGTTTTTTTCCTAAAATCTAGCTTCAGTCTCCCTGGCTGCTCTTTAAGTCATTTGTGTCTTGCCCTATCTAACATCAGCACAAAGAGCAGTTTACCAGTTTTGTGGTTTGGGGCTTTTTTCCTTTCTTTTCCCCCTCCTTTTTTTTCTTTTTTTTTTTCTTTCCCATTTAGCAGCATTTTACTAATATCTGTATTTGTTTTTCTTCTTTATACCATCTTAGTTCTTACTTGTATTTTTTAAATTATGAATTTCTTCTGGATTGTCACATGTTGGTCCTCACTTTTTGGAGGTGCAGTTCTTCAAACTGGATGAAATAATGCAGCTGCACCTTTCCCAGTGCTGAGTAGGAAGATTCTTCTGTGTTGAGCAAAGTAGAACTAATTTATCCATTGCAGGAGGGCACTGATCTTTACTGGAGCAGCATGATATTGCTGATGGATTATCCAGCTTGTGATCCACAGTAACTTCTGATTTTCTACAGAATGGCTACCAAAGCCAGTGGTTCTCCATCCCATGCAGTTAATTTTTCTTGGCTCAATGCAGTACTTTGCATGTATCCCTACTGAACAAGCACTCTGGCTTCCAAATCAGATCTTTAAATTCATCAAGGTTTCTCCAAATTCTGGGCTCATCCAGTGCATTTATAATGCCTCCAAGGAGGATATTGTCATAGCAAGTATGTTTGATGCTATTTTCCAGGTCATTAGTCAAAATACTAAATGCTACCAGACCTAGGAGAGCCTCATCCAGATTGTCACTTGAGGTAACTTTTCGTGTTGCTAGGAACATTGCTAATCACACCCCAAGTATGATTTTTTGAATCAGTGTTGCACCCACTTTGTACTATTTTCCTCTGAACTCTGCTTCCATGGTTTGCTTAGAAGATTGATATGTGGAAGGGGATCAAAAAGAGTCCAAAGTACAAATGACATCTGATGCTTTTCCTCTGTCCACAAGGCCTGTTACCCGATCAGGGAAGAAAATTAGATTGCTCTGACATGATTGTTCTTGACAAATCCATGTTGGATGTTATACATGTTCTCATTACCTTCCAGGCGCTTACAAAGAGTTTGGTTATTTGTTTCAGTATTTTTCCATGAATTGAAGATAAGCTGATTGGCTTGCAATTGTCAGGCTTGCCTTTTTCTTTAAAATACTTTTTAAAGGTAGACATTACACCGGCCCTTTTTTAGGCCTTCCATCTTTTCCATTGTCCTTTTTAAGCTCTCAAAGATAAGCCCTGATGACTTTGAGATTCCTATTTAGCTCTGTAAGTGCTGTTGGATGAAGTTCATTAGACTCAGCCTGTTTAGAAACATCCACCTTACCTAAGTACTCTGAATATTGTACCTTCAGTATTTAAGGCTCAAGCCTGGCCCTTTGTCAGTGATATTAATTGTGATAGATACATTATTGCAATTGACCTTATAATAAAGTCTGAGGTGAAAAAAAGAGATATTCATTAGTCTTTTGGCATCGTCCATCATGTTTCACTTCCTTAAGGAGTAGAGTAGCCTTTTTCTTGATATCCCTTTTACTGGAGTGTCTATAAAGTGGTTTTTATCACCTGTGATGTCTCTTTGTCTTTGCATCTCATCTTATACATAATTATTTGGATTTTTTACTTTTATCTCTACCAGATGGGTAGTTCCTTTCCATTGCTATATCAGTCCTTGTTCTGTAGGTATTTTTATTCCTAAATATATACTTTCATATTTCCTTGCATCTAGATCACGGAGTTTGAGCTGGTCCAAATAACATAGTGACCAGCTTTCTATGATGAACCTGCCCCACATCATCAGTCCACTCTCCACATGTGTTGTCCACAGGTGACAGCTGTAGTACATCCACCTTTTCACCTAGATCCTCAATTCAAAGATTGGACAGTGTTAGGGTAATGCTTGTTTTTGGGGATTTCCATCAAAAACATCTGCATTAGATGCTAATTCTTTAATTACTACTTCTAGGGAATTTCCTTTAATTAGCACTTCATGCACTGAACATATGCTTTATTGAATTTATGGAATTATCCATTTTTAAATCCTAGTGACAACTGGAAGTAAGTCAAAAGCTTCATGAAATTATTGCTGCAGAAATCAGTTACATTTGTTGTCTGTACTGAGATTTTTAATTTTATAGAAATGGAAATAATCTTGCCAGAAGCAGAAGTTGGGAAAAGGAAAGGTAGGATGGAAAGGGCAGATTAGGGTGAGCAAATGACTAATATAGTGATACACTAAAATATCCATCTTGTCCATAACAGATTATAGAGCTTTATTTGTGAAATGGGGGAAAACCAAAGACAGCACAAGAAAAGACACATCTCTGTGCAGCTTCCTCCCAGCAGTAAAATTCCTTAGTGTCTGCTCTGCTGGTTTTCCTATTCCTCTAAGCTTCTCTGATACAGGGATGCAAAGCTCCACCAAATTAATATTGTTGCACTTATACCTACAGTTTGCCACAGGGACACCCCTAAGCCCGTGGAGCTCAGCTTGTTCCTGCCCTTGGATCTGCTCAGTGCTTTGGATGTTCACCATTGTGTCGGTGATCACACTTTATAATGCAGTGCTATTGCCTCTGACGTTTCTATTGACTGAAGGGCAGCTTCACCAGGGTCTGGGATTGCTCATAGATCACAGAGAGATTTGCCAGCTGTCAGCAGCCCTGCCCAGTGTAATGATATGCACTGACAATTATGATGCTAAATGCACTGTGATTGTTTATAGATCATTTTTTGATTTAGCCAATTGAAGAAGCTATAATATCACTGCGATACCACAGATATAAAGGGGGAATAAAAGATTTGATTAATATTGTGAACTAATGAGATAGGCTATTTGCTCACAAGGAAACCTGAAGGTTAGTTGTTCATACTCTAACAAAAATCAGACTTTGTGAGTTCATATCACAGTTAATTGAAGAAGGCAAATTCTAGGGATGATACCATGTGTAGCCTTGTTTATTATGTGAGTAGAGCTAATTTGGCAGTTCGCATTTCCTCGTGTAGAAATGTATTTCTCTCCGTATTTGGAGGATGGCAGTGAATGTGGCTCCGTCACATTTCATTACTTTAGACTTTACTCTGTTTCATTTCAGTCTGCAGCAGAACTGCTTCTGAAATGGGATTATTGACCCCTACCATTGATCACGCTGCCCCGGTGCATGCGTGTGTGTGTGCACAGTTAGCACTGCTATCAAAATATGTACATCTGAAGGTAAAAATAATACAGGATCTGCAGGGTAAACAATACCTATGGATCTTTCCTTTCTCCTTCTTTTTTTTATCCCCCTCTTTTTCTGAGGCTAGCTTAGTCCATCAGTAGCATGAAAGGAAAAATTGCTACACTTGTGTTAAATTTCCCCTGGGAAAGTAAATTATGGACAAGCCTCCAAGGACAACCCAGAAAGAAAGGGATAAGATATTGATGCGCACTGTACCTCTCACTCTTTCTTCCTTGTCCCACAATTGAGCACTCCTTCAATGAAAAGTTACGAGTTCCTTGTTAAATTGAATTTCTCTTCTCCTTGTCTCACAATTTATTGTGACGCTGAAAATTTTATAACTTGGTAAAAACTGGCAGCAGCCCCATTTGTCCCCACAAAAGGCTATCCAGGTTTGAATAGGTTTTGAAGCAGAGCTATGAATGCTCACACTTAAAGACAGATAGTCATGCCAGTTCCCAGCTTATTCTAGGAACTTTTTTTAGTTACTGTATTTTTTCACACATTCTGAGCATCATGTTTTTGGGGGTGCTCGGGGAGAGGAAGGAACGGGATGGATGGGAAATTGGGAGGGAAGAGGAAAATTTGGAATGGTGAGTGAGTATCATTGTACCAGCATCACTGCAAGCATCACCTGCTGATTTCTTTAAAGAAGTACTGACAAACCTCACCTCCTAAATTTCACGCTGCAACATTTGGGTGGTCACCAACACCTCAGGGGTTTAAAGTGAGCCTTCAAGGATTCGTTTTTAAGCCTGTTCATGGAAGCTTTGGGTTTGATTCCTAGGTTGCTAAGTATTCTGCCCRTTTTTACTCCACTAACTAAGGTGAGTGTCTCTTTCTCAATAGGTATTTTAATAAAGGACAGAAGATGGGATATGTTAGATTTAAACTTTGTTGGATTTGATCATGCTGTCTCTATTCCTGGATACGCAATGTATGGCACCCCTTGTACCAAATCTAAATGTTGAAAAGAAATTGCCTATTTTTCCCCCCAGTAGCTTTCTCTGTAGTCATGCAGGGTGCTTAATTCTGGTGAAAGGGAAAGCAGGAAGACTGACATGCTACATGACATTCCAGTTATGGAAGAAAAAAAAAAAGGTAGCAGATTGACAGGCCAATAAAAATACACAGAAGGTTTTTCTCCTTTCCAAGGATACATGTGCGGGAGTGTGGGAGAGGAAAAGTGAGGAGGGTGAAATATAATTACACACAGGCACACACAGATAAGCCTATGTGCACAGGCAAATATTAATTCAACAGGTAATGATGTACATTCAAAACATCTTTTGTCTTAATGTTGGCCAAAATGGTGTAATTTTCATTGCTCATCATCATACCTTACACTGGGCCTGCCACTGGTGTGACAAGCTGGGGAGAACTTCTTTTGATTGAGTTGCTGCAGAGGGGAGAAGTCCAAGCTGAATGAGCAGGAATTGTTTCTTTCCAGGTGCATCACTAACACAGAAATATGAGTGACACTTTGCTCGTGTTCAAACATGGCTGTTGGATGGAAAGTCTGGGAATGGGAGGGGACGAGCTTAAGTTATGAAGACAGTAAATATCTGTAAATGTTTAAGATGGATATCAATCAAAAGATTTCTATAACATCGTAGGAATTATTTGACTGGCAGTTAAGTGATGTAATATTTACAATGTATTTTGCGTTTGATGTGTTGTTTTGAGATCATCACATGAAAAAGGCAGGGGTGGTTTGGATGAGTTGACCTTCCTGAGGATGGCTGCTAGTCTGAAGGTGCAGAGATTTAAGAAAATCATGCCTATTTCAGGTTAGGCTGTGGCTTCCTTTCGTATAGGAAAAGATTGAGGGTTGGGCTATTTTTTTGCCAGTAGCTCCTCCATTTGCAAGATCCCAAAGGCCCATTTGATATTTTTCTAAGAACATAATGTAGTCTGGCCTGCAAGAAACCACTTCTGCATGTACAAATCAGTCAGCTTAGATGTTTCTGATTGCACTTTTTTAGTCACTTTTCTTAAGCAATTGGTTTTCTAAGCAGAAGAAAAGAACGAGGAGGAATCYCAGCAACTCTGAGACCATTTTGGGGTAAATAGCAAGAATGTAGTAAAGCCACTCTGGAAAGAAAGGGAAGGCAGCTCTGCCTTTGGCACGCAGCATGATTTACAGCTTTGCCATAAATCAGTCATTTGCACAGGATCCCTTGTGACATGCAATACACAGAATGGAGGCACCAAGGGAAATGTCACCCAGTTGCTCTATATCCTCCTCTTACTATTCACTCTTTGGCATCCTCTTTTCCTCAGGTGGTTATTCCATTGCCTGTTTTCATAGCTTCACCCCAACCAGCAGACAAACACCACACATTGACTTGCTCTCTGCCCCATAGTGAGATGGGGGAGAGAATAGAAAAAGTGAGAAAATAAGGAGATAAAGACAGTTTAACAGGTAAAGCAAGAGCCCCATGTACAAGCAAAGCAAAACAAGGAGTTCATTCCCCACTTCCCATGGGCAGACAGATGTTCAGCCATCCACAGGGAAACAGGGCTCCATCACACCTAATGCTTGGTAGGGAAAACTAAAGCCACCACTCTGAACGTTCCCCCCTTTCTCCTCTTTGCCCAAATTTATATGCTGAGCATGATGCCTGGAAAACCCTTTGGACAGTTAGGGTCACCTGTTCCAGCTGTGTCCTCTCCCAACTCCTTGTGCATCCCCAGCCCACTGCCTGGTGGTGTGGGGTGAGAAGCAGAAAACGCCTTTGCTCTGTGTAAGCCCTGCCCAGCAATTCCTAAAGGATCYCTGTGTTATCAGCAGTGTTTCCAGCACAAATCYTAAACACAGCCCCAAAACAGCTACAATGGAGAAAATTAACTCTGCCCCAGCCCAACCAGCACACCTGTAACCCTGTGAGTAATGTAATATTCACCTGTAGGCAATGGACAGMAGAGGAGGAGTGAGTAGTGGAGTGCTGTACATTTGGGGTGCAGGGGCATTTTTGAGACTAGTAAAAATGGAGTGGATAGTGGGATAAGGGTTGGAATAACCAGGTTTGAGAGAGGTTGTAAAATGGGGTACATGTGTGCATTGTGAGAGACACAAGGCACAACTGTTAGACAGGAGAATTTTGAGAACCGTGCCCTAAATTATTAGAGAGAACACTTCTGCCTGGAGTCTGTAAAGAATACCAGGACAATCTTTAAAATTGCTGAATACTCTGTCCAAATATTCCTTCCAAACRGGCTTGGAAATGTTGGAATGCCAATAACAAATAGTAAATAGCCCTAGTGATGCATTCCTTATGATTGCTTCTTCCAGTTAAAGAGGACATTCATCTTTACATGAAGAAGATGAGAGTTTTAGCTATTACAGTATAACACTATATATTGCATATTTGATGCATTAGACACCAACATTTGTACCTTGTAGGTTTATATGAGTATTTTACTCTGAATAAAGAGAAAAGAAGTATTTGAATTCTACTGCCATCTGTTTGGGCTTTTTCTCTGGGGTCTTCTTTAGGGTTTTAGTTTTGTTTTATTGTTTGGTCTTTTAGTCTTTGTTTGTTTGGTTGKTTTTTTTTTTTTTAAATGTGACTCTGGGAGTACCTTTCAAACAACACTTTACTAATAAAAAATATGTACCTGTGTGTTTTCTGTCTGCTGTAAGGAAGAAAGGAGATGACAAAGATGACGCATCTGCTCTGGCATTATATGACTATAATAGAAGTAAATGCCTTTTGCCCTCTGTATTTGCCACAGCCTTTCTTGCTTACCAGTTAAATCAYCCATTTTTTTTTTAAAAAGGACAGTTCTTGTGTCTTCTATTTTCCAGTATTCTTCAGTATTGTTGCTAAGCCAGGGAGTCATTGTTATGCAACAAAAAGTGTAACTTTCCAGCACTGAGATTAAATGAACATGAGAGAAATAAACACTGATGCATAAACATGAGAATAAGTTTTGTTTATTAGCTAAACCCATCTTTATAGACTTTGGAATACTTTGGTTCATTCTTTTTCTACAACTGTTATGTTGAAATGTTGGTAGTTTATCAAGAAACTCTTTGAAGATGGTGTATTTTTATGTTCATATGTATTTGTATGGATTCAACCAAGAACTTGGGAGTGAAGACTCCTTTCCCCACTTAGCACCCGCAGAAATACCCATGAACAGGTGGAGCAGGAATCACCTGAGTCTGTTGCTGCCTCAGTTTCTTACCTGGCTTTGGAAGAACTTCTGTTTACTCCCTCCCCTTTGCTGCTTTTGGGAGAGCAATTCCTCCTGGCTTTATTCAGCTTATGTGGTTAGTCAAGGAATGACATTTAGTCTATAGCACTGTTTAACATTCCCTGCAGCATGAGGGGTGTATGTGCAAAAGCTTGAAGGAGAAAGAAACCTAACAGTTCTTGCACAAAATGTGTTGTTCCTACCTTTTTCTTAGTGCCTCTCCCTCCAAATGCTTGATGGATTTCCAGGGAGGTGGAGGTTGAGAGGAAATAGCGCTGTACCACATGCAATTTTTCTTTATGGTAATAGGAGTTGCTTATTTAAAGGTACTTCTGTGCCTTGTCAGAGATCTCAGTAGCYGCTTTTCAGGTTTTGACTGTGTGCACACTCCCAGCGTTGTGTTTATCTGAACACTACAACTCAGAGAGAAACAGTTAAAGAACTTTTTTGTGTGTGCTCTCTTGCACTGTTAAAGTGAATAAATTTTATTGTTGACTTCAAATGCATTAGCAGGTATCATCTTCCAGACTTGCCTATGGGTGATGACCATGAGATTTCTTATTCTTTTGAGATACTGCTCAGTGACAAAGTTCTGACAAATGTTACTTTCCCCCATATTATTCTGTTGGCAYCCAGTATAAAATTCCTGTGACAGAGTTCATCACATTTTCAGACATTCTCAGCTCTACTGGATTTTCCCAGAAACTGCAGATATTTAGCACCACCAGAYCTGGAGACAATTGTCCCCCGTAAGCTCCTGAAAGATGAGAAAATAGTGACAAAGCTTGCGTACCTTGTGATTACAGTTTCGGTTGTGGTTTCTATGTTCCTGTATCTGAAAAAATATATGTGGCACAAACACATAGTTAGAGTTTGTGTACTGCACCACTGTGTTCCAGGAAGAGGCTGGGGATTCATCAGTACAGATGGAATGTCATCCAGTGCTACTTTAGCAGAAGAGTTAATGTCCTCTGCCACTGTGTGCATAGAAAAACCAAGGCCTTAAATGCAATGGTCAGGCCATTCTGTACCTCTGCTAATGATTAGAATTACTCTATTTCAGCAAATTGAAAAAATGCATTTAATTCTCCAAAAACTATTTTCTTTGTCATCAGCAATGCCAAGTCTCCTTTTGCCTGGCTGGGTTAAGAGCCAAACTGCTCAGCTCTGTCAAAACTCAGGCAATTCTGAGTGGGTGCCAAAGCAGAACTTGCTAGTCTCTAGTCAGCTTTACAGCCACAAAATGCTGAATGAATGGGATACAAGTGGCAGCTGAGGTTCACAACTCAGGATCGCAGCTCTGGATTTCTCTACCAAAATTCCTCCTGATTTCAATTTTGTGCCTTCAAGTCCTTTTTTTAGACAGAGTCCCATGTGATGTAGCTGACATTCCTGTCAGAATATAAGCTCTATCTAGGCAAGATTGTTTTTTTCCTGACTTAAAATGGCACACACATATATGACTGAAAAGTCTGAACAGATTATTTCTGTGAGGGCATTCTTGGGGTCCARTATGATCATTGATCTTTTAAACAGTAACAATATGAATATTTACTCTCAAAGGATGTGTTCGCTGTACAGYAAACACACAATTCTGCTTTCTGAGCAAATCTGAAGTAGGTATACAAGAGACTTCCATACTGTAATATACATTCAGTATCCAATTGTGATCCTTAGAGACAAATTCTGAGCATCTCTGTGCTTCATTGTCCATGGCATATACTCTCTGTGTCAAATCCTTTGTTGGGTTGCAGTCTCTTAGCCTGCACAATTTGGCAGGCTGGATAGACACTGTAGGGRAGGAATATCTAGGTAACTTAGCTGGCTTGTGTCTGCATTCCCTTCAGCAGAGTGTAGCTATACACTAAATATTTTCAGTGCAGTGGCTTGAGAGTCTGCCAGGAGCTGAGCCAGACCCATGGTGAGTCCCAGGATTTTTGTTCTAAGACTGACAGAGAACCCAGAATGTACTGTCCGCTTCTCTCATTGTCAGGTGAATTGTATATGCCACTATCAGCATCTTGAAAATAGTTCCTTTAAATCTTAGTTCCCAAATCAAGGGGATGTCGCTGTAATCAGCTCTGTGTTTACCCTAAACAGTGTGTGTCCTTATTAGTGCCTTTTCAGTCCCCTCAGACATGCTGATATTGATTGAATAAACAGGGACGATAATCTCGATTAGCAGTAAGACTTGGTACGCACACATCCCGTAACCTTGTGTTACTGTTGAAAATGCTGCAAGATTTCATTTGCATTCATTGCCTGGCTATAAACCTCACAAGGTGGTTGTCTCGATCTATCTCTATATCATCTTGAGTGCTGTGTGTGTTCTGATCTGGTTCCACTTGGCTGGAGTCAGGTACCTGTCCTTTGTATTTCTGTTGTCCAAAAGTACCTCAAAATGGCACATGAACATTAACCAAGACAGCAGCCTTTTATCCACACACAGCCTCACTTCTCTGTTCAGGGCAGAACAGACTGTGTTCATTTGGAAACTTCATTTCCAAATGAAATTGCAGGAGCAAGTTGAGATAGGGAGAAAGTACCAGACTGGGAGTTTGGYTGGGACATGTTCCATTACGACAACAGCCCTGGCTTCTTTAATTACAAGAACGGTCAGGACTATGATTCTTGCACTTCAGAGGAAAGATGGAATCTTGTACTTTCTAACACCATTTCACAGGCTTAGTTCTGACTCATCTAGTGATTGGATAACCACGACCTCCTGAGTCATAAGTGTCTTAAAAGAAAGGTTTGTTTACTTGCATTTTCRGTTCCATGATGTTCTTATTACTCTATCAGTAGGCAGTGTGGGAACAAATAAGAAGATTTCAGGTTTGGTCAAATGATCTTAGAAAMTAAGAGAAAAGCTCAAACAAAAAGAGTCCATATTTGTTTTTCTTCTTCCATATTTCTATTTTTTTTTTTGCTGGAATACCTCACAAATGCTGAACTGAGCATGTGAGCTCTCTTCACTTCTTCCTCCTGTGGGAAGCACTCCCATCCATATATGACCAGTTAGTTGGTTAAGGCAGAATAACAGAGCAAACATGATCTGTTTTCTTTGACTTCACTGCTTGCTATCTGCCTGCCTTTCATGGTTTCTTCATGCCAGCAAAAATATTTTGCGAAGCATAAAGCCCTGTGGCAAATGCTAATCTAACCAACAATCAAGAGAATAATTGTTTTGCAGGGAATATTCTCATTCTGTAATAGAGAACAAAAGCCTTGCAATTAAGACAACAGAGCATTAATAACACACATTTATCATTCTATATRAGCTTATTATTTCCAGTCCTTTGCAAATAGTTCTAATTTATATACCATTCCTTACAAAGCTGTATGTTAATGTGATCTGCATTGCTGTGTTAGTATCAAGAAATATTTTTAGCATCTTGCACTATAAACTTGTCTTCTCCGGGTTCTTTGAAGGACAGTGCACAACCTTGAAATTCACGAAACATACCCTTAGCTTAGCCTGATACTCTCTACTACCMTCTTYCTTGAAGTCTAAGAGCTGGRTTGTAGTTTCYTTCTAAACCAAACCAAATCCCTTCATTTTCAACTCTGTGTTATGYGTCTTCTTCCCCCTACCCAGCTCATTTTGCCCTTCATTCTCAGACATTTCTTGCTCTCAGCTGGCTGTTTATGCTTAGCTGATCTGCCAGTCCCCTGCTTCTCCAGGAGAATCTGTGCCTTTTCCTACACCACCCCATATGTCTGGGCTATTTTTCCTTTCTTGGTCAATCCAGATAAGCTTCCATAGTTGGTTCTCATGCATAATTCCAATGTTACGTTCTCCTTTGCTCCCTGAGACAGATGAATTTACCGGGAACGGAGCCATGGCTTCATCCCGGTGTCTGTCGGTTAAAGAACCACTGGCTGAATTCAGAGGGGAGGATGACTTGCATATGTTAAAGTGCCATGGCTGCTAGCTTGCAGATGTGAGTACTTAATACAGAATTCTTACCAAAAAAGGTGGCTTTGTTCCATTTGAGCCACAATCCATATGCTTTCCATATGCACCGTTCCCCAATATGTATTTTGTGCATGGAAAGCTGAGTGGGGGTCGAATGGTTCAAATACTGGCGGAATCTACTCTTAATAACCTCTTTAGCAATATACAACCTTTTGTTTTGTAAATACTAAGGACTTGAGTGTCAAGAGTATTTTAAAATATTGTAAAATCATATATATGAATGTGGCTTGCTTGTAACTAATTTTTTTTGTCTTTCTATGGCTGTTGCAGGCTCCTGCAATTCTCTGGCTGAGATTAAGGGAATGAGCATGTGAATAAATTAGTGATATTTAAACAGAGGTGTTAATTTGCAATGCATGAGCTGCTCCATAGTAACTGCTTATATGCATGCTCTGACCTGGTGATACATGGAAGATGCTGTCAGTTTACACCAGTTAAAGTTGGTCCAAAGAGAACAACTCTTCTTCAGAATGCCTTGTCTTTCCCCCTTCAAGGGTGTTTTCGGTGAGCTGCTCATGAAGGAGTGCTGCTACATACAATGTAAAAGATAATCAAAGATAAAAAATGGAGTCAGAAACGTGAGAAAGATATTTGCTTATTGGATCTAGAATAACATTCATCATAAATTGAATGACATAACTTTCCCAGCATGGTTATTGGTTTTACAGGGTGAAAAGTGTGTAACATCGCTGAGATCAAGCCCTTCTATTTGATCTTCCTTCCACTTGTTTAACTCCAGTTTGCTGGCATTGTTTGAGACAGGATTAAATTGTTCAGAAGTGTTCCTAGTGCTATTTTAGATACCCTTGAGTAGCTAAGGCATTCGCACTGGGATAGCAGACAGGGCAGAGATCTCCAGGAAACCAACACCATTCCAAAATGGCACAGGGAGGCTCTTGAAATTGCACTAATTTCTGATGTTTGGGCAATTAAATTCATCCTGGCTGCCCAAAAGACAAATTCATCCTACATCTCTCCTAAACTTGTAAGTTTAGTGACATATACAGACTGGTCTGAGGCTTTGTTATGTATTGGTCTTTCAAAGAAATATGGAAAAAAGAATGTAAATAATTAATCCAAAATATATGAACTTGTATCAGAAAAACAACCTGTTGGAAATGTTTCACTGCTCAGTTGCTTGGTTTATTCACTTACCAGTAGATCTGAAGAATTCACTACTTAACCAGTATTTGTCAGCCATCTGCAGACTGAGGATACCGGCAACATTCTACTAGAAATAGCTCTTAAAGTAAAAAGGACTTTTTAGCAATCACTAATAACTGTTACCTTTTAAATATTTAGTGTTCTAACTTGGATTCTCAGACCAGCCTTATCTCGCTTCAGTCCCTRTTTAAACCCCTTTGTCTTTGCCAGGGTGCAGGGTGAATTACAGCTGGGTCAGTAGTCCTCCTTCACAATTAGAATTATTTATGCAGGCATCCTGTCCTGGTTTTCAACATTTATCACTAACTATGCATATATTCATTATTTCTTACATTCTTATGGTAAAAGAATGTGGAGGTTAGATATGGTCCCACAACAGAAACTTCAAGGAATGAAGATATGCAAGAGAAAGTCAAAGACTTCAGTATATGATATTAAATTTTTATCAATATAACCACTGGGAGGGAAAAAATTAACTCAAAGAATAATGGGTTATACCTCTAGAGACACAAGTTCTGTATCAATATAGAGAATGAGGGACAGGACAGAAGCAAGGGGTGTATATGGTTTTGTTTCATTTGTTGGGGATTTTTTTGTACCTTGGAAGACTGAGTTCAAATTTGGGCTTGACTGAGATAAATATAGCAAATRTATTTTTGACTTTTCCTTTCTGAAACCAAAACAAATGTTTTGCTTCAGGGTATTTTTGGAATGTACAATAAATCAGTAGTAAAAAGGAAAAAAAAATATTTGAACACTATCAAAGTGTTCTTAAACATCCATTGCCAGAGAATAATGATATTCTAATGCTGCCACATAATGTGGAAGGAAAATAGGACACTCAGRGAAAGTAGCTTCTGAGATAAATTTGACGTATTTATTTTGGAGGGGAGAGAGAGGGTCATATGAGATTGTTTTATTTTAATGATTTGAATTTATGAGAGCTAATAATATCTGTATCATTATATGAATATGGCATGACACAGTTATATTTTTGTGYCCTTTGGAAGTGCATGGTGAAACTTGGGTGGAGACAGATCCTTCCTCCGTTGATCCAATGGCAGGGGGTTGCAAATGAAGCAATGGGATTTTGGCCCTTTTTGTTCGTTTGATTGGTTTTTTCTTTAGAGCAGCTCCAAGAACTCATTAGACCACTGTGTGTCATTTCGTTCAGTCCCACGGTGGTCTAACCAAAGTGTGTCGTAAAGGTTGTGTTGAAATGTGTGTTTKTCCAGTCATCTTTTATCTGAGGGGGTGAAATTTTTTTATATTGCTAATTTGGTCTGTTATAACCATCACATTTCTGGCTAAAGGAAACAGAACAGGCTTCAGTAGGAGCTCACACACTGTTGGGATCTGGAATCATTGCAAATTAAATGGCGTTATGTAAGTTTGCCCTTCAGAAATTTGCTTTGGGAATTTCTAAATCCAAATAAAAAAGGCCTTTGTTGCCAGTTAATGGAAAAGTTGCCACCARATGATATAAAGTACATGCTGTTAGGTATTAGTGCACAGGCTCCACAATGTTACTAGGGGGCTAGAAAAGCTGGATTAGCTATCTTTTGGGAATTAATTTGTTTATATCACTAAGTACGTGGTCAACCATACAGCAGTGCGATTAGCTGCCGTGGATTTCTGTTGGCACAGGATCACTTTTACTCTGTCATGTAATTATTGTATTTGAGACAGGTTAGCAAAGGAGAATTCTTAGCCTGTAGTTACTTACTCTCCACTATCTTTTGGGAAAAAAAAAAAAAGTAATACCTCTTTCCACTTTTATAATCTCCCATTACAGCAAGTGTTCTCTATCTCAGAAAATATATAAAGACCAGATTTTGCCCTCTGGACACCTGCAACTTAGTGGTCAATCTGTAAAGCTCCTGTTAAGTAACAGAGTCACTTCTCAGTATTTTTTTGTCCTTCATCTCTGTTCCATTTTAAGGATAAGGATCTAAGTATCTGAGTAGAAGCAAAATGAACTACAAAATGAGCCATAGCTGATACTTTTGTTCTCTGAAGTCTGGATTAGTATAACTTTGTTTGGTTTTCTCACGTATTATGGGCAATTTGTCAAGTAGATAACATTAGTAGAATTGTAGTTTTAAAACACTTCTGATCACAATCTATTTGGCTGCAATAGGAATGCGAAAAAAGTTGTAAATTGGTTATTACCCTGAGTGCAATTTTAATATAAAAAAATTCTGCTTAAAGTGAGACAGAAAAATGAGAACTTAAATCAGTGGGAAGGTGTGTGCTGACTGTTACAAACATAAGGTCTCATTGGTTTCTAAGTTATTTTCTGTGGAGGGTAAGAAGGATCACAGCCCATTCTCTTGCTAAATAATAGGTCCTAAATTACTGAGCCTGCTCTGTCCTGGTGTATGAACTGCCTACRGTAGCCTGGGGCTCGTTTCCTGCAGCAGGAGGAGGGAAAGCAAGGACAAAATTGTCATYGATGGTTGGCCAAACTCTCATCCCTAACAACACAGTGTCAGGGACACCACGTTGGGGACTAAAGCTTTATATATGTCTATTTTGACCTTGCCATGTGTTAKGCATAAGGGAGGTCCTCTCGGGTGTGCACTGTAATCCTCTTTAAAAGGACAGGGTGACGTCTGAAGAACAAAGATATGGATGTTAATGTAGGACCTACACGTTCAGCCGTTTGTTTATTACGCCGAGCACAGCGGAGTACCCTGAATACGCGGTGTCCGGGGCTGCCTGAATTCTATAGCATATTGTGTGTACAGTATTCTGCACAGCCTGGCAAATGTTAGTGAATTCAGTAGCACTTCTGTGGCAGTAATGACATGTAACCATCTGTGGTTTCGCACCTGCAGAAGCCGGTGTCAGCTGTTGAAGTTCAGCAGCCCTGGCTCTGCATGAATTTGTTGCCAAAAAAGCTCGCTCATTTACTAGCCATGGMATTCGGATAACCCTTTCGGTGAGCTCGCAGCTCTTTGCACATTATATGGCAAAAAAAAACCAGTTCAGAGAGAAAATCCCTATGAGGGTGCCTTTCTCAATAAATCCTGTTTGTACACTGTAGTGCTTTTCTAGAGTAAATAAGAAGTTTACATAAAACTGAGAGCGCTGCTGGTGCTGGGACACTGCTTGGTGCTCCCACTGGGACTGTGGCCTTTCCATGCAGGCGCTGGATGGATGCACACAGGGAGACAAGCTCCCCTCTGAAATGTGGAAAGGGGAAAAGGTAAACAGAGGCACAGAACGGTGAGCTGGCTTTACAGGCTGTGCTGCAGCACTGTGGGGAATTCAAGATTAAAATCTCTCTCTCCATTTTCCCACCAGTGCCTTAAACACTACTTTATACCATCTGTCACGAAAATGAACAGGATTGGCTGCTTTCTTCAGATTCTGCTAGCAGGCACTCACATKAAATGATTTTATATAACTAACCGCAGAATAAATAAAAACTTTGTTTATTCTACTAGCAAGAGTAGTTCTATTAAATGGGAACAGATATCAGCTGTTTCTCACCAGAATGTGTGCTGAGCTTGGTATTTCTCACATGACTACCCAGATTCATCACAGATGTCATTGTATTACTTTCTATATCCTTTTACAAAAGGCTTTTATGGAGATATGCAGACTTTATGGCTGGCAAAAACACCACCATCCTTTCCACTTGAGTCCTACTGCATAGGCAAAACATACAATAAGGAGCTGAAAAGGACTGTGGGATGATGGGACATGACACATGGCAGATCATTCAGTCTCTTTGCCATAAGTATTTGGTATCTTGAGAGCTGCTCTCTGTAGACAGATATTACCTTTTCGTTTTCTGTGATCAACATGACCATCTTGGTTAACTGTGCTTTATCTTATGGGGCAAATGCTTTAGATTTTAAGGTGGATAAAGTAAAAATATTTTAGTATCTTGCTAACATTTGCCACCTTCAAAACCTKCTTGTTTTGTCTAGAAAGGTTTTTGGTAGGAGGAACTTGAAGTAAGAGGTTATTTTAAACCACAATTTTCTCATATTTCAAGTTTTTACAACGTGCTAATAAAGTCACATCAGACACAGTCCAAAGTGTTCTTCTTTCCAGTGGGACAATAAAAAAGGTTCAGAGACAATTATAATTTTTGAGTAGAGAATGAATTAAAAAATATTAGTTGCAAAAATTGGCCTAATGTAATGGCAGTTTCCTACATGATGACAAATGTAATAGTTTTGCCCAACTTACTGACGTCGGATAAAAGATCATTTTTCCTAATTCCTGCTGTTATGTGATTTAAAGAAGAAACATAGATTCCCAAGAACACACAAAATGAATGAATGATTTTCTTTATCGTGGAGACTGGGGGGAAATCAATTTGTTTAATAATAGTTGGGTAAAAAATGATAATGGTTTAAATGATGTTAGTCACAGCCTTTGAAGCTGTGCTACTTCAGCTGCAGAACAGGGAATGATGCATGGCCTTTGGAGGAGTAGACAGTGTAGAAAGGAAGASCCAAGAGAAAGCCACATCCTCAAGGTGGGAAAACTCATGCAGAACTCATGGAAAGTTAATTATAAAGAATCCACACTAACCTATTTAAATCTATATCCATTCCTTTTGCCCTAATTAGGTTGTTTGCAGTGCAAAATCTTACATGTAGAACTAATAAAAATATGAAGAGTTTTGTAAACCTGTCAAAAGGGGAACAGCCCCTGAGCTTTTAGAACAAGGAAAATAAGTCCCTTGTCGTGTGTGCTGTAGTATCAATGCACTTAGAGAAAGTATGCTAATAGACCATGAGAATGGAGGCTTAATTAGTAGTTAACCGTTGATGAAAAGACTCTTATTACTAACACCTAGGAACTGGATGCTATTGACAATTTGTTTTTACTACCACGAGTTATAACTAAAACTTTTTTGTGTAGTTATTATAGAGCTTCTTCTGCACTTCCCAGAGTAAAGATCCTAATGGATGTAATGAGTATTTATAGCTTAAACAATAACAGTGCATAACCTCTAGGATCAATGTAATTAAGGGAAATCAATAACAATAGCAAAACCTCAATATGTCAGCATTTAACCAGGTTGGTAGGGCCAGTACCACGCAGCACTACTTCAAGAGCAAATTGAATTTTTTTCTGTGCTTATGGTACAGTGGCTTTTTTTTTTTTTTTTTGCAAGTGGCCATAAGGTTAAATGAAAACCATGCCATGGTATTGTGAATGTGTTTATTTGGTAGGAATATCATCCTGACTTTCCATACTACCTTCCTGGTCTTGTGCTACATTTATTATATTAAAACTGTGTGCAAGAGCCTAAGGTCTCTACTGAGGGAAGTCAAAGGTCTGTGTAACTTGCTTTCTGAACACAACTTTCTCATAATAATTTATCTTTTTAAGGAAGGCTGGAGCAATGTATTYTTAAATACTTCAGCAATCTTAGTGTTTGCTGCTAGTTTTTCTTCTGTGTGCAATAGTGGACAGGTTTTTTCTTTATTTAGTTCTACTGTTAATGAATTTAGAGAATGTTCTTGTAGAGAGCTTTCTGGACCTGCCTTGCTGCATCTCACTTTGTGCCCTGGACTTTTTGTTTCTTTCCATCATTCTCCATAGTCCACTTCCTAACCTTTGTAATCTGGTGTACTTTTCATGTTCTGTGCTGTTTCTTACTATGTTTTAGGTCATTGAAGTGCTTGGGATTTCACCAAGTTTGTCTCTCACTAAAATGAGCCCACTTCTTGCATGCTGGGATAAATCTTACTTGTGCCATTAACAGTTTTACACTTGCTGCCTAAGCTGTCTAACCCTGCAGCTCACCGAGGTTATTGGCCTTGAAAGCAGGCCTTTGTCTTTATTTTACTCTTCTCTGCCTTTCCCTTCTCAAAACTTGTTATCCAATCAATGTCTCCTTTCACTGCCCTCTTCCTTGTTGTAGATAACTTTCTATGCATAATTTCTCCGAGTCTCGCTGCTTAACAAAGCAGTGGTGAGGTTTTTATTATTGTTTAACGCTTCTTATTCCTCCAGCTTGTTTCCTACAAGCCTTGCATTAGCATACATACTCATCCTACACTGACCTGTTGTTTTCTGGTTCGTACATAATTGGATTCCTGGAAAGAAAACCATCATCTGAGTGCTGAACTCCTACCTGGTAATTCCTAGAATTTCATGTCAACCTACATGATTACACAATTGGACAAGGCCAGGAAAAAAGGTTAGATTTGGAAGTTATTATTTTTCATGACTAATATACACAATAATTGAAGTAACCTAATTGAGATGGATAAAAAAGAAATTACACGGTGCTGTTTTTTTTAGACGCAGAAAAAAACCCCCTTAGTTGCTGATGCCTGTGTAAGCACTGACTTTTAGAAGTAACTCTTCTAAGTAGCAATTTTATCCCTTCTTCCTCTTGTATCTTTTACAATGGCTTTTGTGTAACAAGATCAAGGGTTAAGTTGAATCAATTATCACCCACTTTTTGTTCTTTCCTTAAATACTTCTTAGTCACTTGCTCTGAAAAGGAAGTCAAGAGGCAAACAGCTGAATTTATTCCTAGATGCCACGTAACAATTGAAGGGTAAATCCTTTCCTCATATTTTAAGCTTTCCCCAGCCCTTTACCAGAAGAGAGCATTGTGGTTATTCTCTAAGTCATCATTATTTTAGATGAATAGTGCTCAAATAGGATATAAAAATAACACTCTGCGAGATAATGAGGTAATCTGAAAAAGTTAATGCAATGCAGTTGAAACAAGYGATCCAAAAAAATTGGACAAAATTGTTTCTTGACATGAGTTGAGTAACTCATCAGACTGCTAAATATCCCGGTTTTCTTTTAAGCATCTTTGGCATTTACAGAAATAAAGTTAATATGCTTTTAACTGATGAACATCATTAATATAACACAGATCTAGCAAAATAAATTCAGTGGGCCAGGGCAGAATCCCAAAGTACCTTGTATTAATTGCCTACACAGGTATTTAACATATCTGCTAAGTAAGGTTATCTCAAGTTTTCAACAAGAAGGTAATGATGAGAGATACAACCCAGAAAAATGTTTTCTTCATAGCACTGTCAACATGCACTCCCAATGAACACCAAAATAAATAGTTTCATGAAACCTTTCAATTTTTTAATAAGTCAAAATACACTTTTCTGACAGTATAATTGCTTTTCATACTGGGCCTTAAATCTGCACCACTATAAAAGAATAATGCTACAGTAGATCATTTGTGAAAACTTAATGAAAACTGAGTTAGTGAACCTCAGAGTCAGTAGACCTTGAAATTCACTTTCAAAAACTAATTTGCAGTAAATGTGTGAGAAACATATTTAGACATGATAAACTTTCAGTCCTCTGTTAGCTAGGTGCAGAAGTTTATCTTGATTAACTATTTTTTCTTTTAATTAATCATTCATGGAGGTAGCCAAAATATTGTGGGTTACATGTCCACTAGTGGCACTCATCCATCCAACAGGAGTAAAATTATTTATTTTTTCTTAGCTTGCATAAATAATTTGTCAAATCATGGTATTTATTCAGTAGCCTTTGATTTCTGTATCTTATTGATTACTGAAGATCCATGGAGTATCTTGATTATAATTTCAACAAGTCAAAACTATAAACTGTGTTGGAAAACAATAACTATTTAAAAGCTCTAAGCACTAATTTTACGAGAACATAAATGCTTCACATTACCATCAGTGTGTACATGAAATTGTAACAAACACAGTCAAGAGATCTTTCCCACTCTTGCTTCAACATTCTGCTTCCTCTGTAGCCCTTGTTTTGAAGGGAAATGAGGAGGGAATTGCACTGATTTCTGTGGGACATCCATGGCAAAGGATAGCACATGACTTCATTATGCCAACCTATTTTCCATTAAACAAGAGCAGGTTAGCCCAGAAATCTTTGTGCTCGTGACTTCTGCAGTAATGCACCCTCTTAAATGAGCTTCCTACCTCTGAAAGTGAGCAGCACTTCATTTTAAAAAAAATATGAAATGTGCAATTTCAACTCGTCTCAACTTTCTGGAGCACAAGGTAAAATACTCTAGCCTGAAGATGTTTGACTCTCTGACTGACAACTGGCCACAAGTCTTCTGTGTTTCCCTCTAATTCCTCAGTTCCTTCCAGGACTTGCATCAGTTGCCCCTGCAAATTGCAATGCAGGGAGTGAAGGTTTTGCTGGTGCCAGAGGGGGATTTATCTCTGGTTCCCAGGGAGTGGGTTGCAAATTGGTTATATGGGTTTTAACATGGTGAAGTTCCTGTTCTTGGAATTAAAATGCTGCTTAAAAGATGCTACTGTGATTAGCTATTTATTTCAGCTTTCAAAATCTTTTTTGTRGTGTATGAGAAAAATTTAAGGTCAGAAGATACTGGAAGTCCAGGTTTATAGTCCAATAGGTTTCCATGGCAAACTTCCTGCACATTTGTTTTCTCAATAGCTTTTCTAAATGTAGGAGGGTGCAATCATTGGATTACCAGAGAAAGAGAAGGAAGGCACAGATATGTCAGTTTTGTTACAACAAAATCAAGTTCTGTTTAGCCTGGCTCACTGATAAACAGAAATTATTAGATTTTATTACCTGATCCATTGCAAGGCTTTCAGTTCTCATAATAATAACTAATGGTGAAGAGTTACACAGCCATTGTCATCAATAACTCAGCCCTGCCTAAAGATGAATAATATATATTTAGCCTGATTTTAAAGATGGAGTAAACAAGATGAATGCTTTTCCCATGGTCACAAAGGAAGATAGTATAAAGACTAAGTTGTTTCTCAGACCCATTCCTCATCCACAAAGTCCTCATGAATTTCTTGTTTAAAGCTGAAATATGGTCTAAAGTACTTTGGCACATCCAGGTGCAATAGCTGATTTTCTATTCTGCTGTAACTCCTTGCATCTGGATCAGTTAACTCAAAAGCCACTGATAACACCTAAACTTTGATAACTATCTTCTCCTTAATATTGTGTCTTAAATTTCTACTGGGAAATTTATTTTTGAGTGACAACTGCAGCTGTTCCGCTGCTCAGTGCAGTAACACACTGATCAGTGAGAATCTCGTGTCCCTGTTTCATTATAGAGGTGGGAGGGTGGTTTGCAGTCCAGTGGTCCATTCCTGTTCCCATTGAAGTCAGTGACAAAATTCCATTGCACTGAGAGGCAGCAAGACCAGACCGTGGGTTCAGGTGCACAAGAGATGTGAATATATTTACCTTTAACATAAAGTTCCTCCTCCCTATCCCTGCATGCCTTTAAGGAGGTGAGTAGCAGCTGGTTTAGGGAAATGAGGCAGAACCACCACTAAGTAAAGTGCTTAATATTTACAACAATAAAGCTTTGTAGGTCCAAGTCACTGCTTTGTAATAATAAAGAAAAAAAAAAGTGCACGCAAATGCATTACTTGCCAAATCATCCAAGACTTGAGTGTTTCTTTCTGTTTCTTAATTGGATAGATAATGCCCTAATCTGTTTGGTATTGTTTCGCTTCTATCTATCAGTCCCTTAAAAATACTGAAACAAGGTTATCACAGAACTCCAGATTTGCCCAGCTTTGTAGTCCAAATGGAAATGATTTGCTGAGAATGATTTTCCAATCACTGTTCTTTAATTGGCTCAAGTGGAAATAAATGACACAGATCAGTTGCAGTTTTTGTAAAACTTTTCAATGTAAGGTGTGTCATGGTGATAAAGTGTGTATGATTGAGTAGGAAGGGTTTTAAGTAAGATATCTACAGGATACTACAGTGGCCTCCCTTCTCAGGCTACCATGGAGCTCTCCTGTCAGCCACTGCCCGCTGCTGCTCACAATTACCAGTGTGAACCAAAATTATTTGTCCTATGAACTTCTTTGGGTGAACATTACAGCTTATTTTCTTAGTGATTTATAAAGAAAAATATAAAAGAGGTAAGCTTTTTTTTTTTTTATTTTTCCAAAGTCTCGTAACAGAAAAAGGACTTCTTTCTCATAAACCAGAGTTAATTGCATGGAAAGAGGAAAAAAATATAGTTACAGTCTTCCTTATAGAAGACTGATTATCTAAAATTATTTTTTTTTTCCTGGTGCTTCCATATTATAAGCAATTCTCAAGTAAAAAAAGTAAAAAGAGGGGGTTATTTTGTCATTGGTGTGCTGTTATCTACTAATATTGAGACAGCACATCATAAATATGAGTATCAATCAATGAAACATCTAGAACCATTTCAGTTTTACAAAGTTGAGGACATTCCTGTGGCTTTTTACGTCCCGTCACTTGCACTTGGGTGGTTGCTGCTGCACTCAGCAGGAGTCTCGTGTCTCAGTCCTAGGAAAGAACCAGCCCTTGACCTCATTGGTCTTGGCTTCTGGAAGCATGTGGAAGAAATACCTTCCCAGCATGCACAAAATAAAACAAATTTAAATGGGGTTAAAGTAATGCCTCTTATTGATTTCACGTAAACATAGATTCAAAATAAAAAATAAAAATAGTTTAATTCTCTGGTTGCCAATTCGTCACAGCAAAGAAAAGGGATTAAATGCTTAATCATAGAGATATTTGCTGTCAAGAGTAGGTGTAAACTGCAAAATGTGAGGTGAAGAATGAGGTTTTTTTCTATGACGAGTATTGGTTGGCACACTCCTCGGTGGCACAGGAGAGGGATAATGCAACATATATTGCTTCTTAATCTTTTCATTTCTAAAAGAG
This sequence comes from Amblyornis subalaris, assembly GCA_018881555.1. NCBI lineage: Eukaryota > Metazoa > Chordata > Aves > Passeriformes > Ptilonorhynchidae > Amblyornis > Amblyornis subalaris. The sequence continues at coordinate 3,835,806 of JACAXG010000004.1, forward strand.
CAACAATCCTGGCATTTGTACAGCACCATTAAATTGCATTTTCAGAGCTTATCAAACAGTTGAATATGCAAAGCATCATTTTATGGTTACCTGCTTCTCCTGCTCTCAAGTCTGGAGTTATTGACAAGCCTTCTGAAGTCCAGGGCATTTTTCCTCGGTTCCTTGACACATATAATACTGACACATCCTGGAAATCCTCCTGCATGGTATCAGCCACGACATGTAAAGCTGGCCTTTAGCTGGTTTCTGTTGCTATTTGACCTGGGATTTAAAGTCTGTATATGTGGCATATCTCAGATTTAGAATAAGAGAGCAGGGTAGGACTCAGTGTGACTGGCACCAGGGAGAAAAGCAGTTTCCTCAGGAGCAGTGCGTGCACTTGGATCCAAATTGTGTCAGTGTGATTCTGGATATAAAAAATACTTTCAGTCCTAACTTAAGCTGTCTGAATCATCCTTCCAGATCCAGGAGCATAGTTYGCAGGTGTGGAAATTAAGCAGCTTGGTTCTTAAAATAAGATGTGTGAATATGGCCTAAGTGCCTTAAAGGCAACTCATTTTTGTTCATCACTGCTAATTGCTAAGTGAATTTCAAGGTTCTTCATTGTGCTAATTACAGGATAGCAAGAAATCCCGGAATGAATCTCTGTGAATTCAGAGAGCATTGCTGTCACCGTACGCCTCAGTCTTTAATTATGATAAAACTACAATGGGATTGCCTAATTTTGAAAGTTCAGCTTTTAAGGGGGAAGAAATGAGACCCAGTTCCTGTCCCTTGTGCAGTGGTAAGGGAAGCTATGGCTGTGTGCCAGCGTTGTACCGGCCTGACTCATCCTTCAGATGATCAGCTTTGTTACAGATGAGGACACATGAATCCAGTGTGGAGGTGGTGTTTGGCTCACATAAGAGTCCCACACCTCTGCAAATCCTCTCCTCTCTGTGGCCTACATCCAGTGATGTACATAAATAGATGGGTAACTCTTATTCCAGGATTAGTCGTATTGGAGTTGGAAAACACGAAGTGCTCAGTTTTCTCTGCTGCAAGGAGCACACACTGAAGAACAGTTTTGGAAAACAACCTGCTTTGCATTAGAATGGAGGGAATCATAAATTTTGATTGCTGTGGAGGAGACATTTCCAAGAACTCAAAGAAATGGTCTATGGCCATCGGTGCCTCCAGGCACATGTACAAACACAATCGAGTAAGGTAAATAAAACACTGACCAGGGATATTACTGRCATTGCAAATTATTTTTTTCCAATTTGTTCGGGCACCTTTTATTTATAGAAAGTCTCAGCTACATTTCTCAGTAAGTCAGTAGCCTGTGGGTCAGTTAAAATTATGTCATTAAGTTAATGTGGCAAAGAGAAAGGATCACTGCAAAAATAAAGTAGATTCTAACATATTCTGTGATAATAATGAGGCCTGATCTATATTCCCTGTTTCAAGCAGCTGAGTAATAAACCTTGTTGAGACTTTGCTTGATTGATAGATGGCTTCCATCCAGTGACTCCAGATAAGACAGTAGGGAAAAAGCAGCACAAAAACAAAGGGGAAAAGAATAAAACTGATCTCAGGCGGTTATGGTCTGATGGCTCAACGTGCTACTGGTGTCTGCCAGCATATTGATTCTTCACATTTGATAGCAGTAAACTGGCACTTTCACCAGCTGAAAGGATGGGATCAGGAATGACAGAGCAGAGGGAGTCAGTGCCTAGTTTCTGTAGCTCCAGGGCAAACAAATTGCATGACAATGATTTACTTTTGATAGGGATAAAGGAACCCAGTGAAGTTGACCATTGGTTACTAACCTCATGTTTTACAGGAAAACCTTTGAATGATTTTCTGCTTGTTGTTGTAACTCAGCTTTACAGAGATATTATAACTCAGAATGAACTCACAGGGTTCTCTGTGTGAGTGTTATCGGCAAGTTTACCAGATCTGTGTGTTCTTGTGGTATTGCTTGGGCGAAGAAAAGTGTTGTAAATCAGTATTTTCATATACAAACAAAACACAATCAGCAGTATGTTCTGCACAAAGTAGTGGCTGTGTTTGAAAGAACTGCAGGACAAAAATGATTAATGATTTACCAAGTAAACTCACAAATAATTTTCAGGAAGAATCTTGTTCAAAGTTCTACAGGATTAATTTGCATTCAGTCTCCCTATATATATAAACTCCTTTTCATACCACTGGGTGTCTAAGCATGGAGAGAGAACAGAATTTTACTGAGAGTATCTGCTGGTAAATGTCACATTGGTTTATGTTCAGGAGTTGTAGTAGATATGAGTAAAACTCTTGAATCATGTGTTGGGTTGGGGTTTTATTTTGTGCAAGTGATTTTAATTGGATGAATGCTGCTTGGAAAATGTGTTTAGATATCTTATCTTAGAAACTGTACTGTATTATTTACATGGGGTCATTCCTATTCCCGAATTTTGAAAGCAAATGTCTTTATCCTGCAATTGTACATCATGATTAACATTCATACTAGAGATCTTTGAATTTTTCTCAGATTTCCCTGTGAATAGTTTTGTTTGCTGCTTAGGAATGCAGGAGTCTTGGATATAAGTTGAGGAAGATGTAATCAGGTCAGAGACACATACACATATCTGAAAAAAAAGCCATTCAGACAACATTCCTCAGATGTTGCAAATAGTCAGGTTTTACTATAAATGAGCAGTATCTAGCAGTGTGCAAGGAGTAATGTGGGAACGTTACAGAAGGCTGTATTTCCTGTGTGTGGGTTAAAGATTTAATCCTTTATGTAAGATGAAAGGCACGGCAGGTTTCTGAAAGGGTATGTGCATTCACTGAGCCAGAGAATAATTATAGCACAGTGAGTTATAAAATTGATGTTTCTATGTTCAGTTTCATTGTCTTGTTGTAGCCTGTGTCTTAATGGATTAATTATCCCTCCATTAGTGTGTTTACTCTGGGAGGTGGAGTAGTACCTGCTTTCATTTATCTGACTTGGTTTTTAACTCTTCTATGAAACTTGCATTTTATGCAATAGCTTGATTGTGAAATTTCCATTTCCTAGATGGATAAAAGGTGAGGGGAAGCAGGAATAGGTAGTATTTTGGATTTGATTTGTATCCAGTTTTCACTGGATCTCTTCAGGATTCAGATTTTTGTAGCATTGCTGGTGTGGGTATTTAAAGATAAAATTGTAATTTATAACAAGGAAATTATATAGGTAAATTGGTGTACATTTTGTTATAAGTACTACCTTGTTTGTCTTGCCACATCCCTTCTCTGACTCAGTCACTTAATGTTGCTTGAGACTATCAAATGCTGGGTTTTGTGGTGTCAATCTCAGCATTTGGTGTCTGATGTCCCAGTCTGTTTCTGCCTTGGAAACCTTTGAGGACTTTGGACCTTGTTGAGATGATTGCTCTTTCCCCTTTTTCTGTCCTTCCACGAGAAATATCATCAGAGTGAGACTGTGAAAACAGCTGCCTGAGTATTGATTCAAGGAATACAGACAAGGCTTTAAATGAGCTATAAGAACAGCACATCTAAAAGGCTGGAGCATTGGTCTGCTTATCCAGCAGCACCATCTCCACTCCTTTTTCCATCTGAATACTCTTGATAAAAAGATGCAAAGAATTCTAACCTCATTCCAGCCTCTTACTGATTTCTTCCATTTCTCTGTACCTGCTCTTTCTGTGCCTTATTTCTGGCTGCTGGTTATATTTAGTGTTGGTGTCAAAGCCAGTCTTTGAATCCTAAAGCAATGAAAATTTCCTCTCCTACATGGAATGAAATAAAGACTCATAATAAGCTCTTGCTGTACCAGTTGCTCTAAACCAACTCTAGGTTTTTTGCACACAGTTCTAACACGCTGCACTGACAACTTTATTAATATTGACATTAATTTTGCAGATTTCAGTTGCGTGCTAGGATGAGGGGTTTGATGTGAGGCTAGATCATGTAAGGGAAGATTACACAAGGGGAAACATTGATTGCTTTTACAAGCTTTCATTTCTGCCAAAGAGTGAATCTTTGGTAGTTGCTGTACATCAGAAGCAGCTTTCCTTGTCCTGTGGATRGAAAATGCCCACACCATGATTTACTGTGGGACTGGAAGAGCACAGATGAGTGAGGCCTCTCACACCTTTCAAGGCACTCTTTGGAGGAACACACAGGTGAGCTGGACTCCCTCCTGGGACTTCTCCCTTTGCACATCCCACCATTTTGCAGATACAACCAGTGCACAGTGTGAAGGAGGCTTAAATACAGTATTTGATTTAATTATATCTCATTATACCTCCTTTAAAATAGGCAGGGTGTTGATAAAGAAAGAAGCATGCATTCCATTATTTCTTTAAATAACAAGAATGAACTCTTCAGCACAAGTGAAAGCAGACCATATGCCTTCCCTTTGGGTATCCCTTGGCACCGAGGTTCTGGCATCACAGTCCTTCGTGTAGAAGCCAGCAAAAGATGTTTAATGGCTTTCAGACTCCGAAATGAGTTCTGCGGCCATGTGTGTCCCTCTCCAGTTGTCTGAGGAGATGAGCTTGAATTACAGCTCAGCCACTGCTGCCAAGTACTTTCCATTATTCCAGCAGACCAGGTTGCCAAGCAGGATTTATGGTCCTTTTAACTCAATATCAGGCRATGGAGCAGCATTGTGTGATACAGGCTGTATACCAGATATTCTTATCAATGGAACAGGACTCTCTAAAATCAGGGAGATAATCAAGTCTGTAACTATCACRTTGGTAATTGGCACCACTCAGAGCACAGTTAAATATAAAAACACAAACTAGGAGCGTAGAAGAAATGACTTTGTTTTTGCTGTCGATTAAGTTACCATGCAGATGATACAAATTGCTTTCACATTAAGATTTTCTAACCTCCTTCCTTGCCCTCTGTCCGTGAAGTTTTGAATATGCCTGCAATACAGTAGCTCTTTTGATTGGGTGCAATCTTGATAATTACAATCGAATATTATTTTTAATCAGTTGTGATCTGAGACAAAGCTGGCTTTTGTGTTGCTAATAGCGATGAAACTCTGAATATATTAAGCTTTATTTTTCATTCCTATGAACAAAGAGATAGTTATGCTATAGAAGTAAACATTTACATTCAGATCTAAAAGAACAATTGTTTTTTTCTSTGATATTCATAGTTTAAGACTCAGTTTTAGCATGAACCAGAAGCCTATCTTTCCAGTTATTTATAGCCAGAGAAAAAAAAGGCAAATCATTTTAGAGTGGTCTCCATATATTTGCAGAAAAGATAAGCTATATAACTGCCTGTGCTGTTGTATCTCTACTAATTTGAATATAATGAGCAAACTCTCACCTCACAAAAATTGGGTCCTGGAGGTTAACATATTAGCTTTTTATCTCCAGCACTATAAAAAATGTCATTGCCATGCAGCTAATTATATTAAATAGTTACAGATATAAAATACATTGGAATAGTAGTTTAATAAGCAGGCAAAAATAAATGGCATTGCAGCTATAATTTTCTTGATTCTGTTTTTCCAAAATATTACTGATTTATAAGATGTTTTGAACGTCCTTGACAGGGATACAAGTAGCTCTGCTGACCTTTAGTGTAAGCTCAAAAACAACAGCTGTAAACCACAGGTAAATTAGAACATGGCTTATGTCAGTGAGATTACAGTACCTTTGTATAACCAAATAAAAATAAGAAACAATAAAACAAAGAGCAACATTTGCTCTTTGCTGTTCACCATGAAGTATTCAAGTATTCAAGCAAATTATTCTTCTGTGATAAATAACTGCTGGTGGATATTACTGGCAGTTGGACTCAGCTTCAAAAAACAGCTTATGTGGTGAATCCTTTAAAAACCTGTTTCTTTTCCCTTGTCTCTGCTAGACACAAGCTTCCATACCCTTTATGCTATATATGAATCTTCTCAGATTTTTGGCAAAAAATCCCTTTAATGGGATATCTTGTGCTGACTATCATGAATACACGCATATTCTTCCTCTTCTATTTCATCTTATTGCTTGAGAAGAAAGGCATTGCATTTATGTTACGAGGCAATCTAACTAATGGCTGAATTAGTGGTATTCAGAGGATACCAACTAAAGTCAAATTTGTATTGATGTTTACAGTTTCCATTAGATTTCTGRATGACTATAGAAACCAATTCTTAAGCTGCTGTAATGAGACCAGATATTCTTCTGTTATTCTACCATCTCAGACTGTGCTGAGAGAAGCACTACAGAAGCCATCTCAAGTTCTGAAAAAAAAAAAAAAAAAAATCCCTGGAAAATACACTCCCAACTGTACTAAACTCTTAGATAAATAAAACATGACTCGAGCAAACCTATACTGGAAGCTCAACTGCTTTCTCACAGCAGTGTCAGTCTTCATAGTGTGTTCATGGTTTGCTAGTAACTCCATTTTCAAATCTGTTCCTTTGGTTAGCTTTAGCTGGATTTAAAGAAACCCTAAAATAACTTGCAAAGAAAGACTATTTTTTCTTCACTTTATTAGGAAGGGCCTCAGAGCTGCTGCTTTCTCTCTGCCCCTCTCTCTGCTCCAGTGGTGAGCTGCATCTGTAAGGTTCCAGGAGATGTTTGCCACCCTGTCTGTGGGGAGTGAATGCCTCACACATTTTCTGTGGAGTGTCTCTGTCTCTGTCTCTAAATTGGATCCATTTGATTTATATGCTGGTATTTTTATATGAAGCAATAGAATAATGAGGTTCTGGTAATGCACACTGGGGCTGAAAAGGGCAGTTTTCACAGCGGAAGTCTTTTGGAGGTTTTCCTGTTTGGAGGAAGTAGGATTTGTTCSTCCATGGCAGCACTTCTCAGAAACGTAGGACTTAATTTCTGAGTTCCATGGAACCATTTTGGTCTTTTATGACGGCTTCCATTTCCCTTCCACATAAGTTTTAGTGGTTAAAGGATGTCATATTAAAAGGTGATCAGGCAGAGATTATATGACCTCTCTGTAGATTTTGGAAAGTGATATGAATTTCTGCCTGGTGATTTTCTTCTTTTTCCTCCTCCACTTTCCAGCACATGGATTGCAACTTCCTGGAGCCCCCGTGAGTGCCTGGAGGACAGTGTGGGGCACCACAGGGGATGGGATCATCCCCATCCTGGTGCCCATTCACTGGCACAGATCCTTATGTGAACGGATTCCCATCCCCACCACGGGCAGGTCTGTGGGAAGAGCTAGGCCTGTGGAGATCTCTGGCTTTGTGCACACTGTTCATYGTGCTCCTTTGACTCGAGGGCTGCTTGGGTTTGTGTAATTTTACAAGCTACTGAAGCAGGACCTATTGATATTTAAAAAATAATTAAAGCAGTCAGAGTATTGAGTATTAAAATGCTGCCTTTATGCAGTATCTACTTTTCATATTGCAGTATAAGATTTTCACTCTACTTTTGCTATTATGAATCCATTACATGTAAATGAATGAATACTATTGTTAATAACCATTTACAGCATACAGTGTAAAAGCTCCAAAGGAGCTATTAGAGTTTACTGTATGCTGTGAATATATATGAAGAACAATACACAGACCTCAGCTAAACTGTAATGAGTGCATTGACATAACATCAGCTCTGAAAAGAATCTAAGACTCCRCAGCATGTGAATGGCAAAACAAAGAAATTCGAGGTCCAGGCTCCTCTTCCTTAAATCACCCAGCTCCAGTGTTGTGTGATGGGTGTCATTACTGGTAAGAATTGTGCAGTGCTGCTGCTAATGGAGTGCCATGGTTACCTCTTGTAGGGTTTAGTTCACTGTGTCACCTCTGCCAGTGCTGGGATGGCCCCCACGTTTGGGTTATCGCRGATATCAGCATGCAGAGTGTACAGGGACATTCATAACTTGTCTGATTTGGGATCTTTTAGGTGGAACACAGTCTAGGTTTTGTGTACATAGGTGCATTTGTGTCAGAAGAGTGTAGTGAGAACATGTTTGCTGCATATGTGTGCTTGTCTCTTAGCAAAGTTAGAATTTTGGTAACACCTCCAGTACAGATGCAGACCTAAATAGTTCAAATACTCAACAGGCTTACTTCAAACCACTGCTACATGAATTTCTTCTGCTTCTAAGACAAACCTAGAGATAATTTTTTCAGAGGTGAGATACATTTTGACTCTTTGTTAGTTTATTCTAACACTCCAGTGACCAACTTTTTGGTACTGCCTCATTACCAGAGTGGTAGGGAACTGCTCAGAGGGAGCAACAAGAGCTCACAAATTGCTTCAGTTGCTACATCCATTAGTCTGACCAAGGACTTGCAGCTCCTACTTTTTCAATCATATTTTGTGTTTTAGTTTATTGCTTTTGATTGCAGCTTTAATCTTTTTTGGAGGAAATGTACTGAAATTCTTCATATTCATTGACCACACTTAGGAATTACTGGAAACGGAAACTTAAATGGCTGCTCAAATTCGGTGCTAATATCAATACCCTTGGCTTTTTACATTCATTTTTAAAAACTTTTCTTCTTGGTGATGTTTTACTGACTTCCTAAAATATGAACCAGATTATTGCTAGCCGGCASAGAGTTTCATGATGAAGGTCACTAAGGTCATCCTTTAATTTTAGTTTCCTCTGAGCCAGTTGCAGCTTCTGAAACCTTCCTGAGAGCCAGGAGCACTATCTAACAAGCAACCCTTGTGAAGCTTGCTTTTCTGAAATGCAGGTGGAAGGCAAGTAGAAAGCAAAGTTTTGATCTTTGGAATCCAGACACAAATTCTCAAAACATAGACAGCTGCAGAGGGTAATGGTGCCCAGAGCTCTCTGACTGTCCATGGCTGTGTCCTGCAGAACTCAGTCCTGAACTTTAGTGGCTTGGTAAAGGCAATGGCAGCATTACATTTGAAGTATTAAGAACTGATTTTCCATCACATGGAAAAAATGAAATTCTTCCTCACATGATGTCAAAACATGAGTTAAACTGGTTAAGCCAAAGAAAGGATAACAAAAGGTCCATATTAATAAAAAAAAGGGAATATCTCTCTGGTGTCAGGGATAAACTTCTTCAGGCCAGAACATGAGTGAAATGGAGTGGCCCCACAGCAAAGCTACTTTTCAGTTTGGGCACTAGTTGAAAAGAAAAAGTAACAAATGTGCAGGCAGAAACTTGCCCTATTGGTCATTTATTTTTATACTTCTGGCAGGTACCAATAAAACATCTAAACAGCAAATTCTTGGTACGTCTGTTCTGTGCATTTTTCCTCAGCTATATTGAAGGCGATCAATTAAAACTTCTCCTCTGTAGTGTATATTTCTGGTGGAGCAGTGTGTGCTCAGATCTCCATGCAGAGTTTGTAAAGTGAACCTTTTTGACACTCACAGAGCCATTGAGGGCACAGTTAGAGACCAACAGTGTTATCAGTGTTGTGCTGTGCTGGTACCCACAGAGTTTTAACATGTGGGCTGYCTGACAACATCAGAAAATAAACACCTTAAAACTTATCCTCTCTCTTCATAATTTCTCAACTCTAGCCCAAAACTAGTCGTCTGTTATTTTCGTATCTGTTTTCTAAGCACGTCTCCTTTAATTAGGTCCTGTGCACTTCTCAGATTTGTTTCTTTGCCAATATTAAACTGTTTTCTGTATAGCGAGCAGATTCCAAGGCAGATGTCCAATCTTTTTGGATTTTGCTTACTGATTGTAACAAATTTATTACTTCTTCCATGCAAACATAGAGCAAAATTCTTTTGTTGAGCAACAGACCTACACTGAGTATCTGTAAAACCCCATCAACACAGCAGGAGCTCGGAAGCATTAGTGGTAATAACATCCACTGTGGCATTTCCATGTGTTTTACTTCAGGTTTCTGGTTTTTCCTCTCTTCCATTTCTTTGGCCAAGAATTTGGCTCAAGCTTAAACTTCGCTGTTATATGCACTCCATTCAAAAATGTTCAAGGAAACTTGTTCAGGAGGCTTCTCCAACAAACTGAATACCCTAGCCATTCCCAGTTTAGGCTTTCAATCAAGTAGATATCAATAAAAAGTTAGAACTAGCAAAGGGCAGAGGTAGATTGGATTAACTTGGAGAGTGGTCTTTCAAGAGATTTGCTATTAGATACACACAGAACCAGATTTTGTTTGTTTCAGATCCCAAACAACCCAAACATACTCAGGGAAAGAGCAGAATGAGGTTAGGCAGGAAGGATCAGGCTCTTGACTGTTATTCTGCACTCTTTAAGAACTTCAAAGAGGAATAAGCAGAGAATAAGTGCCTGATTCTGTTTGAAGTTGGTGTCATCTGAAGAGATGGGTTCCCAGAGGTCCAGGCTGCACATCTGTACCTTGAAGGAGTCCCTGCAGACCCATCAGCAATGCTGTAGCTGTCAGCTCTCTGCTCTGTACCTGGTTTTCCATATTATAAGGTCACRTTCTATGTTCTTTATAAAAGACATGTGAGAAAAAATTCCTGAACTATTGTTGGAGGAATCTGCTATTTTTCTAAATAGCTAGAAGTCAGCTTCAATTTATACCTTACTTATGTATCATAAGACCTTTCTTATGCATCGTAAGTCCTTTTATATGCATCATAAGTCTATACTGAGTCTGTCAGACCTACTGGCCATACACAGAGTCATTCCCAATGTAGTGCCGTGGTCTGGCTGGCTTTGTTCCAGCCTGGAGAGGCTTTGGAGCAGCACCATTCCCAGGGCCACCACCCTCCTTAGCACTGACCGCGCTCAAAGGGTGCATTGTGCAAACACACAAATTCAATGAGTCTGCTTGAATAGATATAGTTACACATGGGGCGAGTGTTTGAGACCCTACTGAGCCCAGCCAGGTTGTGCTGCTGTCAGGCAATTAACTTGCCAAAAGAAAGAAAACAGAAATGTGCCATTTAGGCCATTCTGTGCATTGTTTGTACATACTGGAAAGGAGAACAAAGCACATGCTCTTAACAGCTAACAGGAAGAGTATTTGTTTGTTTTCTCTTTGTCCCTGTTAAGACACTCTCAACATGCCAGAGCTGAGAACCTTTAATTTATCACCTTCCTGTGCTTGGGGCTTTATTGCACTCATTGCTTAAGCTAATGCAGGTGGTTGTGCCCTGCTTTGCAGCTGGTTTTGCTGTTTCTGATGGTTGCAGTTCATGTTTTTTTTGCTCTGTCCCTGTTCCTTAGACATAGAAATTGATGCTTCAGTTTATTCCATTTACATTTATCAGTCCTTTATCATTTTATTGCCACTTCTCTGCTGTGACTCTAAAGGAAGAACAATGTTTACTCCCTCTGCCCAGCAAGGTTTAAAACTGATTCTCTCTGCTACAATTGTTCTTTGTTTCTTTATAATGCWGCTTCATCTATTGTTTACAGTGTATTTTTGAGCAGCAGAGACTTGATGCCTTTTAGAACAAAATGCCTTCATTCTTTCCTAAAGTCTCCTTATGTTTTTGTAAAGCACTGAGTATCCTGGTGGTGTTCGAAAAAAGGATCATGATTATGAGCACAACAGAGAGGAAGAAGACTGTCAATCTAAAAATGGTTCCTCTTACTCAGCAAATCCCCTCTCTCTGTATTCTGAGTTCGTTGCATGGTAGTGACAYAGAAAGCTTCTGGTAATCTTCATTGCACCTGTTCACACTGCAAAGTCAATATAACTCTGAGGGCTTAACCTGGGTTGTACTTTGCTCACACATGCTGGTATCTATAGCTCCAACCTGGAAAGGAACTGCTGCACGTAGAGTACAATATTAATTATCAGTTAAGTAATCTAGGGGCTCAATTCTGTTTTCAGACGTTATTTAGGYACCTCAGGACCCAAAATCCGTCGGCATTTTCACAGCAGTGGGATTTTACAGAGATTTTTTTTTTTTTTTTAAATAGTGATTGTAGTCATGTGGTGAATGCATGTTGTTTACAAATAACTCACACAGGGTTGGGGCCACCCCCGTAACAGAAATTGTGTAGTGGTCATCAGCAGTAAGGACTATGGTTTAGATTCATGTTAAATTACMCTGAAGAAAGTAATACCAAATTCCATCCATTCCCGTACAAATAGATGAAGGGTGAAATTAAAATTTTGCTGAAAATAATAAGCTAATATGGAAATTAAGGTCATTAAATGAAAGGGAGTATGAAGAAACAAAACAATCAACTTGATATTAATTTTTTTAATACTAAAAGTTACAGCTTGAACACTCAAAGGACTTTCCAGACATGGAATGTGAACTGTTTGCATTTTCATGAGGCCAACTTTAAAATAATATCCTTTCTGATTAGCACAGTGAGCATCATTGCATTTAATTGGGTAATGACCTCTGCTTAGTGAATGTTATAAACTAGACTGAAATTTGAAAAGAGGTACAATAGCAAGCTGCAGTAATCATGTTTCTATTGGTATTGCCAATTGAAGATCATGAATGATAAACATTAAACCACAACATGTAAACAGTTTTTTCCCTGCAGAATTTAGGCTCAGACTGATCACTTGTCTCTCCTAATATGATTTGTCCTGGCTATTGAAAACAAGGACTCCTCCCTCCCCCGATATCTCTTCTAATGTAATTAGCATCTAGTCAATAATGTTCAGCATTTCATTTTACCGCTTTAATTAACAAATTCAATTTGTTCAAACCGCTGTGAAAACAAATTAAAAGCCCAGTGAATAAAAACCTTGGTGCCAGAGATGTGTCTAAGGTGTTCACCAACTCTTCCTCTTTTAAAAGACCATATTTTGTGGTTTCCCTCTCCCGTGTGAAAATGAGGAGAATCTTCAAAACTTGTTCTGAATTTTTTTCCTCYGAAGCAAGTTTGGATTCATTGTGGAGAGGTTTGTCTGGATTTTTAATTCTGACGGAGATGGTTTCACACCCAAAATGCCAAGTTCAAGGAGCAAAACGAGGCTGTCCTGCCACGGTGCGTAAGCTGTGAATGTTGAACATTTAAGCATTTCCAAAGGTTCATCACCTTGGCTCTTTCTGTGCCTCTCCCAGACTGCACCAACCAGTGCAAGAGGGATTTCTGGTGCAAACACAGCAGAGTCTGCACAGCCACAGCTGCCTCCACCGCAGCCTGTGTGTGGCCAGGACAGAGCTGCTGCTTTCTGCTTCAGCTTTTAGGAAGTGGAGTCTCCGGAGGCTGCAGCACTGGGTGCCCATGCTGGTCTCACTCCTCTCCCGTCACCACCTGGGAAGCCACCAAGGCTGTGACATCCACTCTTTCCAATATTGTCGTGCTTCCCTYTGAGTTTTTTCTCCCCCACTTTCTTTTGTAGATGACAGCACTTATTGTACAAACACTGTCAGAGCTCTGGAAAGGTTGAAACAATACAGATTGAGTTTAATAACTACTGTAAATGTCCCTCAAACTCGGTCAACAGACCGGCGTGTATTTATATGCACAATAAACACAAACACAGGCAACCCCCACACGGCTGTTTGGAGGTCGGCCTTCCCTTCCCAAAGAAGGTCACTGGCAACTGTGGGCTTCCTGCCAACATGCAGCATTTAGCTTTGCAATATTCATGCAATGGCTTTTTAATATTTACAGCTTCAGATTTGACACGGCTCTCCTTACGTATTCTGATTGCTTTGGCTTTTTCCAAGACCTTCCCGAGGTGGCTGTTCGAGAAACACATTTAAGAGTAAATGTTAGCTACTGAGCGGTGCTGGGGTTGGAAATTGAGGCTGCTGAGGTGAGTGTCGCAACTCCACYAGCCAGAGGGGCTCAAGGAAATTTGTTGGTTCGGATTTATTTTGCAGAGCAACACGGAAGCAGCTGGACTGTGCACGCAGGCTCCCTGCGGCTTTGCTTCGCGTGAGTGCTGTGGGTGCTGTAAACACACCATGAAGTTTAGGCTGGGAATTTTCCCTCAGCTGTGGATCTAGTTTGAGTAAACCTAACTGCAGTATCATAGAATAAAAGAGTCATGGAAGGGTTTGGGTAGGAATGGATCTTAAAGATCATCTCATCCCACTCCCTGTCATGGGCAGGGACACCTTCCACTAGACCAGGTTGCTCAAAGCCACATCCAACCTGGCCTTGTACACTTCCAGGGATGGGGCACCCACAGCTTTTCTGGGCAACTATTAGCTAGAACTTTACCTGTTCGTTGCTGTACAAGAAAAATGGTAGTATTCAAGCTGGAGTCTGGAGAGAGTGAACCACTGAAACCTGACATCTTCTGATGAGCGAGAATATGAAGTGAAAAGCATGATCTTGTATTAACGTGAACAAATGGATGCAAGAGCTTTCTGAGATCCTCAAGTGGGGGTGTTTAGAAAATTAATGTTCATATTGTCCACTCTAATTTCTCTGCAGTGGAGTCACCAGTCCCTATCTTTCATTTAAAATTGCCATTATAATATTTAGCGACACATACTGGTGGTGTTGCCCGTGCAAATCTGTGTCTAGAGTGATTGCCTCTCTGCTCAGTTATGTATAGCTCATGCCTCTCTGTCTCTCTCGGTTTCCCTTATTTTCTCTTCTCTTTTTTTTTCAAACGTAACCTCATGCCAAATGGTATAAATTATCCAACCATCTGTCCCCCTTCTTCAAAACCCTGAGGGAAAATAGATCTGAAGTGTAGCTCATTTTCACCAAAAATGCCAGTTGTAATAGATCCTGACTTTTGTGACCACTCATCTTGTAACTGGTGGGAAATCCCATAGCCTTGAATTTTTTGGTAGCTAAATCGGACCCTTTAATTAGCAGGTGGCCAATTTTGCCCCAGCTCAGCAATGGCAGCAGCTCCTGGACCTTCTGGTTTTAATCTCACCTGTGACCAGTAGAGGAGCTCCCCCTGCCTGTTACTTCTACAGCATTTTTAAGTGGACGAACCGTTCACATTTTCCAGATATTTTCTTTGAGATTTAAATAATTTCATCTAGTTATACATCTGCCCCCCCCRCCCTTAATTTTCTGTCTTGTAAAATAATAATAAGGAAACTGATTTTGCYGCATGAGTCAATTTGCAAGCCAAGCAGCCTTTACGTTATTTCCCTGTCTGCTGGGTTTCCGCGCCACGTTCCGCTGTCTCGMGTGCGGCTCTCCCCTGCTCTGTCTTTCTGACTTGTCAGCTGAAGCTGAAATGCTAATTGAAATYGAATCGGCCTGTCAACGGTGCTGCTCTCCCCCGGTGTGCTGAGCTGGTGTGTTCACMGACTGGGAGCATCCCAAGTGCGGGGGAGATGCTCTTCTCCCTCCCGGCACCACATCCTGCAATGAGCCAAACTTGCGGTCCCGAGTAAACTTCCTGTACTGGAGGCTTCCTCCAAAGTGATGTCTATAAATCAATCTTCCACTTAGCTGCTCCCAAAATGAGYGTGAGTGAAGGCAGCTGACCTTGGGACAGTTCTGAAGTCCTGGAAATTTCTTCTTTTTAGCCTGAGTTGTTATTAAATGGGGAATTCATCAGCTATGCTTCCACCTTGCTCTCTAATATATTTTCTTGTCTTCTGATTGAAGAGATAAAGAGAATCAGATCTGAGATTAGGAGAGCTTCAAATGTACAGATCCTTCAAAAATACCTAGCCCTGGTGGCATGATGATTTATATATTATCACTAGAGCTCTGCAGCTGAGGTGAAGTGAACTACGTGGTCTTCCACACCTCATATATAAAAGCTTTTATCTTTCAAAGAGATCCATATGACTCTTACACCAGTCTTCAAAATCCATACAAAGTGTAAAAGAGTCCATGTTACATTTGGGAACTTCCAGAAAGAGCTAAAGCATATAATTTATTTCCCCTCAKTAATAATGGCACTCGTATTAGGTGAGAGCTTTATTACTGGGATTGTAGCCAATATTACCTCTCCATTGTGTTAATTTTATGTAGCACTACATGAATAATACACCATCAACAGTACACTCCCAGAATTTGCTGTGGTCAGTAAGATCTGTCCTGGCTGAACCCAAGGGTCTTAATAAACCACGTAATTCTGGCTCGTCCCCAGGCTATGCATCTCAAAACCAGTTTCCATCAATTTGAAGCTCACCTATTCACATTGCTGTGCCACTGCATTTATGCCTTCAGTCATCCAGTGAAGTATTACTGCAGTTGTGCACAGGAACACGTACTTAGATGCTTTTTGACTTCTGTTAAATTGACACTGTGATAGGTGCCCAGTCATGATAAACACAAGTATATAAGCAAGCATAGAGAAATTCATATGCGTTTTGGTATGTGACTCTCTGGTATCCTTTGAAAACAYTTCCTTTGACTCTGTAGAAAGTAGGTTAGCTGGAACTGTTTACCTTGCTACAGAAAGAATTTCCAGATAGCAATTTTTAGTAAAACAAATTTTTAGTCTTTGAGCTTATCTCAGTGTGACAGCTCTTCCATTTCAGGCAGATTAAGATCTTTTCCAAAGTACTCTGGATTGGTGGCTATCCAAGCATATGTCATTAGGCAAAAATGAAGGATAGATATTGAAAGATGTCTTTTAGCACTCAGGTATTTGATCTTTTTTTCTAAAGGGACTGGTTTCTGAAATAAATTTTATGTTTTAACTAAGCACACATAGATATTCTCTCAGCAGAACTATTTAACCTTGGTATCCCACAGATCTGTTTGCTATGTCCACTACCTCCATCATGATAACCCCAGTTCTTCCCCTCTTCACAAAATGTGCTCCAGGAGATCCTCTGGGCAGAAGCAAAAAACTATGGCTCGTCTTGAGTTTCATGTTCATGTTGGCTATCAGGCATTGTTGCCAAATAGAAGGTCTGGAAAATGTAGAACTTGATGCCAGAGGGACACTCTGTTGGATCATTGCCTTCACTCGCCTCCAGACTTCAGGAGGAAATTACCAATTATTGAGACTTAAGTTCTTTCAAATGTCACTGACCATCAGGTTCAAAAGCAATTTCATATGATCTGGATTATACCAACTGATGAACTGATAATTTTGCCTTGCTTCCCCAGAAGGCTGGCATTTCCTGCAAAGACGGTGTTTAAAGCTTTCTCCAAGTGTTAATCTAGCAAGATGTGTAGAGTCTGTTTGCCTTCACTTTGCTATCTGTAAAACAAAGGTAATGGTACACCTCAAAGGTGAATTGTCAGGATTGATCCATTAATTTTTATAAAGTTACTTTCACCTTCTGAGATAGGCGGCTCTAAAACAATGTGAAGTATTATTCATACTATTATTATTTTATGAGTCATRACAAGATGTTTCTTCCTCTTCGTAAGAATTCCAATAAGATCTCATTTCTTTATTGAACTGAGATGATTTTTTAAGTTCTCCTATTTCCTCAGAAGCAAACTACAGTTGTTAAGAGTTTTCAGTACATTTTTCAGAAAATGGTTCAATGTCCAATTCCTTTTTTGTTCTTAACTGTGTTGATTTATAACTCTAACCTGACAGACGTCCAAAGATTGATAACTTCCAATTACCTGTGGTTTGTAATGTYGGCTTAATAATCTTGCATTTCTGCAAGCTCAGGTTGATAACCACTCTGCTGAAGCTGAATAATTTGTGAATTTTTTGGTCTTCCAGCTTTGGAGAGATCCATTAAATGCATTTAAAAAAAAAAAAAAATATGGAGAGAACTGATTACCTGTAATTGCTGTTTTATGAATGTATCTGTTCTAATAACCTCAACCTGGGAAGGAAACAACACACCAGGTGTGTTAGATACATAAAAAAAGGACAGATGAGGAGTTCCACGGGCAAGATGATAATTCCAAATCAAATGCATTAGCATAAATGCAGAAATCTTAGCTTGCTGCTTGCCTAACCAGTGCCAGATTGGAGTGACTTGTAGCTATCACTCAGAGGCAGAGGAAGGTGTTAAGAACATGTTTAAATGAGAAGACGATGGCAGCTCTACAAATTTTGACAGTCAGTTTATCTGAGGCACAAGTTCCTTGCTCTTTGTTCTTCACCAGTTCCCGAGGGGCTTGATTTTGAGAAGTGCTGAGCACTTGCAGCTTCTATTGACTTCAAGTGGAGTTTTAAGTGTTCTGCACTTGTGAAAATCATGCCCAACTGGATTAGCACAAAGAGGTTTTTCTTTCAGCATCGGCCAGAAATCTCTTTTCTTCCTACCTGACGTTTTCAGCAAAACACAGTTACTACTTCCTAGCAGGCAATTTTGTGTTATTTTGTTATGTATTTCAGTTCCTCAGTGTCTTAGTGAATATGTGTTGGACTTTATTATGCATTTGTACCATTTCTSACAGAGTCAAAGAAATAAGAGATGGAAAAGACCTGCTAGGTCAGCTACTCCATGTCTCCAGTAGTACAGCATTGTTCTTTTCAGTATGATTTCTTGTGTTTTGTCCTTCCTAAATACTGGAGACATCCTCGGGGTTTTTTTTTGTAGTGACAAAGGCTGAAAAACAGTTTATCTTTTCTTCAAAAATAATACACATATTTGTAAAGAAAAGAAAGAAGAGTATTTTTAATCTTCCCTGCAAATTGAGAAAGGTATTCCTTTTGATTTGACAGGCAGAGGCAGTTGCTGTCATTATAAATAGGGGTGTAAATGAAGGATATCTTACAGATTGTATTTTGGTTAAAAAAACCCAAAATCTAAAACATGACTGCATAACAAAGGAGATCTTTGTCTTTCTTAATTTCTGCTCTTTTGCTGTTTCATGGCCTCTCTCTCTCATGATTTCTGGATGCTTCCCCACTTTGGCTTGTGACCAGGGAGGCAAAATACCCCAAAGAATACATTCAACAGTGTGTTTTAGTTCCACATTCAAATATATATCTTTGGCCACCCTATTCCAGAGAAGTCGTTGCAATAGACATAATGGGCCATAATTCTGCCATTAAATCCAGGCTGATGACAGGAAGAAGTGTAGTCATTCCAGTAATAAAACTGACTGCCCAGTACAATATAGGCTTTCTCCCTCCCCATCTGCATTAAATATAATTATTGGAAGAACAATCTCTGGATGCATTTCAATAAAATACTTTCCCATAGTACTGTTTTCTAGGGCAAAATAATTTGTTGTCTGTGTTAAATGCCCTTATGAGAAAAACTGTCTTGTGAAATTTCTGTTATTTACAGGATGAATGTCTCTAAAGTTTTCTAAAGATATGAGAGATACAAAGATAATATTCGTGTTCTTTAAGTTTTCATTGTTATATCTATTTAAGGTATAGTACCTGAAGATTTCTGCTTTTATTATTATTATTAAAATGACTGACTGAAAACTGAAGGAGGAAGATAACCTTTAATTTATACTCCTGCTCAAGAAGAGGTCTTTTTATAGTTACATTCAGGTCATTTTTTTTTTCCTGTGGATCATCTATACTATTAAATGGGGTTTTATTCCAATTCAGGAGACACTTCATCTTTAAACCTGTACTTACATTAACTTTTGTACATGGTTGCCCAGGCAACAATGTAATTGCATGAAACAATGGCATTCTCCTATGTACCATTTATGGCAAGTTTGCATTTGAAAAAACTTCTTGTCTTATCATCAAAGCAGAATTTGTAACCTTCTGACAGCTGAAGGAATGTTCAGGGGCCTTGATTCATATTCATTTTCCCTTGTAATTTTAATGGCTACCATCACCTTTCATTTCCAGGGTATTTCTTTTTCTCCCCCTACGATAGTTAGTGTTTTAAGTGAAAATTCTAGAGCAAGCAAAAGAGGCTGCTTGAAAAAACAGCTCCAAGAAAAAGCTGCAGGTCCCATTCCTCCAGCTTGTAGCCTGCGAAATTGCCACTGTTTAATTGATCTTCTATAAGCTTATCTTTCCAGCGAGATGTACCATTATTGTACATTAATCAGTGCCTCCAGACATTATCACTGAGGTAACCAAGAGCTAATCAAGCAGGAGTGGAGCTGGCAGGCGCCGAGATGTCACGGGTGCCTTGCTGTGCACGAAGTCTGTCAGAGTTTCGGCTTCCAGAGGAACCTGTTCTCGCAGAGATGCAGACTTTGTGTAACCTTGTCATAGCAATGGGACAAGGGGCAAAGCATCCTGAATATCAAACAGTCGGGCCACGCAGGGAGCCGGCGCTCCTGGAATCCTCTGGATGGCAAAAAACAAAGTGACACTATAATAATAATAAWWAATAATAATAATAATAATAATAATARYAAYAAYAMYAAYASCAMCAACACCAMCAMCACCACCACCACCAACACCGCCAACACAACAACAAACACCACCAACACAAGAAGAACAACAAACAGTAACGACACCACCACAACAGGAACAACAGCAATAACGACGCTACTTAAGAATAAACAAAATCTGGACACGTTGATTTGTTTTTAAGTACTTTTCAAGGGAAGAGAATCAAGCCAAGCAGATTTACGGCGGAAAATATTAAAAATATATGAATCAGTCATCGAAAAGTGCCACTAGAAATTGCATTCCTACTTTTTAATTGATTTTATTTTATACTTACTCATATAAAAAAAAAAAACAACCACAAGTCACTGAATTTTCCTGATCATAAYTTCTGACAGCTAAATATCATATTATGAAAGTAACAGAACAGAAAAACAATGCAGAGGTGTACCAGACTCATTTAATCAATTTAGCTAAAACTATGCTCATTCTTGCTGAAATATCTGTGTGATGCTTTTTTGTCAGTTGACAAAATCTGAAATTTGGAAAAGAATGCAGCCTAAATCGTGAAGGGAAGCAGCTGACTGTTTGTGCCATAGGTTCTGCCATGTGAGACAAGTTTCAGCTTACGGCATGTCTGTGCAGCTTCTTTCTTGCTGGAATGTGGATGCCTCCATGGCATCCTTCAAATATTTCCTCCTTCCTTCTTGCTCAGGGTAGTAGAGAAGCCACTCCAGAGCTGGCAGCAGCACTGGTCCAGGGCTGACATTCATTYGTAGGATCTACCCCAAAGATACCCAAGGACTTGGGACCTACAAGTGCACCCTCATTGTACCCCTTTCTAGATTCACTAGAAATCATACAACAGAGGGAGAACGAGGCTTTTCCTTTAAACAGAGGGTAAAAACCAGAGCCTGTGGTTGGTTACCCAGAACTTCCAAGCTTGGAGTTTCTGATCTCCCTTTCTGCAGCCTGAAGCAGCAGCCAGGTTTCCTCCCCACACAGTTGTAACTCCCTGATTTTCATGTGGCTTCCAGTTGCATTGGAGGAAGAATTACTTTTGGCAGACACAGCAAACAAAGTCAGTCACATACGGTTTKACTTCTGAAGCTTTTCTCCTTCAGATTTTGAAAAGTCACTGTATTTTGCACRCTTTACTTTCTCCCCAGTTCCCAAGAAATTGTAAATTAAAGAAATACAGTGCGAAAGCATTAATAAGCAGATTTTACACAGTTTCCACTTTGTAGTTTCAGTGACTTTTGTTGATGTATTCCAAATATAAACAGGTAACAGATCAAAATTTGCCCACTGAGTACATATACAGTAAATGTAAAACACTGAACCAAATTGCCTGCTGGCTTACATCCATTGACAAAAAGGAGTTTTGCCAGAAGGTAGTTTGGCTCATTATAGCCAGTWATTTGAGTATTAATAAGTGGAAAAATATTGCTAATCGTTGCTAAGCTTTATTGATGACATTCTCAAAACTCTATTACTTCCCTAAAGTGAACCTGTCAGTGATGCCTTGCTTCTCTCCTGGATTTCAGTGAGGATTGTATATTCCTGATGGGTTGCAGGACCAAGGTCATTAATGAAGATGTTTTCTGTTGGGTGGGAGGGAAGGATTGTGTTTCTTTAATTAAAAAAACCCCATGAAATAGAAATACTGCAGAGGGATAAATGTTTCCCTTTCTGAACATAAACATCTTGGCATCACCTCACTGTTTATTTTCAAAAACTGCCTAAGTTTTGCTTCCATATTTATCTAACAGCAGGGGATCATTATCCTGTGACAAAGTTCTATTCCACTGACATTATCTCTTAATTAGAATTCATCCTTTTCTAGTTCTACGTAGTCAGCCTGTAGTTCCCACAAGTCCCATAAAGCAATGTACATTTTTTTGGAGGCAGAGGGAAGAGGGAAGGTCTCGCAGACCATTAAGAGCTGTTTAATAAGCAGCCTGGCATGGAGAAGGCTGCTTTTATTCTACATGGGCATATCTCTGCAGAATTGCTGATGGGGGCCAGTTTCTGCCCACCCTCACATCACACCGAGTGACTTGGAGTGATGTGCCAGGCCAGGAAGGAGGGCACTGCTACAGTGGAGAAAATAAATTGCTTGTCTTTCTTAGGAGACAAGGAGGGGAATCAGCTTAGGGCTGTAATCAGGCTGCACTTGGAAGGTTGTGGTGCTGATGGAGGTAAAGAGCAATGTTGTAAGGTGCTCTGCAGTGCATTGGGATTGTGCTCCGGGATCAGAGCCGTGAATGGCATCATTCCTACTGCTGAGGAAGGTCACACTACTCTCCGACGACTCCTTTTATAGAGGTGAATACACTTGCAGCTCCTAAGGCATCCTTCCCTTCTCTCAGGAAGCGTGAGCAGCATTATTCTCTTAGTGCCTTCACCACAGCAGATAAGCATCCTGACACCAGAACGATGTGTTTGGGTGTGTAAAACAAAAAAATACAGTGAAAATAATAATGTAGAGATGTGAAGTCCCTTGCTCCTGCATTGTGACTTTTGGTAATCTATTGCAGCTGCTTACAGCACCACTGAAAACATTTTCACATCTGAGCAGCAAGCACTAAGTGAGAATGCTAAAGCAGAAATCACAAATAGAAATTCACAGCTCTATTTCCACATCCTGCATTTCAGTGGGTAGAAATGTGAGTAGTCCTTCCTACTGGTGTTTGGACACATCACATCTTCTGAACTAATTAGCATCTCATATCCTGGGTGTGCCTGTGTGAGTGAGAGCTGCAAATCTTGGCAAAGGTGGTGGAACACTCAGCAGCTGCTGTGTAAAGTGTCTCTTCCTTTATATAGTGTATTAGAACAAAAATCAGAGAAAACAGACATAAATCTAGAAAAAACAATAGTTATGCACAGGGTGGCAAGAGTAGTGACTGCTGCTGGAGTAGTACCATGAAAAAATCCAGCGTGCAACTCTTAGACACCAGGTGTAACAGAGACCAGAAATATAGAAACATTCCCCTAAGATCAGCTCCTCGAGTGCTTGTAAAGAAAATCCAGAGTTCTAATTGCCTAACAAGTTTCCCATAATATTAAAGCATATGCTCCAGCATTAAATTATTTYATTTCAGTGATTGCGAGGAGACCAAAGGGAGTAACCTTACAGCTGTGTGCAGCAAGGCTTTGGGGCTTTTTCACATTTTCTTCCGAAATAGAAGCTATTAGACATTGTTAAGGAAAGAACAATGGGAAAGATCAGTCCATGAGATTCATTAATTGTGGCAATTCCTAAGATGGCATGATTTTTTGAAATGGTTTCCTGATAATGTTTTGCTATGAAGTAGCTCAGGAGGATAAAAGAAATTTCCCTTAAGAGTCCCCAGTCTGTAAATTAGCCCATGTACAATTTCACTTAATGTTTTAAAGTGATTTTCCCAGTTCTGCTTTTCACATTATTGTTATCTTCAGTTAGACCCTGTAAACTTGCTCAGATGTTCAAACTCTCTCTCTCTGTCCGGAGGAGCAAAAAAGAAAAACCACAAAAGATACTAAAGCAAACTTTCCACAAGTTTATTACATCCAGAATGTGGTGTCTAATTGAAAAGTTGGCTAAATTTATTTAATGATGTGATGCTACTGAGAGCTGTTATAACTTCATTATATTGAATTTTGCAATATGATACTCCATTGTCAAATATTTCCTTGGTCTCTATTAAGCCTATGATTCATGATAATATTACATCATTTAGACAAGTTCCTGAAGCAGTGTTTTATTATTATTTGTTAATTCATGAAGCATGGTTTCACTGTATCATCATGCTTTATAATATTAAGGAAGGATTGAATATTAAACAACAAAATGCCTCAGATAGTTAGGGATAAGTCAGCTTATAGGAGACAGCATGTGTAAGGAGACAAAGGACATAGATTACACGGCATTCAGGAACATCTGACAGTTTTCCTAAATGGTGCCTTTCCCTTTACATGGGCTCACATTCCTTTCAGTTCCTTGTCAGTGTGTTGCTAGGTGTTTAATGTGAGGGTTTGCATTTCTTGCAGAATCCTTTGATTCTGCCAGCTTCAAGGAATCTTCAGCCATCCTRGCTCTTTTCTGTAGCTTAYAGAATCATGGAATAATAGAATGGTTTGGGTAGGAGAAGCCCTGAAAGGTCAGCTAGTCCCAACCCCCCTGCCACGGGCAGGAYGCCCCTCACCAGATCAGGTTGCTCAGGGCCAGATCCAACCTGGCCTCGACGACTGAACTTCACTTCTGCTCACCAGCAGATCCCTGCTGGACCACTGGAATTAACCCAGTTGTGGAGGTGACCAGTGCATCTCTTTGTTTGCAGAGGTGCAGGAGGGCAGGGTGGGCCTGGACCCAGTTGGACAGGGTGAGATGTTTGGATGCAGAGGGACCTGAATAGTGAGATTGGTGGCAGAGGAATGTGCTTCTCCCCCTCTGGGGTGACTGACACGACTAGGAAAGGCAAGGTCCTCCAAGTTCCCAATGCAAACCACCCTTGGGGAGCCTGAAGCTCCTCTGCCAATTCTTTATTTCCACTCATTTGTGACTGAGAAAGCAAATTGAAGTGTGAAACTATTTAGCTAAAGTTTGGTGCCTTTTCTGAAGAAAGGTATGAATTTCACGACTGCAAATAGGTAGGAAGTCTCTTGCCCTCCTCTGCATGTGTCTGTCTCTATTTTCTCRCTGAATTTAAATCAAGATATTTTTGAAGAAGCATAATTACAGAACAATGTGTAATTTTTTAAAAAAAAAAATTAAAAATTTATGAGTAGAAGGAATCAGTTGATTTGAAAGGTAAACACCTCGGTCTCATAGAAATCTTTACATTATATTCACAAATTAAWAATATTTATTAAAATAGTATATAAAATAATATAGCACAAAAATGGTTCTTGCATATAGAAACATAATGGATCTTCCAAGAAAAGACCTGTACTGGCTTTGATCTTCTATGATGCATTTTGCTTTTATTTAAGGAAGGGAAATCTAAGTTTCTCAGCAAGTATCGAGGTCTGTGACTGTGTATTCATCACACAATGCCAAAGAGCAAAGTGCTTACGAAAAGTACTGCACTGAACATAGTGATATTTGTCTCCTTTCAAACACTGGCTGCTCCTAAATTCTTCCAATTCCATTTGTTATCAAAGAGAAGTATTAAAAGCCCAGATTTTTTTTTTCTGTTTTCAAGTTCCCCATTAATGGTCATTATTTTCCTGCTTTTGTCCTTTTTTTCCCCCTTGCAATTTTGCTGTGAGTGATTCTCTCTGTCATCTTGCCGTAAATTGATTAATACTGCCCACTGATGCAGTGCACCACATGGCTAATATATCAGTTAAATGGAAACAGCAAACACCACCTGCTCCTTCAGGCAAATGGCACTTCGGAAAATGGAATGTGTAATCAATAGAATTAAACCTTAAGCAAAGCACTGCAAACAAATCCAGGGGCAAGGTCTTCGTAACTCTGTGGTATGAAAGGTTTTTCCTTTTCTTTTATTCTTCTTTTTTCTTTTTTTCCCTAAATTATCTGTTTGGCTTCCTTTCAGTATATCAATTA
Source organism: Amblyornis subalaris (assembly GCA_018881555.1). NCBI lineage: Eukaryota > Metazoa > Chordata > Aves > Passeriformes > Ptilonorhynchidae > Amblyornis > Amblyornis subalaris. The sequence continues at coordinate 3,861,342 of JACAXG010000004.1, forward strand.
TTCTCCATGTGATATACAGTATTATCACTATAACTGTTGTCATACGATTTGATACTGCTTGGATCAAAGGTGATTTTTCTTATAYGAGAAGTTTTAGATGGGTCTGCTTCCCTTTGTATGCTGGAGATACACAGGACCTATTCTTGTCAATGGCAGTGATARGTAATAGGATAAATCCTTCCCATTGATGGTGAGATAAATGCTGCTTGAATTTAACTTTCAAATCTGCTAGAGACTGCTTAGCATTAAGGCATTTGCCTCGTTTGTGAGCACTTTAAAGATTAAGGATTTGAGGAGCAGATACAAAAGACACACAGAAGCTTTCAGCTGATGTTAGAATGATCTTCCCCTAATAAGTATTTTTTAGAAACAGCAGCACTGCTCAGCTTTACTTCCCCAATGGAAGAGTGAAATTTTAATATGGGTTTTTACAGGGAAGGGCAATAAACACAGAAGACGAAATAAGAGCAGAGAACTCGTGCAATTTGCACACAAGGAGAGAAAAGGATGATCTGTGCCTGAGATCATTTGAAAGTAACATTCAGCTCCTGTGGGAAGGCGAATCATCACTGGGGAGACTTTAGGCCGCATAACACAGTGTCTAATAACTGTTTTAGGTCACCAAACAAACAAGGAAAATGAACTCTGCCCCTGTAGGTAGCCTCCCACCGATCAGAGAAGGCTCCCAGCACGCCTTCCACACCCAAGCAGYGCCAATGGCTCCAGCCGCCTCACGAATCTCCAGGTGAGAGCTCACGCAAAGCTCCCCTCATCCCATATTCCGTCCCTGTAGAGCTGCCACCCTCGGCAGACCGGTGGGTTTTGTTGGGAGACGYGTTCTGTCTCCCACAAAGCCTGTCAAGAAGCTGGATCTGGCCAACCATTGGCAACGCACCGCCTTGACCAACAAGCGGCCAGCTCCAGCCGCACGGAAGCAGCCCAGGCCCATCTCGCTCCCGCCTCTACCCACTCTCGGCAGCCTCCATCCCCAGTTTGTGGCGGAGCAGTAATCACGTCCTCGCTGGCAGCGCTCGGGGCTGGGTTGCCAGGGCCCCGGCACGGCGTAGCAAGTGTTTTGGTAATGAATAAAGACGGCAATCAGCGGCAACCCGAGAGCGCGCTGAATGACACAATCTGGCGGCCACCGAGGGGGTCCCGCTGGCTCGCTCAGATGGGCAGCAGGCAGGGATGAGATAATTGATAGGAAAGGGTAATGAAAGGAAAGGAAGTGTTGGAGGGGGTGGTGGAGGGGGGGGGAGAGGAGAGAACAGATTTAGAAAATAGACAAAGACTTTGACCTTAAAGCTAATAGGCTACTTAGGATATTATTTTATAAAGACCGGGATAAAATGAGCTGGCAGCTGAATGTCAGCATAAAATAAGCCTTTGTGTGTGTGTGTGTGTGTGTGTGTGTGTGTGTGTGTGCACATGCACATGTGGTGAGCTGGGAAGGGAGGAAATCCCCATGTGCACATCTTGGATGATTTCTAGGAAATAACAGAAACGAGGAGAATGGTTATTCACAGGATCCAGAGTGTTGCAATGTTCTCTTACCTACACAGCCCTGCTGGAACGTTTTGAAGTCAGGAAGAAGCACGAGGCAAGGGGGAGATATGACCTAGACAAATGCATGTAAACATGGAAGGGTTTCATATTTCAGAAAACTGAGTCCTCATTTGAGACATATTGAATTCAAGAAAAGAGTTCCACACATTTTTAAAGACCTTGAACTATCCTGACTTTGAAAAACAGAGTGAATATTTGTCTGCCATCATCAAAATTATGAAAACCCTATTAAAAAGCAGCACGTTTTCAATTGTATGACTTGGAAAAGGAGAGATTTTAAGAGTAACAAATGGAGTTGTATATACCTTTCCTTGCAAATAAATACTTTTCTTAGACTGAACTCTTGCAATGTAATTATTCACTTAGCCTTCATAAGGACTGAAAAAAATAATAATACCCAGAAAAAATCCATAGTCACAGAAGTCAAACTCCTCCCAGGACACAAGAGACAGATTTCTTTTGTGGGAGCTCTTTCCCTGTAATTTTGCATCCTTCTGACACCAGGCATGCTTCCTCACAGGAAAAAGATCATATTTTTGCATTGTTGTTTCACTGAAGATAGATAGATAGACAGATAGATAGATAGATAGATAGATATTTTAAGAATAAGCACAAAGTTCAAGGAAGACAAGATAAAAAGGTAACAGTCTGAGCCAAGTGGAAATATTTTATACTTGATAACAGGGCTTTGTTCCATAGGTAATAGGTATTACTTGGTAACAGGGCTTCTTCCATACTTTAGGCATATATTTTTGCTCAATATTGACAAGCCTGTCAGAGCCAGGCCCTTGAAGATTTCCTCTTCAGCAATTTATCTTTTTCCTTGTTTGCTTTTTTAATTGTTTAAACACATTATGGGTTTTAACACAGGTCATCCTCCCTAGATATTGAGGTAAGATTTCAGGAAGGTTTTCAATAGTTCACTGACTCTGTTAAATAATGTAGGAGTGTGGGGTTTGCTGTGTCGCCTGGACTGGAATCTTTTCAGGTCTGATAATTCAGATCATCTTGATCTGAGGTAGTACTTTGATCTGAAACCTCAGTATAGGGCATGGATTTCTAAGGGCAGATTCCTGGTGATTCAGTAACTAATGCTCTTCTTCTGAACTCAGTCTAAAAAAGTTGTTACAAAGTGCACAGCTGTGCTCGATGTTCTTGGCTGTGGACAGGAGGAATCAGCACTTCAGGATGTTTGCTATTGAAAATGTACTATGCTAGTGAGAACTTACCCCCAAATGCAGCTTTTCCCTGCCCAAATTTCAAACAGAAATGGTATTCTTCTCTTTCTGGGATTTTGAAAAATTTCATGCTGTGCTGCTGTGTAGAGTTCATCAGTGCACTGCTTTCTCAGAAATATGGGAACACGTTAGTGATAAAAGAAATTACTCCATGTAGAGTTTTACAAAGTGCTTTGGGATCCTTTTATCTAAAAGATATTATATCAGACATTATGATAGGTAGTACTTATTAATACCTGTCATATTGTGACTTTCTCAATCACTTTTATTCCGCTTGGAGCAGTCTCAGGAAACTGTGTTTTACCCAATTTACCATAATTGTGATGTGACCCGTATTGTACCCTTCCTCTTTCCAAGACCTTTGGAAATATATTATAGATGCTCTCCATGACCTTTCCTAAAAGCTTTTTAATTGAAATGTTGTCATGCAGCTTCCATATTTAAGGTAATTTCATATTTTGATGGCCTTCAAACATGAGTTGAAGGAACATTGCTAAGAGGGAGGAGAGTAATGCAGTTGGATTTATGTGGGCCACATCGAGCGCTTTGCTGGACCTGCCAGAATGCTCTGTGGTCTAAGACATATACCAGGGTCATCTCCAGCTTTTAGTTTTACCAAATAAACACCAAGGCTGCAAAGACTTCCTGCAAACCCAAATTATACACAGAGAGAAGATGACTTGTTGCTATAGAGTTTTACAAAGTGTGTTTGCTTTTACTGCCCCATCCTGCTTGGATGGAAGGCTACTCTTGTGCTCTCTGGAGTGCAGGAGAGGCTGTGCTGTATTATTATTTTTCTAACTCTCACCTTGGTTGGCATTTGTGAAATGCTTAGCATAGTATAGTCCTGTCTTCTTATTAGGACATTATGGTGCTATAAATTATTATAGCTAAAAATTATAATATTTGAATATTTGAGTTCTATGACTTGATTAAAATTACGGCCCAAATGTTTATATCTGRTTGACTGAACGCCTGTGTGGAGGCTTTTGACCTCTAGAAACACTTATGTTGTAATCTCATAATCTGTAAAGTAGTTCAAATATATTTTCTTAGGAATGTGAATCCAAAAGTATCGGCCAGGGCTCTAGATTGGGTAAGTCATATTCAAACAAGAGGAGAGAAAGCTGCTCATTTAGCAGTGGCTTCATTTCAAATAAACATTCAAGCCTATTTCCTTTTGTACATAACAGAGAGGACTATAAAACTCAGCACAATAAGTAGGCCAAAGGGAATATCCCCCCTATCCTGAACTGCTGATAGGACTTAGTTGGATAGTAAATTACGGTATTGTTCCATCACAAAAAAGCTCAGATYGTCACTAAATTCAGAAAAGAATGTTATTTATTATACCAGGGCAAAATGCTACATTACAGTCCAGAACTGAATTTACTCGTGCTACAGCTTTCTGTTGTTTTGGGGTTTCCACCAGTTTCATCTTGTGACCTTCCACAGGTGAAGAAGCACAGAATATGCAGAAAAGATCAGTCACTGCAGATAAAAAATTCTGCAGTGTTGCTTAGACAAAAGAATTATTCATTGGGCCAGATTCTCTGTTGTGTAGTTTTCTTTAGCTGTATTGAGTTCATTGACTGATTTTTATCGACCTTATTTCTTTGACTTCGTCGTGGGTATTCTGATTTACCTCAGCTGAGGATCTGGCTCTCAGAGTATTTAATTTGCACAATAAATTTCAGAAAGTCTTTTGAAATGGAATCTGCAGGGTAATTAATGAGGGCTGGTGCTTAACGTTGGATCCCTTCCCAATAGCCTGTTATGCGGCACTAAACATTATGGGCCAAGTACCGATTTCACATTTTTACGCCAAATTCCTATTGACCCCAACAGGAGTTCCATGGGAGAAATGATAGCAGGATATATCCTATTATTTCCTGAAAAGGTCAGTGTTCTGATAAAAGTGGATGAAGCTGTCTCTTTCATAGCTGTCAAGCAACTTGGCTTAACGCAGTGATGGAATCTCACCACGATAATAGGAACCTGGCATGCTTGCCTTGGTGCACCACRCTGTAGCTGACCGTGAGTCCTTGTCCTTGCCTTATAGGATGGCTGAAACTCAGACCCTCTGAATGAGGTATTAGTTACTGGAAGTGTGAGCAGCTCCACTTGGAGGAAAATGCATGCCTCTCACGCCAATGTGTTTTAACCATTTATATTTATAGCTATATCAATTCTTTGCTGAGGTCTTGCTCCTGCATTTCATGTTCTGCGCACGATGAAGGAAATCCTCGAGCAGATTTTCGGATCTCGGGTAACAGTAGCGGAATAACCACAATTCAGACACTGAACAGCCTTAGCTTACAGAGGAAAAATCAATCCATTGCTGGTCACTCAACATTTCTTCTACCCCTGGCAAAGAATAAACAAAATATCCTCTGAATTGGCTATAGCTGTTATTTACCATTATTGCAGTTTTGTAGCACCTCCACTTTCAGTCTGTGAGTTTTGTCTGCCTCTTGATCTCCCAATTTGCTTTAAGTGTGCTCGGATAATGCTGTTGTGACTGTGTCATGCAAGGAGACTGCTTGTCGACATAAACCACCAGGGGAGGGTGGAAGAGTATAAAACCAGAGCCATAAAAAGCTATTTTGTGCCACTTTCTCCCCTGCAGGGTGGCTCAGTGTGCTGCTCCAAGCTGAAAGAGCACTACCCCTGTCTTCTCCAGCTGTAGCTGCCTCTGGAAGAACTGAAGCTTCAACTCTTTGGTGCAGGATCAGAGGCCTTGGATGTCTCTATCCTTTCTTCATCCCCAGGCTGTCCATTTTCCCTGAGCCTGTGGATCTGCTCATTCTCACTGCCGCTATGGATCTGCAGCTCGGCCTCTTGCCGCRGTGGGTTTGTCCCCATTTGGTGTCTTTTTGGCCCTGTCTTAATCATGACTCTGTAGGAAAGCCTACTTGTTTTTTCAAACCACTTTTTGAAGGACTTTGATGCACTTCAAATGTTCCTTCTTAAGGTGCTTGGTCTCGCTTGAAGCTGAAGTCATTTGTCCTTTCCGCCTTTCCCCTGCATATTAAAAGACAGAAGGATTCAGTGACTTCRTAGCTTTCCCAGTAGCTGCCCAAAATCCTTTTTCAGGCAAAAGATTCAGATGCTTTTGTCCTGATGGTTCTTGGTATCCTCTAGTTTGTACTTCAGCTTCTAAAGTTCTGTRTCAAGAGAACCTTTCACATGAGCTCTTGGGAGAGTGACACACGTGTGGGGAAGAGGCTGTGAGGTGCCTTCCGTGACATTTAAAATTATTTCCTAAAGGAGTTTGCTGCATTGTATCTTGCTACCCAGAAAGACAGAAAATATCAGAAACTTGAAAATATTATTTAATTTTTTTTTTTAAGCATGCATTTTGGAATGCAACAGATCACTTCTGGGGAAAAATGTCATTAATCTCAGGATTTCAGTGTGAGAACTGGAGAAGTGATGGCCAATTTTGTATTGTTGTCTCCTGAACAGAATTTACGCTATTTGCTGTTATGTGTGTGAACAGCTGGCACGTGCTACGAGCACARCTTCCCTGATAGAAGTGGTTGGTGAGGAGCCATGGTGTTCCTCATCCTCATGGACTTGGATCAGGCTCACTCTGTCCACTTTATCAACACTACACTGAGGCCATCAGACTGTGTAACATATTTCCCTGTTTACATATATGCACAGAAATTTATATGGGAAAAAAAGTATCTATATATATGACTTGAACATACATGAAGGGGGAACCTTCCCATGTTGGTTTTGCCCTGCATTTTCACTGATGATCCAAAGCCCTTTGCATGCCTTGGCTTTCTTTACAGAACAAGGAGTTTTCTCTACAGAACACTGGTGCAAAATGGGAACATATAYTGTTAGTGAGCCGTGATAGCTCACTGCTGGCTTTCTGGTTTGGATTAAGGTATTGGTCTGCCTCTGCAGGTGTCTACAGCCCTAACTGATCCTTTTTTTAAGCGTTTTGCTGAGATTTGCTCTAAGCCAGGAGCTTGATCTGGGGCTTTCTCGGTAATCAGCGAAGAAAAAGACACTTRCATAGTGAATTTGATCCTGGGTTAGCTCAAATGCTTTCTGGAGGTGTCTGTCTCTCTCCCTTGGCTGTTTAGGTTGCTTAGGGTGACTTAACTCCTAAATAAGGTGCACCAATTCAGTTACAACGAAGTGTGACCTCCTTAACCTAATCCAGGGATGAGTGGATCTAAAGAMGTGTGAAAGAGAGGAAGCCAGGTCTTCCCTGGAAAGGAACCCTGATTTTGGGAAGTACTTCTGAAGAACTCTGGATACTTTTTTCCCCTTTGAGATGTGTTCTCTAAGGCTGTAATGTGTTCCCAGGCTTCCTTAGGAAGAGGGGAATGGCATGGGTGTTTGAGGAGTGCTACTGTTTGGGTAAGACTTGATTTCTGACAAGCCTTGTATGGCTTTATTATTTTAAAAGAAGACTGCTGAAGTGAACAGCACAGAGGCTTCTGTATAGTCTTCCTTTTTGGGAAACAATGATCCCATCAAATTGGCAGTATGACTCATGCTGGGTGTTTGAATCATTTTTATTGCACTGCTGATGATGGCTTGGAAAAGTCAAGTTTTGGTCATCAATTTATTCTACATCTTTTATATTGACTGACTCTTGTATATCAGAAACATGGTCAGTTAGACATTTTTATGAGTCCAAGGAAAGATGTTCTGTATAAATAACGTATAGTCAAGAATAAAGAGCCAAATGTGCACATAGGACCTGATAATGTGAAAGTATGATGGCTTTAAAGCTGTATTTTGTTTGCAGTATACTAAATCAGAGAACTGGATAAAGAGATGGCTCAGCTGACAGAAGTAAACATTATGTTAAAGGATTGAAAAGTTTAAATATTACACAGAGCCAGCTAGGTTCTGAAACACAACTGAGAACAGACTCTTTTGGGGGAGAAAACTATAAAAATGCCCACCAAAAACCCCAAACCTAAGTAGAAAACCTCCTCCTTCCCTTTCTCTATTTCTTTTCTGTCCTGAATTGTTTTCCAAATGTTTCCATCCTGGTTATACAGAAGGTTGGGGTGGAGGGGCAGGGAATCAATTATATTGTTTTAAAGTAGATTTTTAATAGCCTGGCAGTATTTATACTGCTTAGGTAGCAGCATAGCTTAGCTGTGTTTTTTCCCAGGATTTATTTTTTACTTTATAGCTCGCTCTTTGCCCATATTGCAACTATTTAACACCTCTCTCTACAAGTCTCCCACCTGATTTCTTTTATAAGTCTCAGCTACCCTTTACAACTTACATTTTCTTTACCTTGAAGCCTCAGCTGAGAAGGTTTGAGAATATTAGGCAAATATGGATTTGGGAGCTGAGAAAAAAAAAAAAAAAATGATTTCCCCCAACAAGTTTTACAGATTCTATGTGACCTGCTAGGGATAAACATCAAATGGACCTCAGTGTGGGCTGAGCACCAGAAGAACTAATGGAAGAACTGATGAATTTTCCCTGCCCCCATCATCACTCTGATCTACAAGTAATTCTATTTAAAAGCAAAAAGTACTTAAATTTCTGGGTTTAGACCTGAAAGATCACATGGCTTCTTTTGCAAAAGGGTGCTAAAATATATTCTATTTAAGCACTTCAAATAACTGTATATAAATACTATATTTGAGACTTTTTATCTCAACATAAGCTAAATATCTGAATGCTTGCACTTTCCAGCAAAGAAGAGTTTTTTTCCACTTTGGTTGTGCTTTAACCACTGCCTTAGACTGTGTTTTAAAATCTCAGTAACAAGCCCGAAGAAATGYTCCAAGAAAAGCCTGCAGTAGAGTCTCAGTGTGTTTATCTCATTTCACATTAGTTAAGGGTAAGGCTTGATGTAGTCCCATTATAATCAGTGGGACTACTCCCATTAGTATGGCAAGCAGGATTTGGCCCTTTGTTTGTGATTACACATTCTCTGCCTGGTCTGTTAGACTGAAGGGTATAATAAAATTAAACTATTGCATTAGAATGGTAATTTCAAAACACAAATCAGCAAGGGAACATGATTACATTTGCTTTTGGAGGATAAAGGGAAACATTCTTATTTCTCTCTTGGTGTATCTAGGCTGGCTAACGGAGGTAATTGTGTGTATCCAGAACAGGAATGTGAAAAACTGCAGAAATATGGAGAGAAAAATGTGCTCCTAAAAAGAAGGGAAAAAAAATCCCACAAATTCTTCTGATTCTTCTTGACATTTAGATCAGCAAACATTTCTAAAAGCTACCAAAATTGTTAAGGGCTGTTCCTGAATGGATTTTATCTGTATGGGATTAAGAACAGTTCGTTTGTTTTTTTTTTTCTGTATAAATAGCTTTATTTATCCAAAAAAAGAAGTAATCTTTTTCTTTTCTGAATGATCTAGTATTGTGACTACAACATGATGTGCTCTGGAAGGGAAAATTACTTCCAGCTTCAGCTGGTGTTAGGAACTTCCAAGTTCATCCATCCCCCTTCACCTCCAGAAGATGATGAGAGCGTGGTTTGCAAAACAAATGCGCTCGTGGAGGAGTTTGCTGTGCTAAGAGCTGGCTTTCACAGGGCATCTTGGAAATTATTGAAAATTGCCTTATTGAATTATGCACATTTTGGATCCCTCTCACAGCAATTTGCATTTCAGCTTCTACAAAATTCTTTGAAACATAACAAATTAAGCTTCTGTGTTTTCTGTCAGGATAAATAGCATAAACCTCATTTAACAGACAAGCAGAACTAAGGCCACAAATGATTCATGCACTTCCATCTGCACTTGGGTATCTACCACCCTTTCAGCCCTAGGAAAAACCATTTCCCCACTGTATTTTTGGTTTCCATTCCTCTCACCACTGGTCCCTGACACTTAAGGCTCTTTTTCACTGTAATAGACTCCAGTATCTTTTCTTTGTATCCCCCTAAAAACACGTCATATTGCATTTTTTGCTCAACTTCTCTCTTTTTATTTTTAAACCTACCATGTAAAGGTGCAATCTGCACATCTTTCAGAGCATATTCACTTTTGCAGAGCAATACAGAAACATCAGAAAGGCCCTGCTGAGGCAGGCAGGGCTCTGTCTAACTCAGGGCACTGTCTCCCACAGTGGCAGCAAGACATGCTCTATAAAGAGGGCGGATGAGCCTGGCCACTGCCTGCAGTCCCTTCCCTTCTCAACCTCTCAGCAGCCACCAGCATTGGATTAGGGATATTAGAAAACACATCCTCACCTATTCACTTTAGGATCAGTTTGTGGATCTGATGTCCCTGGAGTTCTTGTTAAACTTGCCAGTGCTATCTGTCTCCATGGCCTCCTGTGGCTACAAATTCCAGAAGTTCAGTGCCTGCTATTTAAAAACTATAATTTTGTCTGTTTTAACCCTGTGTTTCACTAGTTTCAGTAGGAATAATGGCACCTGGTTTTAATTGGGAGACTTGGTTAGTTACAGCTGTTTTCCGGTTCCATATTACCTGCAAGCTCCAGGAGTTTGTAAACGTCTATCCCATCTTACAGACCTCTCTACAAGTTGAAAAACTTCAGCATTTTTGAAGTGTCATCATTAGGCAGCTTCATCATCATTTACTCATTTGTAGCCCTTCTCTGTACCTTCTGTCCTCCGGCTGTGTCATAGACTCAGAAGTGTAGAATCACACAATTGGTTTGGGTTGGAAGGGACCTTTAAAGGCCATCTACTCCAACCCCCTGCAATGAACAGGGAGATCTTCAACTAGGCCAGGTTGTTTAGAGCTCTGTGCAACCTCACCTTGAATGTCCCAGGGATGGGGCATCCCCCACCTCTCTGGGCAACTTGTGCCGGTGTTTTACCACCCTCACTGTAAAAAATTTCATCCTTATATCTAGTCTGAATTGGTTCTTTTTTAGTTAAAATAGATTCTCTTTTAGTTTACCCCTTGTCTTACTGTTACAAGTCTGTCCCCATCTTTCTTGTAGGCCCCCATAAAGCACTGAAAGACCCCAAAAAGATCTCCTCAGAGTTTTCACTTTTCCAGGCTGATCAACATCAACTCTCTCAGCCTTTCCTCACAGGAAAGGTGATCCATCCCCCTGATCATTGTTTTCTTCTCCGACTGCTCCACATCCCTCTCATGTCCCAGAGCTGGATGCAGTACTCCTCGTGTCCTTCCCAGGATGCAGAAACCGAGCACAGGATTCAAAACATTCGTGTTCACAAGGGTGTGTGTAGCAGTAAAATCATTCTGGCTTGTATGCAACAGCTTTCCTGGTGGTTCCCAACATCGTGTTGGGGTTTTTTTTGGCTGCCATTGTAGCAAATGCAAGGGGGGAGTGAATATTTGACATGGTTTTTCTTAACACGGAGGGGAAGGAATGGAAAGAAGTAGTTTACTTAAGCTCTAAATTTTTCAGGATGGAGTCTTTAAATAATCATTTGAACACAAGCTACAAACTGAGCCATTTGACATTTTTCTAGTTTTTTTACAGGTCAGGGATTTTCTCTGTTCACAGTTTAAGAAAGCGACAGAAATGTAGTTCCAATGGTGATTGGGATGGTTTATGGTTAATGCCAGAGGTTTATAATTAGGAATGACCAACAGAGGAGGTTATCTTTAGTCTGCTTAAAGTAGCTTCTGTGTGGTTTATTCGTGTTGTTTTTCAAATTAACTGGTACTGAAATGGGACTGAGATTTAAGAAAATGAACAGAGAACAGGTAGAAAATGTCTACTCCATTAAAATGATACTCAAATATTTTAAACGCTCTGTCAGTCTAGTGGCCTATGGAAGTCATATCAAACTGCTTGCAGGCCAAATAAAATGATAAATATCTTCCCTTTGCCCTGTTTGCAGCTGTTGCAGCCTTTTGGTGTGATTTACTTACACCAGGCATTTTGTGAAGGCAGAGACACAGTAAGGACTGTAGGATTAACCAGACATGGGTGGAACAGAGGGGATCCTGCGCCAGCCCTTGCCCAGACCCAAAGTGTCCAGGATGTGCCTCTGGACTCAGGGACTTGCCTGGAGAGGGAAGAAGAGATCTGAGCTCCATTGCAGACAGCTGACATTCCCACAGCAGCTGGAAGTTGTGTTTTGCTTCATCCTGTGGGAAGCATTGAATCATTTGCTCATGCTTCTCGCCTGGCCTAAGCCAGGATTAGGTGCAGAACAAACACAGACCAAAAAGACAAAACTTTGTCTCTCAGTAGCTTTCAGGGCATGTTAAATGGGATGGCCATATTTGTCAGCCTCTCAGATGACTGAAATCAGAATTCCCCAGGGATCCATGACTACCATAATGGAGCTGTACATGTACTGAGAAGGACAAGTAGCTGGGTAGAAAAGAACGTTCCAATCTCTGTTCAAAACCGAGTAAACTAAATTTGATGACAATTTTATAGCATAAAGAATTCTGAAAGTCTATTTTAACAACCTAATATGTTACTGTAAGAAAATAAAAGAGGACTATTCAAAAATATATTTATTCTCATGGCAACCCCTTTGAGATCATCAAGTGTCCTCAGGTGAAGCTGTTCAGCAAAGACATACAATTGTCTCCCATACTTGCTAATGACTGCCATTGATATTCATCCTTCAATTTCTTTGTCACTAAGGGAAGCAGGTAGTTAGTAATTAAACAGATTGAGAAAAGAAAATGAATAGAAAACATTAATTAAGGATTAGGTAAAGCTTGCTTAACTGAACATGTGTAATACTGTAGTTGCTACACAGAAAAGGACCTACAGAGTTTGCTGAACCAAAGACTCACAAAGAATCGTGATGARGTAAATGATATGGTTTATCCAACAAGAGCACAGCCTTTAGAAACTGGTGAGGTCTGTTCCCATTAGGTCTCTGGAATTTATAGTAATATCTTTTTAAACACAGAGTGATGAAACTTACATTTCCATGCCCTATGTTAGATTGAAAAGATATATCATTATTTCCAGAAAATGGAAGAGAGAGCTTGAAAGTCTTTTAAAGCCATATTGGGAAGGCATTTTGGTGTTGTATGTAACAGCAATTCAAGTAAAGGCAACTGATTCAAACAAGATATAAACCAATCCTCTTACCTTGCTATAACCCACAGCATTCCTTAAGTCCTTCTGGAAAGAGAGCCAATAGTAAAGGAAATAATTTTCTTTTTTATGATACCTGATATTTAGACAAATTTAGAAATCTCACAGCAAAAGCCTGTCTGCAACATCCTCACATTTCATGTAGTTTCAAGAAAGGCAATTTCATGAAGTTTCAAGAAATGCCCTCCGAGCCCCACTGCCAGGAGTGGGTGGTTAGTGCAGGAGGAAGCACTACCTTGTGCTCATCTACAAAAAAAGAATAACTGTTCAGCTCTATCTGACAAACAGACCTGGATATGAAAACTGCCATGATACCTCAGTCCAGCGAGGCACCAGTGGAGTTAATGCACTTCAGCTGCATAAACTGCAAATATATATAACATGGCATGTATAGAAAGGCCACTGAATCTTTAAAGGGAAACAGGCAGAGCTAATAGGTTTCTTTGAATATAAACATCAGTATATATTTTCGTGACTCAACTCAGCATATTCTATATGGGTTGTAATTTTAAAATTAGTGGTTGAAGGGAGAGATAAGCACCATCAATAAATTAAACTGTAACCCAGCGGTTTAGTCATGAAAGGTTAAAATAAACTTGCTTGATTGATTATGAATTTTAAACAGTTTTTCTTCAATGTAATCAGTGCTCTACCAATGTCATTGCTCATTAAAGAAAAGATTTTCATTCCAACATTTGATTGAGGATGTTTTTTCTCATTTGCATTTTGCTTTCTACCGAGTAAGCATCTTGCCTTCAGAATTATTAGATTTTTTCCCCCCTTGTCTGTCCATAAAAGCCGTAAAGTGGGATGGAGCAGTGATTTAGAGGGATACTACATAAAGATTGAATGAAGATATTGACTACAGGCCCTAATGCAAACAGGACTGTCTGATGGACTGCCTTTGACAGGATGATGGAAGGGAGCCTTGTGGCCTACTTAGCTGCCCTTCTAATTGGCCTTTATGAATATTTAATGAAATCAAGATGAAATTCAATCAGAGCTTTTACCTGCTGAATCTTAGGGAAAAAAGCGGGGATATTATTAGATTTTCCTAGCCCTTGTATACAATAAAACTGTACTGAAATGTCTGTGTGTTAGTCGGGTGGCTGAGATATGCTTTTTATCCAGAGACTTGGTTTCTTCCAAAGGAATTAACCTTTTTTACCACAAAAAGCAGCACGATTTTCCATTTGCATGCATCACTGGTATTTTATTACTGGCATAGCATGATGTTTAAGCCATGAACAAGCAACAGCTATTCCCTTTGAAAACATACCCTTAGCAAATTCTTAGTCTATGCCAATTTGAAGCCTTTTAGGGAACTTTGAGGTCATATAATAGTTTCAGAACTACATAATGCTGTAGCCTAATATTTTGTGCCACATTGGTTGATTTATGAGAGAGAATTTGCACGATCTCATTTCTCAAACATAATCTAGGTTGCATCAATAACATTAAATTATAGCAATGAGGTATAAAACAGTCTGACAGGCTCCTGCTGTAGTACACTCTTACATTCATTTAAATGTAGATTTTGTTTTTCTGAGTAGAATGCCAGAAAAGCTTTTCATAGAAGCACAATGGACAGATTAATCTATAAATGGTAAATTCAACAGTGAAGAAGGTTTTCCCCATTTTTAGTTCTGTGAATTTTATCTTTTTCCCCCAAGATAAGCTGTTTATTCACAGTATGTTGCTTTTATGCGTTTTCAGTATAATTTTTTTTTTTTGGACAGAGAGGAGTTTGGTACTTAGAGATAAACACAGCATGTTAATACTAAGCAATGCATTAGTAAAACCTTACAGATGCAACTAAATAAGAATGGTTCAGTATCGTTATTTAAAGGCTTGCCTTTTCTAAATAAAACTAGTTTTGTGGGCATCAGGAGTGCTCCCTAAGGTCACTAATGCTGATGTCACCCTGTATAGAACACATACTTGAACAAAAGAGAGGTGCAGGGCATTTTTAGGCAGGGCAGGGATSAATGGATACTTGGCTTACCTCAGTTTGTGGATGTTTGTAACTCTCTCTTCCTGAACACACATGCCAATGGTAAAGTTGTCAGGATTATTCTTACAGGGCTGTGCGTGAGGACAGCGTGGGGAGCTCCCAGATTCTGTGAGAAGCTTCTGGCATGGTGATTTCACTTCCATGCGGGTGGGCAAATATCAGGAATGATAGTAAATAATGAAATAACATTCATTCTGTGGGAGACCACAGCTCTGTGCATTCCAGCTTCTTGCTCCAGCACTGTCCAGTGGCCAATGCTCAGGGGAGAGTGAGAGGATCCCTGATCCTAATGAACTTCCACCACTGGTCRCTCTTCCAGTCTCCCCCATGGGGCAGGGCTTCTCGAGGGCCCTCACAGGGACTCCGAGGGTTGATGTAGGAGCCGTAAATAGGCAGAACATGAAACAAAAAACTAGAACTAAAGAGAGTGATTAATGTGATAAACCTGAACAAAGGGGCAGCACTGGTGTTTCTGTTGGTATTTCCCTGAGCTGCCCCTGGATGTACAAATTCCTGACTCTGGCCTTACTCTGCCGACCTGGGCTGAGCTGGCACTAAACACTCCTGGCCACGAAGAGCCCCGGGGCCATGAGGGAGCTGCTACAAAAGCACGAGGTTAACAGAGATRTGCCTGCACCTTTCTGCTCAGCTCTTACACCGATACCTGCTTTATCTTCTAATTGTATTTTTACCTCTCCCTTTCAGTGGTGTGTGAGCTGTGAAGCTTGGGAGTTGGGAATTCATCAGCAGGATCTGAATTCACACAGCAAAAGCAGTTCTCCCCAAAGCTCTGTTCCTCCAGGTAGCTCTTTACCCAGGGGATAGTCATCTAGTGTAAACAGCAGCCTACACCCTGATGACTAAAACCATTTTAGAAGCAAACTAAATGAAGTTATATCAGCGTATTTTGCTTTTTGAGTCTTCTCAGTGTATACAAAAAATTGAAGGATGGATAAGAGAGTGAATGCTTCTGCATGTATCTGCATGCATCAATGCTGAGCTAAGGAAAATAAACACTTGACAGTCTTTCAGAGGCTAAAGGCTTTGCATAAAGGCAAGTACAGAGCTGGCAATGAAAGTATAAGGCTCTCCACGTCAACCTTAATTTGGGTTTATGTCAGCTGTACACATGGATGAGGTATTTCAGCCCACTGGTAACAGTAGTGTGTTCTTTACATCTTATTGTCCAAAGTCTGTCTGTAATCCATATAGGAGATGTAGATAGCACATATCTTTTCAGACATCTGAGACAGGAGAATTCACCAGACACAGTGCCTTCTGCAGTATTTCTCAGTAACTACTCAAATTATTTTCTGAAGCTTTGTTTAAATGGACTGTGAATATTCATGTCACAGATTTACTTTCAGTAGATTGAACACATCAGTTTGTCTTCAGATCAAACAGATATGCAGTGGATTTCCACACAGAGATTGGAGTGCTTATTTAAACACAAGTTTTAGTGGTGATAATTAAAAATAAAATAGGGTTTTGCATAAACATGGTCAAAACAAAGCAAATTTTGATGCATACACAGAGCAGTGCTTAGAAGGATAAGTCTACTTGCTTTCTCAGAAGCTATATCCAAGATACCAGCAGCCTTTGGACAATAAAGGCCATAGTGAATGGCAATTTTTTGGACGTTTTAGAATTCATTCTGTTCGTCCTTCTGTTAAAATCAAAATGTATTTAACATCCCACTTTAACTTCTCACTAGTCTGCACTTGATGCCTTGGAGTTTCATACAACTTTCACTCTTTCTTGAACCCCTGGCAGGGACTTCAGCAGGACTCAGGCAGGATACAATTTACGCAGTGAATGATAGGGTCTGAGGCTGATAATGAAGTTTTTGTTCAAGTCAAATTCTGCTCTTCATGGGGATTGCATTCCTTCCTGATGTTGGCCAGAAATGAAASCAGGTGCTTTGGATTTGGGGAGGGCTGCTGGCAGTGGTGGAAGTGACATGAAGGTGGTAAAGTACAGCAGGACATCGCAAAAAGTCCGAGATGAGTGAAGTGTGTCCTGTTTTAGGCTCAACATATTTCAAATAGAAAATTAATTTCTGGTGTATCTCTATGTATTTCTTTTCTCATTACTTCCTGGAAGAAACTTCTGCTACTTGAGAAGCCACTCCTATCTAGAAATGATGGATTTGATCTGAATCTCTCTTCACCCAGGGCAAAAGATCAAGTTGCTAATTATTTTGTGGATAGTTACCAGTGTGTGGACAGGCAGCAGAAATCAGAAGGGGCATTAACTGGTGTTATAGAAAAATGAATATTTGCTAACTGTGGCCCTGCACATCTGAAGAACTGCAAAATGCGGGGCCACAGCTAACATACCTGAAATCCTACAGATTTAAAAAGAAATTGGTATTACTTGCTTCTTTGTTTGTAGATTTAGAGACTGAGTAGCATTGGGACTGGACCTGGGGCTAGAAGCTAATATGGCAGGGGCTTGGAACTACAGCATTGGGTTATGGTGCTTCCAACCCAAACCATTCCATGATTCTGTGACTGTCCTCTTTCTCTCTGCCCATCATGGACTTGGAGGAAGATGTTTTATGGGTCAGGCAAGGAGCRGGTGTAGTCACCAGACAGCCAAGGGCAATGCATTTCCAGGGCAGGAAGCAGCAACAGCARGGCAGAGGTTGCAGGAGGCACCTCTCAGAACCCACTGCGGGAACCAGATCTGCTTTAACACCTTGTTTTACTGAGTGAGCCCAAACCACTTCCAGCACAGCTCTGTCTGCAAAATCATGAGAATATTACTTTGTATCAATGTTTAATAGATGATAAATTAATATACGTGTGTTCAGATAATGAACGCCTCATCCTTCCAAAGTTAATGTGCCTTTTTTTTCTGTGTTGAAAAGGTCTTTACTCCTTTATTTACAAAACTGAGAAGTGAGTACTGTCAACTTCTTAGTCACTGGWGCTGAGATACAGCCTCCCGGGATCTGCTCCCAGGTGAGGAACTGACTGTCTCTGTCACCTYGGGTACATCACTCTTACCTCACCCCAACCATTTGTGAAGGAGTAACCACACCAAATCAGGTCAGAGAGCCACTTCATCCTGTAACCAGTAATGAGCTRTAACAAACACATCATTGAGAGTTCCTGAAGTGGGCAGCCATGGAATAACAGGTCTGAGTCCCTATTTCTTCTCAAAATGGTTCAAGTCTTACTCAAAGCATAAGAGCTCGTTCCTCTACTTCTTTGTACCCAAAAGTAAACCTGAATATTCTCATTAGATGTGCAGGAATAAAATAATTCTTAAATCACATTAGTTCTTCCTTTACTGACTTGTGCTAGGATGTTTCAGAGATGAGCTATGCCTATTGTAAGAATTATTCATATAATGTTTCAATGTTCAACCCTTCTGTTTCATTGAACTATGCTTGTCTCCAGCCACTTAATATTGGTAAATGGCAGTCAGATTAATTCTTTTACACCATTATTTACTGTCTGTGTGCTTTTTTCCCTCTAAATTAGGAGTCCSCAGCCTTTGCTATGTGCTCTGTTGATACAGATCTATGTCCACAACACTTGTTTCACCTGTTTCAAAGAGTTAACACTCTTTGAGATACAGTGGCCAGACCTTAATGCAGCAGGTAAAGAAATATTTTTAAGGTCTGGAGTATTATTGCAGTCTGATAATCAACTCACATCTTTATGCTGTGCTGAACTGCTGTGCAGCTCACTCCGTGTAATACATTTTCAGATCATTTGAGGATAGATACTACCCAGAAGCAAAGGACTATGACAGTATTATCTGGTGCTTTGTATGTCCAAGAAGYGAATTCCATTTCCTGGATCAGACAGAAATGAAACCAATATCCGAGCCACTGTATTATCTATATACAAATTCAGAATGCTGTGATCTCTCGCCCTCAGAACATGACACAAGATCTTTCCTTAACTGTTGTGGTATTAAGTTGATTAGAGATATTTTATCTAAGAGTATCTCTGGACTCCAAAGCTCAGCAGTTAGAGCTTTTGCCCAATTTCATTTACTTTAATCCTGCTGTTCCAATAGAACTTCAGCAGAGAGTCTTCTCTTTCTCACATTTTGTAGAAAATAGAGCTGAGCTGTACAACACCATTTTATCCCAGCAATTCAACCCCAGTCCAATTCATTTGATTCCAGTCAGAATTGCATTCACCAGTGATCAGCAAACATTTCTAAAAACAAAGCAGTAAGCAGCAAACACAGCACAATGCCCAGTAAAGGGGATGCTTTCCCTGTGCATTGGATCAGAGATCTTTACAGAATTAAACTTTGTGGATAGGTTATATAGACACCTTTCTTCAGCAAACAAGRGGGAAAAGAAAAAATATGACAACTTCACAAATGGAGCTGATCAAGTTGAAGAATTATCACAAAAGTCTGAGAACTGAAGTGAAACACAGTTTGAAGTGAGATGTGAGACCTTCAGCTGGTATAAATCAGCTATTGCTAGAACACCTGAAGAGTTGGCCAAACACCTTTGGACTGGGATAGGGTAAAAAATTTTGTGCAGAATTTCCAGCAAATTGGATTTCTTCACAGCAGCTATTATTATGGAAAGGACAATAAAAGGGGAGGAGTGGCATGTTAATATTAATAATATAATATGAAACAATCAATATAAATTAATCTCGGAATACAGGGTATAAATGTTTCATTGCCATGGATCTAAGAAGTAGGATGCATTTCAACTAGAATGCATAGGAAAAACAATTACACAGATGCATGTACATTATTGCATTGCAAGGAAATAAATGAAAACCTTAAATTATTGCTAAATAGCTACAATTCTTTCCCCCGCTTATTTTGTTTTGTCAGGAATAATGACTATGTTTTTGTCCCAAAGGAAGGCAAATATGTATTAGTCAGAGCGCTGGTTCAGGACTGAAGCCTATGACAGTACTTTTAATAAAATACAGACTATTTAATATCCTCTTTTTTGTGTCTGCACAACTTATAATTATTGCCAGCAGGCAAAAAAGGGAACAGTATGGGAAAAGAAAACAGTGAAAAAATCTTTCCCCATCACTAAAAAAATGGTATGAAAAAGATAGGCAGGACATATTAGAGACAGTGCTTGGATTGAAGTGACTGGAGTGAACTGTCCATATACTGTGAGACAGTTAAACCTTGAAAAAGTCTTAAAAAAGCTGCACTACCTCAAAGGAGATGGAGCATTTGTAAGATCTAAAACCTAAACCCAAACCAGTTTCAGCCTGCAGGCCCCTTTGGAGCCTGGACTGTGCAATTACAGGTACTGCAGATGGTGGGAAGCTGAAGGCACTATTTATTTTTTGGTGGCAGACCAAAAGTACTCACATGGATTTAAAAAAAAAAAAAAAAAGCTTCTTATTTGCTTTAGTCTCTGTGTGCCCTGCACAGCACATTCTGTGGTTGCTTGGAAATGGACAGGTTTTCAGAAAACTGACTCCAAGTTCAAGGGCCAAATTCTCTGTTGGCACAACTCCACCAACACTAATGGTGTTAAGCCAGCAGAAAATTTGGCTCCAAATGCTGTCTGAATGACTGGTCTGTCCATAGGCTCCAAGAAGCCTGGAAATTTTCAGCACAGTTTAACTCAGGGCAGCTAGAACAGAGTATGGGCTGTGGTTTTTATCATATAATCAAGATCAGAGATGCTGTAGGGTATGGAGCAGAAACACATTTATCTGTGTAACTAACCATTCCCTGTTGGAGGACTTGGCTCAAATTTGTAGGAGCTATGGAGTCAGGAGTTTGGTAGCCAAATGCTATTTCTATTCCCTTAAAACAGACACCAGAAATTCAGAGTCCAAGGAGCTCCTTATCCCACTATGGAAGTCTCTTCRCATGACATTCCCAGATCCAAACCCAAGGCATACTGACAGTGCTGTGGTAGGGTGTGCAATCTGCAGGAGTGCCCTTTCCTTTTCAGGGTTTTTTAACTTTTTCAGGGTTTTTAAGGAAAATGATTGTTGGCTCTCTGTACTGTTAGTTGCTTCAACAATTGGTATTTGTCACTTTAGTGTGCTTTTTGTTTCCATTCAGACGGGTTTAATGAGATGGGTTAACTTCTGTTTTAATTTGGTGGTCATAAAATGTACTTCTTTCACGATTAAAATAAGAATTGACAAAGATATTAAAAAATGGCCATTTACAGATTTATAGACAGTAACTRGGACCAGTTTAATTGGCTGGCATTGCCTATTCTTTTTTGTTGGATACAAATGGATGTGAACCTCCCTAATGTAGAGTAAATAAGTTCTCCAATATAACTGACATTGAATGTTTACTTGGAGAGACATCTTGATTTCAAAATTATTCTCTACAAATACAGTTGTATCCAAATAATTGAGGCTGTGAGGTGCCACCCATACTGTTTATTTTATTGTGCCTACAAATTCCTCATTAAAGAATGTTGCCTATCTAGACTGATAATCTTGTCCCAGACCTTTTAGAAAAATCTGGTTCGCTTTCCCAGTTTTAGTGCCATACAGCTTTTCAGTTCCAGCTACCATTTCTATGAAATCTCTGATCTCTGATTTCATAGGACCAGAATAAAGATTTTTTGGGGGGTTAGGTTTTGTTTTTTGGTTTGGGTTTCCTTTGTTGTTTTTTTTTTTTACTGTCACAGCCAGAGGCTTAGAACATAATTTACAGAAGCATGGGAACCCTCTCTCCAACCAAACCCAGGCACTGCTTCCCTCACAGTGTTCCTACTGATGTGGGCATAAACTCCAAAGGCCTCTTTACTGAAAGGACTGATGTGAGAAAAGAAAACTCAGTGGTTTTCACAAGCAAGCCAGAGCTGGCATCCTCCCAACAAATGCTTCCACTGGCACTGGTGCCCCATAAACACTGACTTCGTTTTCTCATACCAGGCTATTTATGATTCTCATGTGAGGCATGACAGTCATTCATCTTTCTCACAGGACAAGCAAACAGGGCAAGACCAGTGCTAACACTGAGCATGTTGTTACCATTACTCAGAAGTAGATTTATTGGCATTGTATCTTTCAAAGTAACAGGAGGTAGCTCAAAGCCACCCTCTACAGCAGCTGTTTAATAAAACTCCTCTCTGCTAGTTGCTTTCATATTTTAATCCCAAATCAACCACAGTAGGGTGAGAGAGGAGAAGCAGCACAAGGAATACAGAGCTGCATAGACAGCAATGAGATGGAGAGCTGATTTCATACCTTTCAGCTACAGCCAATTTTGTTGACACTCTGTCTAGCGCTATAGGGATCCAATTCTGCATTCCCTCCCTCAGCCAAGGCTGCTCTTTATTTCTGAAACATATCTGTGACTCCAGGAGAACATGCTAATCTGTTGTCTTGTTGGGGAGAATGATTCTTGTCTGACCTTATCAATTAGAGTTAGATTTCTTCAGTAATAGATGAAGACCAAAAAAAAAAAAAAGCACATCTACAGGGCACTGTACTCCATCCTGAGCTTGCTGTTTACAGTAGGCGAGACAAAGGGTGCTTTGGAGGGGCTTGTTTCTCTTATTTTTAAGAAAATCCCAGTTGACCAGTTCAGCTTTGATGCATATCCTGTAAAGATAAGTGAGATGGATCCCACATAGTGTGACTTGAYGGACTGCCTTTTTCAAAACATGTCTATAAAGACAAAGTTCTTCTGCAAACTTAGTGTTTGAGAGAATAGAGGTGGCCCAGAAGTGCTGAAATGCTACTGCCTTTAGCAGAGCACAAATCATCAATTTGTATGGTTTACCTTCAGGTGTTTATCTACCTTTTCCTCCAGCTACACAAATTACAATTAGTTTTGTTCTAGCATTTGTATTTTACTGATATCTGGTACCTCCTAGCTTAGTTTTTTAGTATTTCTYTTTTTTTAGTATAATAACCCAGCAGGAGTTAATATCAGTTCCTGCACTAAAGCTGCATGATGGAGATAYAGAACTTTGGGGTGAAAATGAGAGAATGCTTTTGCAAGCAATTATCTGAAAATCCTGTTCAGCACAACAAAGTCACTTCATCCCTGCATTTCTCGCAGGGGCTTAATTTACAAAGGAGCTTCCCCACCCCAACCACTACACGGAAAAAAAATTAGCATTGTACCTGTCTTTGCTCACATGAGCTGCTTCCAGGCAGATTCTTTTCTTCATATACAAGTGCAAGCATAATTAACATCAGGCACACCTAATTCTACYGGTATGGTCATGGTTTGGTTCTTTATCTGTTTTTGGAAGCTGGATATACATTATGACTGCCCACTATGATATAGGTATTTTCTTTTACTTTCCTTGTATTTGTGAAAGTAGAACGATCTGTGGGGCTCAGATGGATCAACACTTGAGCTTCCACGGACTTGAGGACTAGAAGGTTATAGCTCATTCTGTCAGAGTTTGCTGCTCTCTCTTGTCCTCCACTGTGTCTGAACGTTTTTCCCTCAAAGCTGCAGAAGCACCATGACAGATCTACCTTCATACATCTTTGTCAAAAGTTTTGCTAGTTACTGAGCTTACAAACTTATGTTGTGTTTGTAGCACAGCTATATTCACTACAGTAGCTTGGATTTCTCCTTTCCTTTGAGGGGGGATTTTTCCCTTTTTTTTTAAATCACTCACAAATTTTTTGTGCAAGATCTGCTTATGCATCTCAACTTTTTTTCTTGCCTGTGCATCCAGGGAGCACAAATGAGCCCCTAACCCCAATGCTGAGCAGGTGCCACACGACAGAGCCCCAGCAGTTGTTACATCCTGGTGCTAATGAATGCAGGTACCTGGCACAGGCAGCAGTGGTGGTTTCAAGCTGCTGGAGGTGATGACTTTAGAGACACAGAAAGAAGATCAGAACTTACAAAAATACTTCCATTCCGGACTGTTGGGAAGGACTCTTGTTTCTTTCATGCCTAATTCAAAGAATTTACCCTGTTGGATGTGTGGCAATGTTTGTCTCAAGAGTTCTTCCTGTTCCTTCAGGAGTCTCGGTC
Source organism: Amblyornis subalaris (assembly GCA_018881555.1). NCBI lineage: Eukaryota > Metazoa > Chordata > Aves > Passeriformes > Ptilonorhynchidae > Amblyornis > Amblyornis subalaris. The sequence goes on from JACAXG010000004.1 coordinate 3,885,135, forward strand.
TCTTACATTCCTTCAGATGTGTTCTTCAAGCTTTGTCTTCTCAAATACCTGAAGTTAATTGGATTTCAGAGAATAAACAGWACAGAATGTGTTCAACCCTTAACCTCCTTTCCTTTTGTTATCTCTCATAGAAGTTATGTCCATTAATGCTAACTGGCTTTCTGATTCAGAAAATCAGCCTTCTAGAATGGCATTACTTACAAGGTTATATTTAGTACCATTTGAAATTCATCTGACTTGTTTTGCTTGTTAGTTCTGCTTATGTAATGTGGTTTAAGTATTTCAAAACCCCTTTCCCTATTTTTAGATTTTTCTTATTCTATAGCATCTCTTGCTAAAGAGACTTAAACTAGAAATGAAAGTTTCTGCCTCCTTTCTTTACTACTGTGTTGAGAATCTTCCTACAAAGATTAAGTTTGAAATACCTAATCCAGAAAGAAACACCAGCAGCTGGATGGTTCAGGGAAGTAGCTGTCCTCGTGTGCCTTCCAGTCTTTACAAACTTTAGGGTGAAATTAATTTAAGACCTTGTTTGAGCTGCCAATTTGGGCTCTTTTTTAATGGCTGGTGTGTGCACGAGAACTCTAAAAGATGATTCACTCTCTCCTAAGACATTTATCCAAGAGAAAGAAAAAGATCCATCCTACAGAAGGGATTTGATCCATCCTTTGCTAATAAAGAGAGACGAAGTAACTTACACCAGATGATTTGGTTCTAAATATCCAAGGTTGTGAAATTCAGCCAGTCCTATGACACATGGAATGCTCACATACAACGTTACAAAAGTTGCACACAATGCAAATGTGTGCACCATTATGCAAATCAGTGCACCAAATCGTTTCTAAGYGAGAAATACAGCCAAGCTCCACTTGTGCTGCCTCAATAATACCAAGTTTTCAGTGGCTTTGGCATGGCAGCATCTTTTGAGTGAGAAGTTCAGGTTGTACCTTTATCCCAAGCTTGGGAGCTTTAGTCTCCAATGAACTTCTATCACTTGCTGAGCGTAGTTTTCCACACGTGTGGCGTTCACTAGAAAGATGAACGGAAAAAAAAGTGATGATTCCYGAACAAAGCTGAAAAATCTCGGCAAGCCTGGTTGTCCTGCTGAGGCTTGACACCTCAGGATGGATGCACAGAGCTGAGCGACCCAGAGCAGGGGCCTCACACGTGTGTTCTGAATTGTCCCCCCAAACTGTGCCCCCAAATTTTCTTTCTTTGCACTGCTAAAAATGGAGACTAGGCCAGCTAAAATTGAGTCCCTGAAGCCAGATGCTGTCAATGCAGCAGAACAGCTGAACTCCAGTTCCAGCAGTRATTAGATTCATCACTTTGTGTTTCTGTTCTGAAATTGCTTGTAGTTTACAATCCAGGGATACAAATATTGAGACTTTGCAGGTCTTGCTTCCAGACACTTTCTGAAGATGCAGGTCTAGAACCATTTGCGTCAAGTGAGAATTTCTCCTGCAGTCTTTAAAGAAGTATAAGGACAATTTGTAAAATGTTTATTAAAAGTAGGTGCTTTTTTCCCTTTTTATGCCCAGGAAAATCCTTATTGTTCAATCTCTTTGAGCAAGTATTTTAAAAATAGCCTGGTTGTAATATATTCTACGCGTACTTGGGATCAAATGCAATTTCTTCTTGGAGATTTATATGTAATTATTTTATCCAGGCTCCTTCCCCCTTTAGCAATCTTAACAGTGCCCAAGGTTACTTTAGACCAACATTGATAAAATTCATTCACTGATTAAAAAATAGTCTGATATCAAAACTCTATGTACACTGTAGACTTCCATTGTTATAGAGTCCTTATTGTCTTGRGTTCATAGGCTGCAGTCTTTGGAATACTGAATTACTCTACAGCTTTCTGTATTCTCTTTCCCTCTCTGCATTTCAAAGAGTGTTCATATACCATCATTTTATTGATGCCATTTGAATACCAACAAATTTGCAAATTTTTCTAAAAGCAGTGGATGCCAGGAATGCAGCTATTGCTCAAAGACTTCATTAAGGTTTCCTGGCTGTTAGTAAAAAAAAAAATAATAAAAAAAATCCAGTGTTTTGGAATCGTCTCTTCTTTAAAACACTTAAAAATATCCTACTCTCTATTCTTGCCATTAAATTTATTAAGAAGACCATATAATGTCTAGAACAGGTAGAGCACAGTTTGAGGTTAATTCCTTTAGATGGTAAACTAGTAACTTGTTGAAGATTACACAAGAAGTTTATGGCAAACCCAATAACAGGTAACTGATATTTTAGACATGGTATCATCCACTGCTGATATAATGAGCCCAAAGTGCCCTGTGAGGGAAGAAGGATATTGTTCTACATCAAAAAGAAAGAAAAACCAAGGACTGTTTCTGTTACTTTATGTCACTAAATCAAGAGTCTATTCAGGCTGCACTGTTATTAAATTTAAATGAAACTAATTATCGAAAACTGCAAGACATTTTTTTCCTTGGAATTTAATGAAGCATCACTTAACCAGCCCCACCCACAGAAAACAACCACTGCTCTAACAGCGTTGGGAAGGAAACAGTCAGGTGATATTACGTATTTAAAGTACACGATTGAAAGTGCAGGTCTGGAATCTTAGCAGACTTCAGCACCACTTACACATCCACTGGGATTTAATGTGTGAGCGTGTTAAAGACAGAATGAGCAAAGAAATAATTCTGTCCCAAAGAAAAGGACCACATAAAAATTATCTAAAAGTTGTTGAATTCGCTAAATGGCCAGTCTCTGCTGAGCTCTCTGTTGGATGGATGAAGCAGGTCATAAAAGATTCCCTTCATATGACAGTGCTCCCACTGAGGGAACTGAAGATGTCCGTCCAAGTGTTTTGTTGCCACTGGACAGATCCACGGAGGGGGAATTGAGTGTTGAATGCACTGAGGAAGGGACTGAATTCTCCCACAGTAGAGCAACACTGCCAAGTGGGCCACTCACAGCATGTCCGGGCCTTTCCCAAACCCTTGGGACCAAAGCTCTWTCTAGGAAAGGAGGAGGCCGGCAGGAGGAAGGAGGGTGCTGGAAAAACACTGAGAACTATTTCTAACGGGCAGAAGAGCCGAGGAAAGCAAGCAGCTATTGTTAGAGAAAGGAGCAGCGACAGTCAGCAGGAGACTGAGAAGCACTAATCACTGCTAAATCACTGGAAGATGTCCCCACTAAGCAGAATTGCCACCCCTGCTAACCAGCAGCCATTGACATTAAATATTGTGGAGCCGAGCTCGGCTCTCTCAGAGGCGTGCTGATTAAAAATGCCCTGATGAAATGGTGTGTACAGTAAGAAGTGGTACTTAGTATTTTGTCTTCATAATGCTTCAAATTGCTCTGTATCCCCACAAGGTGTTTTGCCATTCTCCATTAAAAAATGGGCAACTGAGTTTCAGAAGCACAGAGCTACTGCAGGGCTCCACCGACTTCATTTTGGATTTGAGGATGCTCAGATAATTTTTAAAAGGGCCTGAGTTTATGCTGTTTGATAGGTAATAATGAATTCTTTTTCTTTACCATACCTGTTTTCAAACCTTGACAGTGTCTCTAAGTCAGTCTCAATACTTCTTGCTTAACATAGATTAAAAGTTATATAAAAGATCAGAAACTGTTCCTCCCACATCAGTGCGAAATATTATGGTTCATTGTTTTGCCCATGCTGATTTATGATTTCACAGCAGTAGCTCCATTAAGCTCTAGAATGGATTTTCACATCATAAAAGCACACTGGTTTAAAATTCTTTGTATTTTAGGACAATTTAATGAAGTAGTTAAAAATTATTCCAGACTGAAAATGTTTTTTGCAATCAAGGAAAAAAAAAATCTGATACAAAATAGGAAAGCAATTAAAAAAAAAAAAAGAAATCAAAACAGCTCACTCCTGATCATAGAAAGATGCTTTTGAAAAAGAGGAGCTCAGTGGGAGAGTTTTCCTTTTCCTTTCCTACTCTCCCATATGCTTGTGGTGTGCCCTGCAGTAATGCCACCTTCTTTGTACATTGGGGAACTTTCAGGGGAAATTGAAAAATAAATAAATAATGCTCTTTTTGCTACTGAAGAAAGTCACATTTTGATTTTGCCTGGCAAATATTTTGAAATAGTGTAGGCCAGGGACTGTCCCTTATCCCAAAGACTTGAGGCCTTTTATCTAACGTTGCAGTATCCAAAAATCTTTCATGTGAAGTGAATATCTGCAGCAATACCCATAATTTACTTGAGAGAAATTGAGATTTTCCCTTTTCAGCAATGAGAAATCTGCCTGGGCTAAGAAGCTGGGGAATGGTCTTGTTTGTTTGTTCCTTTTATTTTTATTAATATCTTAGATTTGGAGAAGCTTGTGGAGTCCACGCAGTGAAGGGGGCACCCAGATCCTGGTACAAAACTTCTCCTTTGAAAAATCCAAGAAAAACCCCTCGGACCCAAAGGAGTATTGACAGTCCTAAGAAAGAGCTGTCTCTCTTCAAAGCCATAYGTGTTTTGTTTCTCTTGAATCGGCAGAGAACTCCCTGAGGCTTCAAAAGAGAGCCAGGGTAGTGGAAAACATCCCTCATCCTCCCCATCACTTGACTCCCTCACAATGTTATAGGGAGGGAGAAGGCTGCCTCGGGAAGAGCAGTGCTGGAAATCAATATTTGATCAGATCTGCTCGTGTTTATTGACACAAAAGAATATTTCATGGAATCGTTGAGGTTGGAAGGGACCTTGGGAGAGCATCTAATGGATGCTTAATGTCAATAAGTGTTTTCTAATCCGATTGGTCCTTTCCCATATACAGGAATGGTAACTGTGGCTCCAGGCAATGACAGGGCTGCTGAGGAGCCTGTGGCAGCTGCTTCCAGTGGTGCTGGGAGAGGAGCACTGGTTGGCAAGCACAGAACCCTGGAATAACTGGGTTTGTAGCTCAGTTTCCTGGATCTCACATGATATTCWCATGGGTGATGTTACAGGACATTCATGTGGGGTGTGCTGCAAAATTCTTCTGCCCCAAGACTGGGGTTTGTCCTAAGGGTTGGCAATGCAGAGAATAATTGTCCATGTAATGAATTCAGGTGAAATAGGACATTGTAGCTATGATGAGTGAAATATCAGTAAAATGGGCACTAATCTTCAAGGTGGTTATTATCACATTGCTTTAGCAAGRCCTCTCTCCAGCCCTGGAATTTTTGTGCCGCTGTTGTCAAATCTCACAGTTTGCAAACGCCCGGTTCAGTACCTGGATGTTTGAAAATCATATTTTACTCTTGCATAAAAACCTCTTTTCATTATTTATTTATTATTCCTAACTGGAGATCGTGTTCCAAGAGAGAGATGCATATGCTCACCCCCCACCATGATCCTGCTATTTTGAGAGCTTGTTGATATGCAGTTTGCAGGTGGCTCAGAAGGTGACTCATGTGGAGTGTTCCTTCTATCTCTAGAAAAGGCCAGTGGCTCCTAACCACGTTTTGGCTGCATCCCTCACACAGCTGCTCAACCCCATTGCTGCTGCAGTATGCCCTGAATTCTAGTGTAACCATTTCCTTTTTTTAATTTTATTTTTTTGAGGTCTTGCAGATTTAGTCATAACTACCATGCTTCTACTTGGAGTAATGATCAGTATTTTGAGACAATACTTGAGACTTGATAGTTGTRAGCACTGAAGATACATAATTAGATATTTTTTTCTTTTAGGGATTCATAGTGTTTCTTGTGACTGTGTATATATTTGCTTACAAGTAATAATTATAGTAGATAGTAATAGTCTTCCTGTAGTAGTTAGTCATATTCTGGGTTTATTTCTATAAATACATTACACATTATTGTTTGAATATATCTTCTCTGCTTTCAAAGCTGCATTGCCAACTTGGGCAGAAATATCCAGTCTGGTTTCAAACCTTCTTGAGTACATTAGGGGAGTAGTTGGAGCAGAATGGATCCCAGACTGGGCTGGAAAACTTGCTAATGCCAGGATAGCGTTCCCTCCAACAGGTTACAAATTATACTGTTCTTAYGCTGTTGAGAATGGGGAATAATTCATCTCTCAGAGCTATCACTGCATATTCGTTATCAAGTATTGCTATAGATAGGTGATTTCCATAACCCTATTCATACCCCATGGAGTCGAAAACGAGTTTATCAAGGCATCTGTAATGAATATGTGAATGCTGTGGGGAGGGGYGAAACAGGACAGTGCCGAAAACAAAGGGAAAAAAGACAAATACTCTAAGCTTTGGATGGTAAAATGCCAAATGATAACGGAATATTACATGTTTTGTTACCAGAGGTTTTCTGCGAGTTGCTTAATATTGGGRAAGGGAATAGATAAGCTTATGTGTGGGAGCAAGGATGACGAGCAATAAAGTGGAAAATAAATTAAAAAAAGAAAGGTTTGAAGAAGCAGAAAGTTGMTTGAAAACTGATTGTGTAAAATATGTATAGACACCTTAAAAGATCAAAATGGCTGTTGAAAGTGAAGCTGCAGATAGGAACCTYTAAGGGAGGCTTTCTGCATGCCCAGATTCTCGTGGCTGTTTTCTCATTCCTGTGCGATTGCTCGGGAAAAGGCTCCGGATGTCCGGACACTCAGACAGGGCTGCTGTGCCTGCACAGTAAATCCAAAATGTCTGACGTGCCTTGCTCTGACTGCAGGGAAATAACTGTACATTACAGGCTGCTTTGGAGGATGGGATTGCTTTTTTTCCAATTCATTGAACAAATGTGTTAAAAGAACTAAAATGTGATGCTTTTGTGTTTTACCAAAACTGCAGGGAAATCACTTTTTTTTTCCCCTTTCTTGTCATCAACATATTTTCTTTATTCATGTAACAGTAGGTGTCATTTTTCTTTAATTATGCCTAGCTATCATATGTTGCTTTTATTTGTTGAGGATGTTAGTTTCAGGGAAAATAATTTAGACAGTTCCATTTTTCAGGCGACAATACACTAAATCCTGTGCTTACAAATTGCAATTAGATAAGAATTCTTCTTTCCACAATCAAATGTGGCAGTTTCTTACTGGAAAGTAATGATGAATCAAACTTATAGCGTAAAATGGGAAGATCAAAGCATTCAACGAAAATGTAATGAAGAAAATACACTTTTATGGCTTGGCATTTTAAATGTCCTCTGTTATATATCACTGTGGCAGCATACAATGGTGTAAGTCTTTCTTTAGGAGTGAATACAGATTAACACAGCCTCATTTTCTCTGCCACAATTTCCTTCCTCTGATGATGATATTTCTCTCCCCCCTCCCCCCAACCCACATACCCCTCTCTTCCCACCCTCAGACCTAAAAGTATTTTAAACATGTTTAGCCTGTCAACAAGCCTTTGCTAAAGRTTTTTGTAGCCTTTGGTAATGACTTCTAATTTACGTGACTAATTATCCCGGGATAAATAGAGATGAGGTGCTTTAGGATAAGGCTAATCTGCATGTCTGCTGCAAGCTTGAATGGTACATTTTATAAAGATACAAAACTCAGCAATTCAACAAAATTAAGGCTGTGACAAAAGGCAGGCAGATTCAAAATGAAGGCAAACACTTCTCTTCCTGAGCTGCTGCAGTTGGATGCAAGGAAGGCACTGATGGCATGTAATGAAAAGGAGCATCATTCCAGATTCTGGAGGTTATTCAGGTCCATACTGAAGCCTGGACAGATTTTGCCTATACTGCTTGCAAAGACATATTTTCACGCAGAACTGCATCATGATTTGCCTGTCTTCGCCATCCATCTTGTCCCATTTGTGTTGCCTTTATTCTTTAAATCCTAGTGGTTGTCCCTTTAGGCCCACCTCATACCAGAGTATGAACAGGCAGTGATGTGTGTAACTGTGCACATACACAGAGCAAAGAACAATCTGAGCACAGATAACTTAGTCCAGGTTAACGTCCCAACACTGCATCCTRTCCCAGATAGGACAAACTTCTGCTGGTGAAAGAGGAAAAGAACGAAAGCAAGGAAATTCAGCYGCCTTTTAGCTGAGCTGAGCGGTTCGGTTTTCAGAAGAGCTCTTGAATTTAGRACTTGACCTCCACAACACTATGTAGAGTAATGCATAAGTACTTTAGGTAGTTTAGTCTCATTTTCAGAAGTGATTTAAGGTGTCAGACTTCCCAGGATGCTTTTCAAAGCCAGTGGCAGGCAGGTCTAGTGTTGCTCTGAGGCAGAGGGACTGGGCTCAGCACTGCTCTGCACATCTCAGAGGCCTCAGCAGCTCCTGCCCAGCCTCACATTCCCGAATGGTTTTCCAGCCACAGTTGGCTCTCACCTCCCAGGCTGGAGGTGGGCAAGGCTCCACTGTCTGGGATAACGTGGCCATGCCTTCCACTCTGACTGTCCACACTGCCGAGCTCCTTGAACCTCCTCATTTCTTACTCCAAGATGTTAGAAAAGGCCACAATTCCAGGATTGCAAAACACAAAAAATAAGATTTTTGTTTAGGTAGGTACCCAAAATGTTTTCTGCTTGCTGAAATTGCTTTTGGAAATGTGATATCTAACGCTTTTAGGAGCCTACAATGCAGTGCTTAAGACATCCAGAGCTAAGTTGCCCAGAGCAGGGAGAATGACAGATTACTCAATTCCCTTTTCAATTACTTAACCACAAGATCATCATTCTACTTCACTCAAATTGTGGTATATTGATTTCTGTTGTGACTCAAAAGATTTTAATTTTTAATAAAAAGTTAGCATGATATTCTCTTTATGTGTATAAATCCAGAATAATCTGCCTCTTGCAGACAGGGTATTTAAATTGAAAGACCCCATAATATCTGTCATGTTTATGAGGAGCTCTCCCTGTGTTCACACAACCAGCACCCCCTTGCTTAGTTTCCCCACAGGACAGCAGTAACACAAAGGCCTTTGAGGCCTAGGTGAGAGAATTATAACATAATGAACTTTGAAATTTCAATAACCCTTACTAAAAGTTGCTAAAAAGCTCCAATTGTAAAAAAATGGAGTTTTGGAATACCAGCTGAGGTAGACTACAGAGAAGTAAAATGAAAAAGTTATCCAAAGCCTTTCYTATCTTTTATTTAAAAAAAAATATATACTTATATGACTATAAGGCCAAATTAATATGAATAGGTCTAGGGTTTTGGCACAATGCTAGAGAACTTGCCTTACTTGTAGGTTGTGCATGCTGACCCCAAACTCCATTTTACTGAGAAAGGTGGGAACAACTCAGGTGAACAGATTTTTCTTTCCTGGAACATCCCAGCCCCCAGGTAACTGCAGATCCAGGTGCAGTACCCACCAGGGCAGCCCACGCTCGGGGCAGTGCTCCTTCCCAAACCATCAGCAGCTCTCAGAAACCCTGTGCCCAGGTAAAAACCTTTTATGCCAGCAATCCCAATAGTGATAAAAAATTTCTAGATGCTTTTCCATTTGACAGCTTCCATGGAAAAGCTACACAGTGAAACTTGGCCTGAGGAAGTTTCTTGGGGACCTTCTGTACTTTCTGGCACACTTCCCAGGAAAGGGACTAATCAGAAAAAGCCATTCTTCACACTTGTTCTTCGGCCTGTCCTCCGTGACCTATTTTCTTGACTAATCCTGTGATTTTATCCCAGCCAATGCCAAATTGCTTCTGTTTCTGCCTGCTTCTGGCCAGTCCTCTAACCCTTAGCTCCCAGCAAGATTTTGCTCCCAGCAAAATGTGGAATTCTGAGTCATTCGTCTTGCTCTGCAGAATCAAGGGACAAGTATAGGTAAYTCCAGAATTAAAGACCAGCAGCATTCTCTGTATTGGCAAATGCAGACTTTGGGGCAGCTGAGGTCTTCCCTAGAGGATAAAATGCAATCAGGCCAGGCCATGTGTGGTGTGGGGTTTGCACTCCCGAAAGCAAAGAACCCCTTGTGAAAAGCTGTACGTGATGATCTGCAAAGCTTTTATTTTGTTGCCAAAAGAGGGAGCCCTCACAGAATTCTCTCTGCTTTAGCAATAGTTTTGCTTTTGGGATCTGCTCTTTAAAAAAAAAGCTCTGAATTTTGTTTTTCTTACAAAACTTGAGACCTTTTTGGTTTAGAAAAAGTTTATGGCACAGATAATGTGAGCTGTGAGTTTTGCCCTCTTTGGTTTCACAATGACCTCGGGGTACAAAGAGAGAAAATAAGCTTTTCATTTGCAGAATTATTCAGCTGGCTGTCATTAAGTACACAATGCAGTTTCATTAAATACAATATTTTAGCATTCCAATGTTAGAAATAATGATGCTATTAAAYGGGACAATGCTTGCTAGACACAGAACTTGTTTTAAATGATAGACAATTTTGTGTGTTGTAATTTGGGTTCCATGTTGCCTTCTGTTTGTGTGAGCTGGCATTGTCAAAACTGGTACCTGATTCACCTCTTGGCCATCCCAGAATGATATTTTAATTCTGAAATACAATGTTTGAGAGRGGTGAGTAGGATCTTTCCAGTTTGCCTGATGATATGAAGGGYAAATTAGTGCTGGGTTTCTTTATAATCACATGTAGAATGTAATCCAATAAATTTTGGAGGGATTTTAAGAATTACGCAACTTGCTACTGATTTTTACCACTGGATTAGGTTCAAAGCAGTGAGAAAGCACAGGCACTTTTAATAGTATTTATCTGCAGGGGAAAGCCTTTGTCTGGAGTTCTGCAAGAGACTGCAACAAATAATAAGTTTACCAGAGAGACCCGGTGAGTGTTGATTCATGGTTCACCCTTACCTCTTTCTGAGCCTGAACCGGTTAAAGGAAACCCTGGCAAGAGAAATTGCAAGTATTTTAGCTGATCTCTGCCATCTTTTCTGAACCTGTACTGTTCCCTAGACTAGTTCCCGTCTGAAGAATTTATTTTCAATCTAATGGTCTCTATGACTCTGTGGCTCCAATGCCCCAWTTGGTATTTTCTCTGTTTTGCACAGCAGCTCTCTCTTTTGTTGGGATGTAGTCTGAGTGGATACGACAGTCCAGCCTTTCTTATCTCCCCCAAATCAAAGCCAAATGTACAGAGCAAAGCCAATTATTGGGCAGTAGGATTTAAAAAATATTTTTATTAATGGTTTGAGATATTTTGCCTCACTGTTTTTTTAACGCAAAATTAGAAGCTCCAGTCTGACCTGTTTTAGGGAGATTTTGATGCTTAGAACCAGATTCTCAAAAATACATTACTGCTTAAAAAGTATTTGGGTGCCTAATTCACTAGGTCAGTTCTTGAAAAATGTCACATCCTTTCTCTTGGCAAGACCTGGAGAATGATATGACAGGATTGTTAAATCAGAATAAAATCCCATTTAAAATGAATATTTCTGATTAATTGTTAATAGATATTGTGTGAAGGTTGCTGTGGGATTATTGTACCCTAATAGTGGTGAGATTCAGAAATAAGTGCAAGGAACAGATTGGCTGAGATAGGAAGGATCACATTTAGATGATAACTTTTTTTGTCTTTTCCATTATGTTCTTGCTGTTGTTTTGACCACTATTAGCATTCCCAGTCTTGTACAGAAACATAGGGGAGACTTAGGGCAGGAGGTAAGTTGATTGCAATCAAATTACTTGATAAAACAGAAAAATAAACCCAGAAATAATTTTAGGCATTTCATTTTAAAAAAAGAACATTCAGAGTTAAGACTGAAATGGCCAAAATGAGTGTTTCTGACATTTTATGGATGTTCTGCATAGGTAGTGTGCCTCCAAATATTGGATGCTCTGATATACCATATGTGCTGCAATTCCTAAGCAATACAGCAGATGTTTTAGGTGATCAATTCAGAACTCACTGGCTTTGTTTAGCTCTCCTCATTCCCAATTTTATATGATGTGAATGTGCCTGTCATCATAAGCAGAGGAACCGTTCCATATTTAAAAATCCGTGCATAATTCAAAGTTGACACTGTAGCGATACTAAAACACTCCCCAACCTAGAAAATCTCCTGTTCCTCAGAGTCCAAAACACCGAGTTAGGAAAAGCCGTGGCCAGCAAAAATTAGCTTTGTGTGGCTTGAATCAAAACTTAACTATTCTTTTGAGTTTAGGTTTATTGTACGAGGCAGATGAAAGCTGACAGTTCTGATTTCTTTGCTGATCAGAGGGCTGGGGGAGCTGGTTTGTTTGCTTATTTGGTTTTAAGAAAAATTTCATCTTATTTCTATGTAATCTCCTCCAAAGCCATCTTCCTAATGGCACCTTTTTATCTTCAGTTCTCTTAACACTTTCTCCTCTGCTGCCCTTTCCTTTGCCAGCTCCCTGTATGCAAAGTGCCTTTTCTGCCCTAAGATCTGCTTTTCTTTCTTTTTCTTTTTTTCTTTTTTTTTTTCCAAGGAGCTTTTTAACAGTAATCCCCAATGATTTTACTTAGTTTTCTGCTCATGTGGGCTGGAAATCTATTCAGGCTTCATTAAAAAGCTCATTTCAAAATACTGATTCTATTGTATTGTCTGAACCGTTTAGTTTATTTATTCGGGGATATAAAAGAYGTGAACTCTCATATTTTTTTCCAGTTGTAAATGAGCATGGATGTATTTCTGGGGGCTGACACAGTAGAGACACTTTCTTCTGGAATGGTCTGTGGGGAATAAACTTTGCTCTGGGGAGGCTGGGACTGGGGAGGGCAAAGCCAAGCTGGRCTCCTGCCTCTCCTCCACAACCCAAACCCTCAGGACCGTGGAGAAGGGAGCTACATTTCAAAAGGAAAAATGTTCTCTGTCTTCAGTGCCCAAAAGAAAAATTTAAGCTCACTGAAAACAAGAATGAATCTGACACCTAATTTTGCCACTATAAATTGGAACATTTACATTTGTGTTGGTCTTTCAAAAAAAAAAAATCTGAAAAAAAAATCCTGAAATATAGCTGTCTGACACAATAGAGTTCAGGTTAAGAACGAGGATAAATTTTCCTGGCATTTTCACCTGTGGAAACTTTGTTCACCTTTCCTGCAACTGTGAAATTGGTTTGAAATGATGGACTGATGCTTCCTCCTGAGTTATTCTTGACATACCACAGCTCTTTTGCTGACTAAAAAATACGTTCTCTTTGGGGAAGCAAATTGTTTTTCCTAACACAGTGTGTAAATGTTGCTGTAAACATCTAGATAATTAATTTCTAAGGTTCATGCTCAATGGATGTTTAGAAACCTCTTGGATTTCTTCTAATAAATGAAGAACGTGAATAAGGGCAATGGTAGCAATGAAAATGCAGAACTATCTATTTCTAAAAAAAAAAAGTGGAAACTTCAGAGTGACTCACAAATCATAGGTAAACATCCCCATTTCAAACGACCCAGAGAAACATAKTTTCTGTGGAACCCAAAGGACAGCTTCTTTGCAGGAGCTGCATGTTGGTTAAATGTTTGTTACACGTGGGTGTGGTTGTTACTGTGAGCAAATCTCAGCTTGTGTCTTGTGCTACCTCAGCAGGGGAAACTGGGGAAACTCAGCCTTTGGCTGGACTGAACCTTGAAGCACCTCCACGTTTGTGATGCAAAAAATTAGCAGTTTCATGTCAAAATTGGTTAGTAGGGCATTTGGTTCCCTTCTCTTTTCCACTAAGCCCTYCTGAGCTTTGGGTGCTGCCCAGAACAGCCTCGTGTTTGGCAGTCACCAGATTTTTCACAAGTGTGTGCTCTGGGTTTTTCAAGCACCATTAGATACACATCAGGTAGCAGGTCCCCAATGAATTGCCTATAGAAYGACTGTAAAAGAGAGATAATTCGAAACAGTTAGCGACGAGGCTAATGAAAAGAGGGCTTCAGACCTCTTATCTCTGTTCAGGGTACAGGACAAATGTTGTTCCCTATTTTATTAGTCAGAATAACCTGACATGGRCTGAAGAGAGGAATGAAACAGTAATATCTGGATGGCCTCATTTTCTTACACAGATCTCCATTCGAGGCTGCTCTCAGGCAAGCTAACTCAGCTCAGTGATTTGGATGAACCAAACTTTTACTTTCTCCTTTAATATAGCGCAACATATTATTTGTGACATATATAGCTCTCTTCAGCTGTTGTGAGTAAAAATGCCTCTGGAATGGTTTTCCCAGTTTAAAGCACCTGGGTGAAGGATTTGGGCTAAAATACCACATTTAACAACCAAGATAAAAATGTCCCAATTCAGATGCATGGAGCAAAATGCTACCTTGGTTCCAGCAGCCTCCGTTGGACTTTTTGATTAAAAATTCTACAGGCACCACCCTAGATAAAACATGAATTACACTTGATAGTGCACAAAGGCAGAGTGACCCTGGGAGTGGCTGTAGGAGTTCCCTGTTAGCCCTCCTGAGTTTTGCTACAGGCTGCAGCCTGAGTCGACCTTGTTCCACAAGTTCTGTGGCTCAAGATATTCAGCTGCAGGGATTTAGTAACGGTTTTATCACATGCCATAGAAAAGTRGAACGAAATTACTTCAGAAACAAATGAGAAAGTGATGGGCCTGTTTGGAAAGTCAGATTGTTCCTTTTACCTTCAGAATGGCCCACGCTCGTTAGTGCCGTTTGACTTCCCCAGACAGTGCTGTCACGGGCTGTAATTAAATAGGCAGGTTCTAGAAGAATGAAGATTGGGATGCTCTGAATCATCTGTTAAAGTGAACATGACAAGCAGYGGTCTGGTTTGGAAAAAAAAAAAATAAAAATTTTTTGAGCAATAGAAAAACAAACTCACTGCCATGGATTGTGAAAGGAAACAGACTCAAACTGAAATTAGATGAAAAGCTTGAAATTAGATGAGACCACAATAGTTGGACATATAAATTTATATATTTGTCCATACATAATAGCTTCTAATTTAACTTCTTGCTATGATTTTTATCATGTTGTCTTGACTTCCATACAGTAATCAAGAAACATTACACAATACGTGGGGGTTGGGAGAGATTTTAAATAATCCTCCTAATTTAAATGTGAAAACAGACAGTTATTTCCCTTTCCCTCCTGCCCATCCCTATTGCAGAAAAGCCTTTGGCTCTAGTGGTGCCACGACAGCCTAAGCAGAGCTTGGAGGGCTGGAGTCAGTTGTCCCCTCACTGCAAAAAAACCCAAACACTGATTTTGTCCAGCTGTTGTGCAAGTCCTTGGAATAGAACGTTTCCTATATTATTGGTTTGTACTGTCAGTGCAATCCAGAGCTTTGTTTTCCAGTTCAGTGCTGCCCTGAGTAGGATTCTACTCCAGAGCAGGAGCCAAACAGTGCAAACACACTCTGCTCCTGGAACACAAAGGTATTTAACTTAGAGAGAAAGACTCTTCCAGTGACAATTTCTCACATTTGAGAAAACTTCCCAACATCTCCTTCTGAGTCCTAGGTKTTTTTTTTTTTTTTCTCTTCTCATAGAATTCCCTTTTTTCCAAACCAGTAATGCCATTGAATCCAAGTCAGTCCTCTCCCCACCAGTGTGCTGTCTATTCTGGCACGATGACAGTTTGCTAAACTTTGTTGACATGGAGAGAATAGGACAACTGCTACTAAACTGCTGCTAGCTGGTAGCTAAACTACTCAGGTCAGACATGAATGTTGCAATTAAGTCCCAATTTAAATAAATATTTAGTTAGTTACAGACAGCAAGAGAAGGTTTGGGAGAAATGCTCTGCTGGTCAGAGCTGCGTGTAAGCAGCTGAAGTTCAGTCTCAAGGTCCAGATGGGCCAGAGCAGGCACATGAACTTCTGGATTTGTGTCTCCCTTACTGTGTAATCACAGGCTCCCACCACTGCATGGTTAGTTTAGAAATTGCCTRTGTTGGGGGTTAATCTGTCCTGTCTGTTATCTAACTGAGCCCATAAACAATGGCTGGYCAGTCAATATCCCATTACTGGTATAGGTAGATATGGTTTGTTTCTAATTAAACATTCACTGAATACTGTTGGTCCTCACTCCACCACCAGCCACCCCCAACCCCAACAAATGGTGGACTTTCAAARTCCATAATTGCTTTCACAAATGCTGCTCCTTTCCTTTGTACAACTTAATGTAAAACAGGAATCGGAACGAAAGGATGGCAATGCAGTGCTTAAAGTGATCTGTGTCGTGTACAGATTTTGGTTGTTAATGGCACTGTGTGTGGTCTGTATAGCTTTTCCTGCCCTTGTTTACTCTATTTTTCAAAATAAATACATTTTAAAGAGAAGAGTTTATTAGCTCCTGCTGCTTGCTATGTACTTTAAAACATAATCCGTTGTTTGTGGCATTACAATAATCTCTATAGGCATTAAGTAATTGATGTCACAAGCACAGGATTATAACCACAGCTCTGCAATTTACATAGTAATACAAGAAACTATGAAAAACCTGCGTGGCAGTGTGTTACCAAAACAAACCCCTTCAAGTGCTGAGTTAAATTGTGGAATGAGTAGATCCTGAACCCTTGCTGYGTAAGTACAGCTAAAACATGCACATAGCCACAGCCACATTTTGTCAGTGCAGTTACAAAAACTTCCCCCCATGGATGTGGGGCCAGACCATGGAGGAATGGGCCTGTTCTCTTCCTTCATTTCTTGCAGGCCCAGAGCTTTTGGGAAAGAGCAGAACAAAGTACAGACAAGGTATTGGTTTCCTTCTTTTCCCCCAGTTTTCACTGKGGCAGAAATTCTGGGGTTTGTGTATTGTACTCCATGTACTCACAYACCCCACAGAGCTGCAGAGGGACTAGAGCCCTACCTATCTGTGCTTTAATTTGTCTCAGCATTTCAGGCTTGGATTAACATGGAGGACAAAAGCCTACGAAATTGGGAGGTCTGAGTCAAGTTTGCCAATTGGGTTCAATGAAGCAATTGGATTTCCTTGCCATATTTTGACTTGGTTTAAAATGAGGCTGTTATTAACTAATCAAAGGTGTCCTTTTACATCTGAGAGGGTGTGTGTGCATAGCATACATCAGAAACCACAACGCTGCTACAAATCCACTCATGGTCCTTCACTAAGGTGTGTAAGGATGAGTTTTACAAATGCAGACTGACAGAAAACTGAAGGGGCTTTCAGTCATCATAACTTTCCTTGGCAAAGTTAAGGATCAGTTCATTCCAAGCAGTTCCTCCTCCCTTTCTTTCCAGAGATAAGATAGCCTTAACAACTTTTTGTTGTGATCGTAAATATTTGTAGTGAACCGATGTGCGCTTTGTTTTTATTCCCWGTAGTTCACTAAGGATCTGTTTAGTACTTTATAAGTGCTGTGTATGGAAACAAGGCAGCCTATAGATGAAGCACCAGTAGATGTCACTCAAGAATATGTGGAAGAGAGCAGGAATTTGTGGGGCCCATAAAGCTGAGCGTGCCCATTGCCAGTGGCCTTGCTGTGCAGCCACTCAGGGAGCTCAGCCTCCCAGGGCTTTGGGCAATGATGGTAGTAACCTTCTCACCAAGGGGCTGCAACCAGCTACTGCTGCCATAGGTASTACTGAGTGTTTGTACGCATGCCCAAAAAATGGCTTTTCCACCTTTCCTTAACCTTTGCTCTATTAATGTTCATTCCAAATAGCTTTGGAGCACAGCAGGACTGTAAGAACATTATGTGTGAATCTTCTGTTCCTGAGACAAATAGTTCAAGGGGGAAGGAGGRGAAGTCTTAGCTACTTGTTGGCAGTGCTTTGGGAAAATAGGAAGGTACTATGCATGGTTGGTTTGGGGAAAGAAATAAGAAATAGGCAAATGTCAGATATTAAGTCAGAGAATATGTGCACTGGAAGTAGGAGTAAAGTAGCTTAATGGTTTGGCACTGTCTTTCATTATTTGGACTTGTTTTGATGCTAAACCAGAATCGAGTTACCAYATATTGCAGCGATCAAATATCTGTAGAGGTCACTGTCAAAATGGTTTAAAATGCTCATTATAGTTCTTAGCATGAGTGATAACATATCCCAAACCACGTTATAAATGTTCTTCCACACCTATATTATCAATAATTGATTCCACAGAGTAGGCTACAGCAGATGCAATTTGCTAAAATCCCAGTCAAGTGTCAACAAGCTGACTGGTTCATTTTATCATTATACCAGGAAACTTCAGCAGCTAATCATAAAGGAAGTATAAAATGTGAGATCTTGTTTCATTATATGAACAAAAGCCTGTGATGTCAGGATGGAAACAAAAGATTATTGCTCAGCATAATGTGGTTTAAAAAAAAAAGCAGCTTTAAATCATCGAGTTATCCATTTTAACAGAATTTAAATTAGTAGCTTATTGGGACCATTACTTAAATCAAGAGTTTCTCTGTGGAGGTAAATCTTGCACTCTGAAGTGAGGAAGGTAGTACAAGCAGTGAAAGTTGCATTTGAGGGACCAGGCAGATGTGAAATGCTCACTTTTTTCCAACACTTTCCTTTGTCTAAGCCTTCATTAGAAAATTTACCCAGATGTTGATTAGCCCTGAATATTTTTCAAACTGTCCAACAACAAACGACTCAGAGAAGGTTTGCACTCCTCTATCACAGAAGCATCTTTTGCATAGGAGCACAACACAGGAGGTGC
This sequence comes from Amblyornis subalaris, assembly GCA_018881555.1. Lineage (NCBI taxonomy): Eukaryota > Metazoa > Chordata > Aves > Passeriformes > Ptilonorhynchidae > Amblyornis > Amblyornis subalaris. The sequence continues at coordinate 3,903,542 of JACAXG010000004.1, forward strand.
ATGGCTTGTCACCCCTCAGTGGCAATGAGGAAGGATGGGACACASCCTTTAACCTCCCCTTCCTGCACATTCCCCCTCCCCTCTGCTGGAAATCTCTCCAGTRCAAAACCAAGGAGCTTGTGAGCAGCCATTGTGCCATCCAACTGTGCCAACCTGCACATTTGGGATCTCTTTGCTCTTTTTCTGAGCTCCTGGGTTCTTTCATGCCATAAYGTGAGAGGACAGCTTCCCAAAGCATTGACATTACAGAGTGTGGCAATAATAAAGCCCACAGAAATGTGAAATACACCCTTCAGTACACCCTCGGCTTTCTTTTGTGATAAGATACACTGGTTTCAATTACTCTTGTGTCAACACGGTTTATAGAAAAGAAACACGAGTTTTGAAGTCAAAAAGAAAAGGCACTATTAGTGACAACTTGTGGCAAAGTTTCCAGGAAGAAAAAATAACATCATGCACTTAATTTCCATCTTAAGCTCTCTGCACAGTAAATTGAAGGTGGTAAGGGACGGACACATATTCAAAACACATCAAAACCTGGGGGAGAAATCAATAGCAGGGACCAGGCTGGGTAAAATAGATTTTGGAAGACAAAGTCCTGGTGTGGTCCCAAAGAGTGAGTTCCAGCTTCCTGTGAGTGKGCTGTGGCAGGAGCGGTGGGTGAGATGGGCAGCCTGCCTGTGGCCTCACAGCTGCAGACAGCACTGCCCAGAGTGAAGGCAGTGAAACAGCACAAACCCAGCAGGACCTTTSTAAAGCTGAGGTTGACCTCAGCTCCGGGCTTAGGAATTTTATATGGAGACTCAGAGCAAGGCAGGAATGGACGGCTTTGCTGTCTAGAAAAAACCTCTGCTGATTCCTGGGATGTGGATACCCAGGAAGCTGAAGAAGCTTCCAGCAGAGCAGCCTCACGTGAGGGACGGATCCCTGACTGGCTGCTGCCACCTCCATCCCCACTCACCCGCACTGCTGGGTGCTGCGGGCTTGGGGGGAACGTGCTGGGGCAGGAGGCAGGGATAAGAATATTTTTTGGATCATGGCTGGAGGAGGAGTAGGAAGATGACTTTATAATTGCTTTTTTATCACTCTTTCTGACTATATTGACTTTATACTTGACACAGCTTTGGCTGGCAAGTAAGGCCCAGATACATTCAGAATTAGATACGACGAGGCTCATTCTTACATGAGAGGAAAATCATCGGTTGCTACAGAAACAGCTCCATATCAGTCTCGTGGGGCATCTTTGCATCTGGCTTTTTTTCCTTCTCTTTTGCTAATCTGTAGATAAGAGTCAAAGCAAGTGCAGCACATCCCACATCTATATAAAAGGTTGGAGGAACTCTGCAGAGAGCAAAGTGTGAAAGAACATCTTGTAGATAAGCTAAACTTAAATGAATGAGTTAATTTACACTCCCCCTGCAATTCTTTTTCCCTAGTTTTGCAACTCTCGCTAAGTTAATTGAGGTGAAAATTAAACGACACCAGTCAGCAAATATTTTAAAGACCTCCAAAATCAGGGAAGAGAAAGGAGGTACTCAGAAAAGGAGTTACTAAGAGACAGGAAAAAAATCTGAGGGGTGAGTTAAAATCTGTGTCGAGAAAATTGCATCTTGCGATGGAATAATAATCCAGACTCACTTTCAGGCAAGTTGTTTAACTTGATAAATTAAGGAATTAGTTAAAAATAAGTGTATATTATGGGTGAACAGGGACCATTCTGCACACTTCAGACCAGCTCACCAGCGACGTTCTTCAACTGGTTTTCTAWAATGTAATGAATTCTTGATGCTTAGTAGATTAATATTTATTGAGAGAATCAATGCTTAATTTATTTTAAAAATTGCCTTCCTTGTATTTTAATATGATTTATTACTCATCAGTGCTTATTGCATTAATTAAAGATTGTGTTAATTTTGTGGAAGTGAACACGATCTGCTGCAGGTTTGCTCCGAGCCCTGGTGCACCATAGGGACTGTGCCTCTGGGTAGTGCCAGCCATGGAAACTGCTCCAGGTGGGAAGCAAAATGAATCACCAATGGCCTCTTCCTGCCCTTGGGATTTCAAATAGCCAGCAGAGTGGAAAAGAGGATGCTGCCCCTTAAGGGTAGGACAGGATTACAGCAATAGCGATACCGTGATGATACAGGGAATATTTCTGTTTGCCTCTTATAAATTATGGCTGATGCTGTGGGAATCATTTCAGTGTTTCTCGTGGAATGCCTTTTTGTCAACGTAGGTGAAATCCAGCCTTAGAGACACGGGAAGCTGTCACCACTTCCCTGACCAGGGACGACAGTCATTTCATTTCAGTGCTCAGATTGCAAGAAATTCCTGGGACAGTAGGTTGCCCGAAGATTGGGATGGTCCCAAGCATCTCAGCAGGGGCAGGTGTTTGAGAAGTGGAAAATTCCTAAAGGCAGAACAAAAAAAGCCAGACATCTTGTGAGCTGAGTCTTTCAAGAAATCTGTCAAAACAGGGAGAGGGTGATCATGCTGGAGGGGAGCCACAGCTGCAATTTGCATCTTTCAGCACTGAAGGAAGGAGCAAATATATAAAGCCCCACAGCCACGATTCTTCTGATGAAATTATTTTATTAATGGGTGTGACATTTGTAATGTCTCTCTCTTTAAATTCAAATACTGCTGTTTTTATAGCTACTCATAAGTGAGTCTGTCTGTTTTTTTTTTWAAAAAATCCATCTAGTTACTAGGCTGCTTGCATCCAGCTGAGCCCTGGAAACGGCAGAGAGCTAGCCCTGAGATCTGAGAGCAGGCTGGAATTTCCGGAAAGTGATTGGGTCCATAATTAGGGCATTTTTGCATGTTAAAATGCACGATTCTGGAATGCACTTTGCTGTTTGCTTCTCTCCAGGGCTGGGGTGAGTGTACACAAACTTCCCTTGACGAGCTAAATCAGAGAAACCTCTTGAAGGTCCAATGAAGGTCAGAGCAGAGAATTTTTCCCTCCCTCTGTCACCAGGCAGGCAGGAACCACTGAGCTCCAGCCCGGAGCGCTTGGGTGGAGCCAGTGCCAAGAACCTGGTGGCATTTCAAATCCCTTGCAGCACTTAGGTGTTAGATGCAAAAGATCAGTGCTGCTCCACTTGAAGTCAGAGAAATCACTTGAGCTTAAAGTTCAACATATACACAAAGATTTCCTGGATCTGGAGTTAATTTGTTTTTCCCAAGGTCAGCTTGAAGGCAGTATCCAAACTGGAAAAAAAGTTACAAACGGAACATTTGACTTGTAATAATACCATTTCATTTCCCATTTGTTTAACCTGTCCTATATGCTTTTGTTTTCCTGACGTATCAAGTTCAGCTATTTTGGTTTTTATTAATGTTTATTTTTACCCCAGTTAATACACTCAAGTCAGGACCAGAGGCCAGTTGGGTTGCTTGCCTTTCTCTCTATCCCAAATCTTTACATTTTCCAACTTTCTTTGATGCAGGGTATTTATATTCCACCTTTTTTCCTCGTAGAGGAGCTTTCACGGAGTATAAGCTTTGGATATATATTTTCTGCTCTAGCTGTTCATTAGATATACAGCATTTGGAGTTCCAGTTGAGCTGAGAAATGTAAGCAAAGCTTTTGGCCCGGTGGGGGCTGTGCTCTGGCATTTCATAGCTTTGTACATATGAATCAGGATTAAGGCTCAGGATCTATACAAAATTTAGCTCATTAGGAGACGTTTCGTCTCAGGGCTCCCACTGGGAACGTGGGTCCTTTGCTCACACACAGCATTTCTTACTCTGCTCTGCTGCTCCCTGGGAAAGAAGCAGGGTGAGCAGGGGACACAGGGCAGCAGCAGGGTATTCTGCTCCCTTTTACCAGTCCCCTGGCACACCTGGAAAAGGTTCGGCATACGCTGGCCTCAGTATTTTAAACTAAAGCAAATATGCTCAAGCTCACTGCTAAGGTCATGCTCAGAATGACTTAGCAGAGTTAAGAGAACAAGGACTACCTCTGGAAAAAGGCAGATAAGAATTTTCTCACAACTGGGATTTGTGTGGTAYCACAGGCAAGGTACCGAAGGCCAGGAAGGTTTCAGAAAACGTGTTTTTTCCAGCCTGACTCCCCCACTTGGCTTCCCAGCAAGCCAYGTTCACTGTTGTGCCCGACATAGCTCAGGTGTATTCAGCGGATGACCAGCGGTGTCCAGGCACTTCAGCCAGTGAAGCTTCACCACACAGAAATGATGGGTTTGGAAAGGAGTTTCATCAGTCATGATTTCCAAGGAACAGCACTCACGGTAGGGAATACCAAGTCAATGTTTCCTCCTCAAGGACTTTCAGCTGTCACACAGGGAATACAGKGAGTGCAGTGACGAGAATTAGATTAGAAGAAGATCAATAGGGCTGACAATAAATGAAAGTAACACAGACATTATTGAGMAAATTAGGAGAGAGAAATTAAACTGGACAGTATAATCCTCAATACCTGCTAGACACACTGAYGTTGGGCAAAGTTAGGGAGAAGACAGTAAGTTAGAAAGAGCAATGATGAAGAGGCAGTAGCATTCTGTCTGCAAGATGGGGAAAGCCCTGCTTGTGATGGAAAGCTCTCAGCCCACAGAAAGGTGGAAAAAGATGATAATGGTCCAGGAGCACATGAATTTAAGTGGCAGGYTATGGAGAGGCAATGATGGAGACATCACCAAAGACTGGGAAYATGGAGTAGGCAGCTGTGCTGGCTACATGTTATGGGGAAAGGGCACCTCAGATGCACCCCACCATCACAAAGACTTTGCTGGGCTAGCTTGTTCCAGGCCAAACATTTACCTGACCTTCTCATAGTACGGGTTGGTTTGCCCTGTGAAGGTTTGCAGCCTTTCCAGGAACCAGTCCTCTCTGTAAACTTGATTATTTGCCAGAGTAACTCCCTGTATTTTGCTGTCTGTACACATATCCAGTGATGATCAAGTCTGGCAAGCTTTTGGGGTGAGGGATATCGGTGGCAACGAGATCCATGGGCTGACTGTGCTCAGCATGAAAAGAAGCTTTCCTTTTATCAGTCTTGAGTTTGTCTAGATCCTCTTACATGTCTTTGAAAGGTTCACCCCAAGGCGATATAATTGTGTTTGATCACATACAGGCATTGAGCCAGTGATTGATATGAACAAAGAACTTAGAGTTGCTTGTCCTGGTTCCATGTCTTCTTCCCTGTGGAATCAGAAATCACTTTTATAAATATATCGGTCCATCTGTGCTTCCAGCTATCCATTTCAAGTGTATGTTCCAAAAGAGAAATAGTAACACTTTATAAGCGCAAATAAAAACACATTAAAAGGGCCGAGGAAGGGGTTTTTCCTTCCTCATGAAGCACATGTRGATCCCTTCCAACGGAGTTACTGTGAGCCATGTAACCTGTAATTAATTCTGCTGTAAATGTCACAACACTTACTTTGCAAGTCTAAACTGACCCACTAAAATTAGTCCCCCCTTTTAACAATTCCTTTTATAATTTGTTTTGCAGCAGAAACGGCGGCTTGACCTGCTGACAATAACCAGCCCCGGTAAGTGAGCTCTGCCGCGCCGCTCTCTCCTCCTTCCTTAAAGAGATGGTTGTCTAAATGTGTTTTTCCCCCCCGTCTCTGACATGCAAAATGAAAAACACTGTTCCCCAGAAAATCTTTCACCTAATAACAAGTGACAGCTATATTGTGCTTGGCAAGGCCCCGGGCAGTTATCCCTTCACAGAGCTGCCTCTTCAGACCTTTACTCGACGAATTGGAGTGCTGATATTTCTTTAAGCCTCCCGGGGTTACAGTTAGTGGTATATCTGCAGGGCAGATGCCCTCAAATCCACAAACTGTGTTCAAGTATCACAGAAAGGYGAGCCTGGCTTTTCTTGGTGGCAAAGGGGAGAAGTTTGGGGAGCCAGGGGATGGTGACACTCCATGTGCGGGTTGGGAGGTGTGAGGCCATGGCTCAGGGCTGAGAAGCCAACATGGGTCACAAAATACTTAGGTAGAATTAAAATACTTTAGACTGYCTGCTTCGTGATGGCTTTTGTCATTTGCCTGTTGAGGAGATGAACCAAAGTGTGCCATATTGGGACGGTGTGGGGCTCTTTGGCAGTTTCGAAGGTCTCGGYGCCGTGGTTGAAATGCAGGTTGGTTCAGTTGTGCCGCTCTACGATCCCAGTTCTTGAGGCTGGGTGGCTTTTAATTTATTTCTATTTGCTTGGCTCACTTTCTTTCCATTAGCTGCTACAGAAGTTTGCTGCCCACCAGCTTCAGATGTAGCCCTGCTCGAATAGTGCCACGTTTTGGTTAACTTTGTCCATTTTTCAGATGTGTGTACGAATTAGGCTTTCAGGTTGGCTTTCAGTGGGACTAATGAATTCTGGCCTTAACTGGTAATAATGTGTTAGCGAAGTGAACAGGTGTTATGGGAAGTGAACAAAATGTGACACACATTTGCTTGGATAACAATTTTGCATCAATAATTGTTCTGACACTCTAAATGTAGATATAATCTGTGACATGGTTTCTCCTTCACTAACCTTGTTAAAATAATAAGAATTAAAATAAGGAGGAGGAACACTTTGTTGGGACAGATGTTTGAGGCTATTGGCAATTGCATCACATTTTTGCATGTTCACTTTTCATGCAGTTTGCAATTATGTTAATGTATGCTCAGGGCACTTGCTGATAAAAGCAACAATACAGTGCGATACAGCCATTGTCACTATTCTAACTGTAACTTCAAGGACAAACATGGCACATTTTTCATTTTCCATATCTTCAGCAATCCCTGTTTCTAGAGGAAGAAGAAAAAAAGATCTCTGAAGGTCTTAATCATAGCACACACTCAGATCTTGGATAAGGGCACCAAAGTCCACAGACACTTTTTCAATAAGAGAAAAAGAGGGTTAGGGACCAGAATAACTTAATAAGAGACTTTTCTGTGAAACAAACTTATGATACTTTCCTCACAATTTCAGATACAGTATTCACTGGAACAGTGAAAATGTTGACAGGGTTCAGTTTGTGCATAGATGTGACCACAGTAAGTAACCATAGCTTCAGATCTCTGAGTTTAATAACGCAGTCTACTTAATCAACACAGCAATTAGTTGGAACGATCTTCAATAACTGTGTAGGTAGATATACTGCACTAAAAGGGGGAAAAAAGCCTTCCATAATGTGTATTTTTTCTGAAATGTAAGTTTTACCCTTTGATATTTAACAAGAAATCCACCATAATTGGATACCTGGGAAAAAAAAAAATACTTGTTCCATGATTACATAATTGAGTGCCTACAGTTTTGCTTTCAGTAAAGGCATTTTCAAAAGAAGCCTGGTGCTGGATCAGGCCAAACTTACCAAAGAGCCTAAAGCYGAGATTTTTCAAAGGGGTTGAAAAAGTTAGGCATTCAATTCCTAGTAGGATTGGAAAATGTCAGCCTGTGGATTAAAGGGTCTAGTTTCAGCCCTACAAATATGAAAATAAAATAAAATAAATCATAGCCTTGGGGCTTTTATCTGTCTTTGGAGACCGCTACTTTAAAATATTTAGTTCTTTGAGTCCTAGCTCTAAGATCTGACAGTGACAGTCTGCTTTTACAAAGTCGTGATATCGGTTATGATGGCTGACATCAGCCATAATCACTGTCAACCCTTAATTTACTGATTCAAATGAGGGGCTGAGCTGTTTGGTTGCACCTGTTAATCCTCTGGGACTCGTTTCTGTTCTCCACCTTGCCGCAGGCAAGCAGCCTCTGCTTCTGGGAGAGGTCACGCAGCTCCAGTTGGAGTTGTGAGAGTCCTCTGTGTCCCACAAGGGCTGTCGGCCACCACAACCCTATTGCTTAATTGTAAGAACAGACAAAGGGCTTCAAAAGCAAAGGTGACCTCTGTGATTTGCACCTCTGTCATGATGAATATCGTGTCTCTTTCTTGYGTGTGTGTGAAGCTCTTGGAGCAGGTTTTCTAGCTTTAGTCAAGAATCGATGGTGATCCCTTGCAGGCAGTACAACAGCTGTTCTCCACGTGCCACTGAAACAATTTCCAAGAACTGATCAGCCAGTTAATGAGATTAATTGCAAGGTAAAATAATGCCATTAATGTAAATTAAGTGTTGTTGAGACACAGGTGCCAAAGCATTCAAAAGAGGGTTTGTGGGAACACAGAAACCTTARTGTTACCTCGTGGCAGTCACACTGCTCCCCATGGCTGTGACTGTTGCACAATTCCCCAGGAATCCCCAATGGGTCAGAATTTGTGCCTGTTTCTTGTTCCCTGAACCTCCCACCTGCTTGAGCTGTGCTGAACCCCCACTGAGGGTGACCCACAGCTGCCTCTTGCCCTGCTCCACAAGACTCTCGAGCCCCAAGCAACGTGTGCACGGCTTCCTGGAACCTGGCTGAACAGGTGCTGGACTTAAAAGCACATCTGTATGTTAAACTGAACAGGTATAGATCAATAATCTATAATCTAAGAGAAGTCTGGGCAAAAATGGAAAAGAAAAAAATAAAAGGGAGAAATACAGATGGTTGGAGCGGCAGCTCCAACCACACGGTTTGTGTGCAACCTGCAGGGCTGACCTCTCCCAGCACCCCTAAGAAAGCAGCTACGGGAAGCTCCACACCACGCCCCAAACTGGAGGAAGTCTTTGCTTTGCTGTGGATCTCCAGAAAGAGCCAGACACAAATGGTGCATAAGCTGGGAGGAGGCCAGACCCCCTYGTGCTCAAATGTATTCCTTTGAAGTAAGTGCACCCCTGTAAAACGTGGAGGGGAGTTCGCCGCTCTGCCTTGCTCCAGAGTAGCTGGAGGAATGTTAAGTTAAATTCATCAGTGCTCTMGCCACTCTCCTTTCTTCTTGCCCCTTGACATGTGAGGTACAATTAGAGCGCGGCTGTACAGTTCAGGGTGCCCGAGTCAGAGCTGATGTGCGCAGTGGGGTGGGGGAAGGATGTTAAAAATTCATCAGGAGCTGGCAGGGACGTGCCGGCAGGGAGTGGGACATAATGAGATTTAAGTTTTGGTAATTTAAATTGTCTTTAAACGTAGCTTTACCTCTGAATTCGATCCAAACCATTTCCTTAATGTTATTCTAGTTGTCTTTGAGGTTTAGGACCAAAGCTTTGGGTAGTTTAATTTGGCCTTGTTGCACAAAAGAGATGAGGATCTGCCCTTCATTTCTAAGTGATCATGTTCTAGTAGCACTTTGAACATGCACACGCAATCACATCACATTTTGTGGTAACCACTCAAGAGTTGCAAATAAGATACCCCTGTTTCCATAGCTTTTCCATGGAGACCAAGATTTTTGCATCTCCTGTGTTTATAATAATAATACAGCTTTCCAATTTCTGTTCTCAGTAAGGTAAGTTCCTCTCCCACTGAAGTATTTTTTAATTATTGATACCATAAATGGAAGTGTGTTGGAAACTATTGGCTTTGAAAATAGCTAACGTGATATTATCCAAGAACCATCAGGAAAATTCTTTCAAAATTCTCTTTGATTCAGCCATCCTCAGGGCTTTATCCTTCTCTGCCAGTCTCTCTACTGCCAATTTAAAATAACATTCTCTTGAAATCAGTGCAATGTCAGGAGAAATTCATCAGCACTGTAGGTGCATGTTTCCCAGATGTATATAAACCTACTACATTTGGCAGCAGTAAATTGATTGCATTTAAAAAACCTTGGGTAGTTGAATATTCCGTAGTGTCCAGCTTGGCTACAGCATGGAATATAAAGTAATTTTTTAAAGTTTCTTTCAGCTCTGTTTCAGGTTCAATAAAGTAAGTGCTGACTCCATAATTCCTGCCCTTTGATTTACTCAGATTTTCCTGATGTGTAAACCACATCACAGGTTTACAAAGTAGAATAATCCTAATTTCTGCTGAGATTTGATCAGAAATGTTAATGACTTGTGTATGCTTCCCCCTAATATTCAAGCTCTTACACTTTTAAACAGAGAAAAAAGCTTGATTTTAAAAGTATTTATCAGTCTGATCTATGTGGTGAAATATTCTCCCCCCTTTAATATCATCAGTGCTGCATGCTCTAAAAATGTCTCCATTTCATTAATTTGTGATATACTGCTACCCTGAATTCTTTTAAGGTGGCTTTAGCTTCTGCCATACATATTTTACTGCTTTAAATTATAGATATAGGACTGTTGCCTAGTTAATTTCCTCTGGTTAGGAAAATATATTTCTGCTCTCCTGGCATTGCATAAAGTGATATGTGGGATTTGCTATATTTTTTAGCTGATTAAGTTTTGCATTTCTACATATTACTGCTTATGAGACCTCAAGTAAAAGTACGTAAAGGAAGGAGAAGTTTTATAGTATATTTCAAAGTTTCATTTAACTATAAATTCCACCACTAAGCCCTGCTACAAGACTTTTCCATTACCTTCCTGGATAGTCTGGCTATCAACYTCTTTCTAATTGAAGCATGAAAATAATATGAACTCAAAGTCATGAAGCTATAAGACAGGTATTAGTAAAAATTATACCGACTAATAAAATGTGACAGAAAGTTGTTTGCTGCTAAAACTTGGGTACCTTTTTTTTTGCAAGTCCTTATTAATTAATGGCACATTGATTTTGGTCTAAGTATGTGTCAAAGGATGGCGTTGAAGTTTTTACACATCCTAACATAACTACTGTTCGTGTTTGTTAGTAAAGCTTCACGTGTTATTTTACTTGCAAAACTGGTGGAGAAAAGAAATTACTTATAATTCCAGTAATAATTGAGCCTTTTAATGCCCAGTGAGTTATCTCCCATATCACTAAGGCACTGGGTATTAATCCACCCATTTGCCCACAATAATACGAGAACTCAGTCAGAACCTCGTTGCTCAGCAAGGCAATGGACCCCACATCGTTTGTATGAAGCCACAGTACAAGAATTTCCCTGCCATACAAATGAAATATAAATGCTAGGGTCTCAGTTCACAGTGAAATCCCCATGTTGTCTCTCTTAGCTGAACCATAAAGCTACAGGAAGAAGTTTGTTCCAGACTTCATGTAATTTTAGCAAGTTGATGTACTAACAGAGAGCAGAGAGAAAATGTGGACACTTTCCTTTTTTTGTGCCATTAGGTTGGCTTCAGCTGTCCTGGGCTAATTAGGACATTTTACTATATCCCACTTCTCATCTTTGCAGTATCTGAAGAGCTGTAAGAGTTTCCATTCGCTGTGATAAGGAGAAGTAATATTGTAATTACTCATTCGTGCAGATCAGTACCTTCCTAATTCTTGCTTATACCTCTCCATTTGCCAGAATAATAATTGCAGAGATACCTCCTGCTCACTGAATGGTGTTGCTGTTCCCACTGTCTTTTCCCTTCACTCACACCATGTCCCAAGAATATCAGTCCTCCCTGATCTTTCTGCCTGTCCCCTGACCTATCCCCGCCTGTGTCCCCAAACATCACTCACATCCATCTCAGATATCCCAGTTTTGAGTTCTACTGAAATGACACTTTTTTGATTCAATAATGGGACCAGAACTTTACGCCCATTTAGTAGCAAAATATTTACTTTTAGTAAGGCTGTTTCATCCTCACCTTTGCATTTAAAAAAGTGACCTTTTTTTGGATACATGTAGAATAAGTGATATTTGCAAAGTCAAAATAAGACTGCAGAGAAGATATTCTAAAGGCTAATCCATTACTTTTGAAGAAAAATATCAAGCTTTTCCACAATCCCTTATTATTATTCTGGGTCACCATGGTGTTTCCATGCACCTTGGCATGTCCCTTTAATTGGATCCTTACATAGGAAGGTCCGGCACAGTTGCATTGAAAGCTGACATTTCTAACTAACTGACCTTTTCAGGCCCAGTGACACTCCTATAATGATTATCCTCTAGCATTGTTTGGACACAATACCACATACTTCACAGCACATAAAGAATATGTTCTTTGAGAACTATTCAAAATGCCCAATCTGAAGTTAGCAAAATGAGAAAATTGGGTGCAAACATTCATCAGGGTGTTATTGTGCAGGTATCGATTTGAATGCCCTTTCATTTCTCTGGGAAAAAGTGTTGTATTATAGAGCTCTAAATTAACTTCTGTTCTGTTTTTTTCCCCCAGTAAGTATAAAAAGGTCAAATTCATTCATAAGGCTGAATAGATTTGCAGGATATAAGCAATAAGATAGCAATCAACCTTCAAATAACCTTTAAAGAGACAGTATCTTTTCTTATGAACAGTAATTGATCCGCTCATTAAGTCACTGGGTACTCTTTGGGGCTCACCTGGGCAAAAATGTGTAAGACCTGTGATGAAAGGGTGTCAGCTACAGCAGAACAAGAATAAATCCTCATGTGGAAATCCAAATATTTTACAGGTTTTGAGGGGTGTAAAGTTGACGAGAGGATTGATATTGCAATGGGAATTCCTTGACCTCTTGACTGCTACAAGTGTGAGTGAAAAAGACACAGAAAAGACCTCCAAGTGTGATTTTGGTATTGGTGAGGACAATGATCATAGCAGGTTCATACATGCCTGAAATTTGGATACATCTTCAACTTCCCTTTTGGATTTAATGGCTGATGTGGGAGGGTGACCACTGCCTCTGGTGGGTCTGTGGGGGGTGTACGTATAGGAGACCCTTTGCTACACATCGCATACCATGCATCGTTCTTCTGTTAAAATCAGTCAGATTGTCAAATAATTACTTTCTTTGCATCATGAGGGCCTTGGGGATGTGTGTGGGGGTCAATCATCTCTGCCTATACAGACATAAAACCTGTGTCCAGGTTGTCACAGCACTGACCCCCCGGGTGCTGCGTCCTGTCACCTCCACACGGTCCCAGGCTGTGGCTGTGCAGCTCCTCCTGTGTGAGTGGGAGCTGCTGAAGGGCTGCTGGAAATTTCTTCAAGGAAACAGTACTTAGCCAGAGACTCACTCAAAGTGCTGGGATTGCCAATTTTAGATAGCAATCAGAAGATTAGTGTTCTGACCGTGTCCATATTTCATTTCTGCATGTAAATCCACGTTATGTTTCTAGTGTTATTTTTATGAATTGCACATAGGCTGAGGACTATCTGTGCATAATTGATTACAATGAGTTGTCTTGGTGCTTATCTTTGATCAGAATTTTCAGAAGCAGCAAGTATCCCAGGTGACGAGGCTTTTCATGCTGTAACTGTTTGCACATAATGCTTTCTGTTTTACTTCACAATGTGCAGAATGAGCACCTCGCTCATTTAGAGGGATTGAAAAAGAGCAAGTCTGTGCACAGGTGTATTGTGCTCCTTTTTTTGTGTAAGCTCAGGGAAAACTCAAAGTAGTAACTTTTTTTTCTCMTAAACCCCTTATTTCTTCAGTATCTGATGTTTTTAGAAAGAATGGAAAGCGTTCTTCCTCTTTAATGAAATTTTAATTTTCAAGGTCACCTGTCACTCTTCACTTAGGCACATTTCTTCTCACTGAGTGACCTGAACAAGACTAAGTGGAAATCAGCGTATTAAATGTCTAGAAGGCAGCAGAGGATTATATTGACACTACAAAATGGAGCACAGTGCAGAAATGCACGAGCCAGCAGAGCCCTGCACAGCAGAGCTGAGCTGCAGGCTCACCAGTGTGGGGCCAGATGCCTCCAAGCCCCGTTACTTGGGTGCTGTGCCAGAGACAGATAAGCCCCTTTTCCTCACTGGCTTTAGGGTGCTGCCATTCCAGCGCTGCTGGATTGCACCTGGACCTGAATCTCAGCCTGTGACTTTTTTTTTTTTTTAACCTAGCCAGGCACATGCAGCAACTGTGCTTCATTTCTATTTTAGCAGCACCCATGGATCCCAGTCCACAGGGGTGTCATCCTGCTGGATGCAGTGTGACACCAAGCTGCTCCTGAATAGTTGGCAACTTAAGCGGACAAAGCTAGGGGCAGTGGGTGGGAAACATGGAAAGAGAATGTCAAAAAAAAAAAAAATTTCCTAGAACTGTGTCTCTTTGCTCCCCCTTTTCCTCCAATCTCTGATGTAACAGAAAATGCCAAAACAGTGGTGATTATACGGCTACAACAAGTGGGACTGGGGAAGAGGGGAGCTGGAACTGCACAAAGGACTGTTCCTAAGCTCATTTGTTTCTAAGAATTGCCAGTGGGCTCATTTTTTTTGTATGCAGAACATTTCTGTTAAAGCAGTCAGCCAAGGTCACAGGGAAACCCACAAGAAAGGATAACCCAGAGCCCTTATTATTATTTTGAGCTTGTAACAAAGGAATTTTTAGTAGAGATTTGAATGGGGAAGGTGTGATGGTTTTGTGGATTCAGACTGAAAGTGCAACAGAACCCAAGGTGGAAAAGTGACTTGTTCATCACACAGCTCAGTGCGGTATTGGAGGGAGTCATTTGAGCTGCTGCTAAATGAGATAACGTGAGGACTGTTAGGCAGGAGCATCACTGCAGTGTCCTTAAAAGCGGGTTAAAGGAAGGTGAAGTGCTGTTTTAACACCATTGTCTGCTCCTGACGTTGCAGGAGGTGTGCTGTCTGCACAAGAGCCTGCACTGGGCTGCAAAGATGCTGTGAGTGCCAGGAAAGAGGGTGCTGCCAGAGGAGCCAGCCAGGGGAGGAGAAGGGGTACAAGCGAGCAAGGGTTAAGGGGGAGGGCAACATAAGACAGAAAGTTGCATTTCTGGGCCATATGAATCAAAACGAAAATAAGAGTTTTCAAAATACCTAGGAGATAGCAGGAGATTGTATTATTCTTGATGCTTTATTACATTACCTGCCCTGTTGCACAGCTGCATCCCTTGTCCTTATCCTCGGGAGACTGCTGGAAGGAAGGAAGGAAGGATTATCTGTAGAGACCCTGATTTTCCTGCCCATCCTCCAGGGAGCCTCAGAGAGATGCAAAATTCTACTGTGCTGCTGCCATCCCCTGTGCTGAGCCCACCTTCCTCCCAGGGGCTGCGAGGGTGTAGGGCCTGTGGCTGGATGCAAAAGAAATCCTCACATAGACCTGCTGCCCATTTGCTTTGAGATCTGATCCAGGGGACTTAAATTGCTACTGACTTGGACCAAACCCCTAATTCTTGTCAAAGGCTGGACAAACCTGACAGCGAGAGCAACTTCATGTTGATCCTGAACTGAACCCCCTCATTCCAGCGGGTGGGCTTGGGTTTTGTTATCCAAGCACTCCARTAGACTTCTATATACTGGAAAACTTTCCTAAACAATCTACTTTGGGTACCTGGGGCTGCTGCTTTGGGCTCTGGGCTGGACTCCCAGCGGCAGCACAGCCAAGCGAGGCGTTCCCACCTCCRGGGGCCACCTCTGGTTTTCCCGCCGGACGCGTGGCCACTTGCGGCATCCCAACAAATGCCTCTGGAAGCGGGAGCCGTGGTGTTTGCACCCAGCACGAGCAGAGCTGCCACACGCCAGTGCTGCTGCCCATAAATACAGCCGCCGGGCTGCCCTGGGAACGAATCCTGCCCGCAGCCCGGGCGGCGCGGCCGCGCAGTTCGGGAATTCACTGCAGGACTGTGACTCTCCCAAGGCTTTGTGTTATAGTTCTGTTTTCTTCACCTCTAACCCCACAATGGATTATGGCCATACTTTCTCTTATAACTAAATGCTCTTCTGTCCTTTGACAAAACAGATTTGTGTCTTTTCATAGCTTTCTGTGGAGGGCTAATAATAYGTGGGAAAGCTTTACTGCCCACAGGAGACTTTGCCTGGCCGTAATAATAAGAAATGCTGTTGAAAAGTCATGATCAATGTTAATTCAGTTATTTTTCATTTTCTCTTTTTTTTATAATGAAATCTTCCACTTTATGCATTTTATCCAGTGCTACCCTATGAATTGCTTGTTGGAAAAAGGGGTCATTGGTTATAAAAATGAGTTCTTGTTGTTTGTCCTCATACGAAAATAACGGCAATATTTCGAAATGATGAATTTAAGGGAGGAAAAAAAAAAGTGGAATCTTGGATGTACAAAAGATGTAAATATTGTTTTCCAGGTTTTATGGTTCCCAGATGCCTCCTCTAATTGCATAGCTAACCCTGAGTTTATTAAGTTATTTTCCAGAGTCAAACTCATTTGTAAACATGTCAGAATAAAAACTAAATTTAAAAAACAAAACCTTTGGATTAGAATTCTGGAGTGATAAACAAACTAATTTAGAATGTATTTGCATGTAATTTACATGTGCCAAAATAGGATTGCATGTGGTTAGTAAATACAGGTCTTGAATCTATTTAACATTACAGAATAGCACAGAAGAAATTAATTGTAGCTTAAAAAAAAGGTTAAAATAATAAAAAGATGGCTTAAAATGGTCCATGTTTGAATGTGATTCAATGTGCAGAAACTGGTGAGGAGAGATAAGCACGCAGAGAAAGCTGTAAATTCTAGCAGCAACATCTGTAGTAGTTAGAATACTATGTTTTATAGCAATTCCTTACCTCCCCCCACGGACATTACTGTGGCAAGCAGTATATTTATTATTCACTTTCTGCAAGAGATGTTTTCCTAGCACAGCCTTAAAAATAAAGTCTGTTTCCCTTCTTTTAGTGTTCACTTATTCAAAGATGATGTCAGCTTCCATTTGAAGCACCTCGGCCAGTTTGATCTGTGGGCTTTGGCTCAAGATAACCGTTTATAATTATCCGGGTTATTGCAGTGGTACCAAGGGATCCATCAGCAGGTAAATCCTTTGCTAGGTGCAGTCCCCATCTGGAGAAGACCTGAATCCTTCATGGATTTTTTCACCTGAGACACATAATACAGAATCATAGCAAGGCTTGCATTGGAAGGGACAGCAAAAATCATCTGTTTCCACCCCCTGCCACGCACAGGGAGGCCACCCACTCCCTAGGTCAGGTTGCTCAGGGCCCCATACATGTCAGGAATCAGGGTGGAGGACATGATACCATCGGTGCCTGCTGTTTCCAAAATATGCAGGATATCATCTGTGGAGACCTGAGGCAGAAGGAGTGATATCAGCCACATTATCAGGTTGTGCTTTGGCTACTCTGCTTCTGCTCCTGCTGTCAGTGCTGAAACGGGTTTGTATTCTGGCAGTSGGATTAAAGCAGCCATGTTTGGAGGGAAGAGGAAATGCTCTTTGGATGGAAAGGGGTTGAGTAAATGCAAATGTGAGCACTGAGTTTAGTAATACTGAAATGCATTGCTGGAGTTATGGGGGAAAGAATGCTTTGTTTACTATTAAAAATATATATATAATGCTTGTTTTCAGGCTTGTCTTCAAATACCATGGAATATCCCTTTCYATATTCACAGCATAACAGCCTGGAGCTTAAAAATTAGCAGTAGCAGTGGTCCTGCAATCTTTGCTGTAAGAGGGTCTGTAAAGCTCGTTGGTGTTCGAGCTCACTTTTTTTCAGACTTTGCTGAGAATAAGTAGAAATGTAAGGATTTCCCCTCTGAATCCTGGGATTWTTCCTCTTAATTTCATATATTTTATTTAATTTTTAGACAAAGGGGAGGAGGAAAAAAAAAGAGTGGGAAAAGCTGACTTCTTGGGATAGGAGGCAGAGCTTTGTGGTGTATTTGCTACTCAGCATCTTGTTTGAGCATCCTGGAAGAATATTACCAAGAAGGACCAGATGTCAGGAACCTTTCCCTGCATTTTTCAGGTCATAATACTTCTATTCCAATGTGCAGATAAATGTTTCTAAATATTTTTTTGTGCTTCTTATCATTTCATCTCTAGAAGAAATTAATTGTGGCTTTAAGAAAAGGGGTTTATTTCCCACTTGGCTATGAGCCATTTTGTATATCTGCTTTAACTGTTAATTATTAATTAGGGTATAATCTATTTAAATCTATTTAGCTGTCCATTTCTTCCAAAGAAGGCAGCTGCATGAAACAAGAAACAYGCATCATTATATAGATGATAAATCAGCCTCTTATCCCAGAAGACAGTTCCTCAACACCAAGGTTGAGATACACCAGGGGCTGCAGTGGAGGAGCCTCCCAGCCTTGTCCACTTGGTGCTTGATACACAGAATGAGGATACCAAGATGGCTTTTATAATTAAATTATTGGTAGTAAGGGAACATCATTCCTGTAWCTTCCATTCTACCAGAGCTATCGTTGCTGGGGAATGGACTTAGTGGGAGGTTGAGTGTTTTTGAGTTGTATTTGAAAGTGAGGAGCTGGGAAAAAGAATAGCAGATGATAAAAAAAAATGCAACAAGCAATAAAAGGCTTTTGCATGTATCTGACTCAATTTGTTATTTTGGGACAGTGGAGAGTGGGTATCTTTATAGGAATGAGTGGCTTCTTGACAGACAATACGTCATGGCCACCTTTATCAGCTGAGTCCCGAAGATGAAATGTGAGGCTGGCAATTAGCACCAATTGCCAGCTGTGAAAACAGGAGTTTCTCTCATTTCTTTTAATTATATTTTTGTTCAAATATTTACATGTTTTATCTCTTATTTATTGCAAACTTTATATCAACAGCAAAGGAGACACTTTGGATTAAATTTTGTCTATTTGTGTATTTAGGCCTTTCTTTATTTGCCAAGTTAAATGCAAAACAGAGCCCTTCTTTATGTGAACAGTATCTATATGGACTTATCTATATGAACAGTTGAAAAGCTGGGCACTAGACTGCAGAGCTCATCAGTGGAGCTTCAGACCTCACCCAAGCAAACAGCTGAATGACTTTGGAATTCTGCAGTGTGCTCCTGAAACTTTAAATGGTACCACTGAGTTACCTGCTGCGGCTTCGTGGTTCACAGATCAGTGGCTGGTGAAGCCAGAACATTTTCTCCTGTATTTTATCTGTATCCATTGTTCATAGATGATCAGTTCTGAAAGAAACACCGTGTCCATGCTGCTGTTACCTTCAAAAAACTCCCCCAGTGGAGCACAGACACACAGCCCAGCTCAGATGCCTGTGCAGATGCTGTAGAGTTACAAATACATTTGTGGTACTGACAATAATATGGCTTTTTAAAAAAAAATTTTATTTTATTGTAACTGAAACTGTGCTATGCTGTTGAGACACTGCTAAGGAACACAGAGAAGACAGACACAACTGAACTTTAGTTCTGTCCAGGACTTGGACAGGCAGCTCAGGCAGATAGTCCACCCAGGATCCAGAGCCAGAATAGTTGCATATTCCTGATTTCCTTAAAATGTGGCTGGCAAGAGCAATGTTCAGCTGCGATGGACTTACCTAGGAAAACGAAATCCAGAAAGCCACTCACTGCTCATGGGATTGTATTTCATTACATAGAAGCTAAAAGCTCCTTAAGATAAATGGATGCTGTGCCCCAAATTTCTGTGCAGTTGTATTGACCTGAGGGGCTTTTTACCCCTCAGGAGTGACATCCCAGAGCCTCTGCAAATGTCTGCTCAGAGCACAAAAGCAGTCAAAAATGCAGGGTGTTTGATATCAGGAAAACTAAAGAATAAATTAGGTGTAACAATGCACTGCTCACAAAATAGGTGGCAGAGCGAGCAGAGGTACTCTGAAAGACAATGAGGATGATCAGTAAAATGACTTCATCTGAAAAGAAATCAAGCAGAACTGTGATTTTTTTTTCTGTAGGATCTGCCACTAGTGCAAATGGAGCTTGAACTGAGTTTCCAAAGTTTATTGGGGTTTTTTTCATGGTTAAAGATGCTGCAGCCACTACTGCATAACTGTCTTTTGAACCACATGATGGTGGATAAATACAGCAATAAATGCAAGTTACTACTGGCCCAAGGATCATAACAAGTTTGTATTCATTAAGGGTGAAGAGAAGGCTGTATTATGGTGTGCTTGAGAAGGACTAAATTCCCACAGCTGTAGAGATTTCTTGGCAAATATTTGAACAGAAAATATTTTTCTGTTCGTTTTCTGTGGGTTTTTTCCCATTATTTTTCTTTTTTTTTTTTTAAGAAAATGTGTTAATTGTATATCTCCAAAGCCACATCCCTTGACATGAAAGAAAACAAATGTAGCTAAAAATCCATTCTGGTTCAGTGATACAATGAAGAAAGCATTTAAAATTATTAGCAAATGTTCAGCCTTAATGGGAATAGGGGACATAAATAGCTTTCAAGTATAAATAGAAGGAGGAAAAAAGAGGGGAAAAAAGGAAATAAAAGACATGAAGAAAAAAATCCTTGTGAGCAAAACTAAAAGTCCTAGTTTAGTATATTTGCTGGGATCCCTTTTACTCTAAATAAACTAAAACTTTAAGGGTTTTAGTTCATAATGATGAAGCAGAAAAGGCAGATGTGCTTGGTAAGAGTTTCTTTTAGTTTCTCTCACCTTGGGGTGAAAAGCTTTCAAGTCCAGCAGTAACAGAGGAGGATGTTGTTAGGGATAAACACACTTAAATCAGGAGTACAGGAGTCCTAGAGGGGCTGGGATCACCTCAGACCCAATGCTCTTGTAAATGAACATGTCTTGGACATGGGGGGAGGCCATTTTATTGTGCAAATACTCAGAGAGGCAGCTCATGGGACTCAGGTTAGCACAGACTGGTATTTTGACAACAAGCCCCAGGAAACTAATTAAGAGACTGATGGAGGTTTAGTTAGCAAAATTTAAATACTTATGAAAGGCAGTCAGCGTTTCATGAGGAAGAGCATTTGTCAAACAATTCGTTTTGGCCTCTGAGAATATGATAAATTTGGTTGATAAAGCTGCATAAACTTTTTAAGGTGTTTGATTTAGTACCTTACAACTTTTTAAAAATATAGACTGCATTAAATAGGTTAAAGATCAGTCAACTGACACATCTCACAAAACACTCATCATGGGGGAACCTCACTTGAATGGGGCTCTTTTTAATGGCTTCCTTTCACGGTAGTGGGCCCAATGTGACTTCTAATGATGATTTGTTGGTGATTAAAACATCACTGTTGAGTGGTAAAGAAAGATGTAGAAAGGTTAGTCACACAGTGCAACCTTGATCTCTTGATTGGCTGGATCCTTCACACAATATAATGCACTTCAGCATAGAAAACCCCCTAGATTTCTGCTTCTTAAAGCCAGGAATGCAGCCCAAGCCTGTTTGATGGAGCAGTATTGACTGAAAGAATTTGGGATTGTGTTTTTCTAGTAATTAAGCTGGATGAAGCCCAGAAAGGTACATACTCAAACCGACTTTTTTCCTTTTTTTTTTTTTGGGAATATGCAGGATATACACAGAGACATAGAATGGATCAGAATGTCAAAACTGTATTTTATACCTCAGTATGTGCTATTCTGGTTTCTTACTTACAAAGAAAAGGCACTGTGGTATTGGAATTTGAGAAAACAGTTTAAATTATAAGACTTTAAACTCTGTTTAGGTCACCAGAAGTGAGACAGGGAGATGGTACGATAATCATCTGAAGGTAGGCTCTGAGCCTACTGATAGCATGTGTGCATGTGTTTTTTAAAACAGACAATTTCCCAATTACAGATGCAATTTGCCTTTTGCAGAGCAGCCTTTCGTGCACGCGAGTGTTTGTGCTGCACAAACGGCAGAGCTGCACTCCGAGGTTTTGACGGAAGTTAAATGTACGTGGAAGGTACACACGAAATAAGAGGTCAATTTACAAGCAAGAACAYATTTACAGCGAAGAACTGTCAAAAGATATGTTGTGCATCTCTCATAATCAGGGCCAGAATCCCATGGCAACAGGCAGAGGTCTTTTGTGCAGCTTGATATGGACTTTAAAGCGCAGTCTTTACAGCAATGTTAACTGCACGGGGTGGTGCATGAGCTGGACTGGCGTGCTCCAAGGCTGGGTGAAATTACATGGACTTGCTATGGAGGGATGAAATMATTTCTTGCCTGGGTTTAGACTCGAGTAGGTAAATAATTTACAGCTTTGTTTTGCTCAGAATCCCTCTGTAGTGCTCAGGTGCTGTCGCAACGGGCAGAGCATCAGAGATAGATTTCTGGGAAGGTCTGCCCTCTAGCCAGAGCAGATAAACATATCCAAGTGCTAGCAGGGTGCGATCACAGTGAGGAGTTATGCCAGTGGAGAGCAGCAGAGTTAGAAAAGCTACCAAGGAGAAGTGGTAACAGTCAGAGTTTAATAGAACACGTGAAGTTTTGGAAGAGTCCATGTAGTTTCAACACAAGGGCAGAGCTCACGAGTCAGCTTTCAAACACTCAGAGCATTTTCTCCTGACTTCAAGGYGACCAGTTACACCACGTAAACTGGTTAAAATATTTCATGCTGTGTTAAGCAAGAAAGACAGAGACAAGAGAACATGGGAGTAAAGCACAGTAATTCGTCTGCTGAAGTACTGTGAAGTTAATACTTCTACATGGACAAAGGAGATGATGCTTAGAAACCCCTCAAAAATGGCTGGATCAGGCACAGAACTGAGCAGCCTACCAAAAATGCCATTTCTGCAGTACTTCCCTCCTCTTCCACTTTGAACAAAGTGTCTGATGTGATGAACTACCCCTGGAAATCTTTGGGYTGCATTGCAATATCCCAGGAAAGAAAAAGCTGTTGGAAGCATGGAGAATAAGGAGTGAACAGAGCAGATCTGCTTCTGAGAAAACCCCATATAACTCTTGTTTCAGARTTGGAACTCTGACAGTGTCTCACAAAAGTTAAAGATCAAACTGGAAGTGGGGAGCTCGCATTGCTAAAATAATAACACGGAAGAAAATCACTTGCATGGAGTTGAACATTACTTTGCCATTTACCTTTCTGTTTGGGTGGTTGGAAGTTTGTGTTTCCCCTTAACAAGGCAAAAGAATTTAATGGCTTTATATTGTTTGGAGTGGAGTGAGTGCCTGCAGGCTTGCTTGATGAGCAAAGTGACATCCTGAGGAAACGTACAGCAAATTGCAAACAAAATCCTTATTAGTAGTGGCAGTTACCTCCTGGAGTAGGATTGATTTGAAATCCCTGTAAGGATGGTGCTCTCCTCGCTCAGCCAACTTGACAAATAAGAGCATTTCTTAGAAGTTCATATTCGAGTTGTGGTGGAGGTAATAGAATTTAACTTTCAGATGCAAAACAATTAAAGCAATGTACTGAACATCACTGTGCCTGAGAGATTTATTTTAAAWGTTACACGTACAGCCCTTTTCTATTGCAAATGCAATAAGAACAAAAAGCTGCTTTTCTTCTGCACATCCTCAGAGTGGTTATGAAGAGCAACTGGGATCCAAAGATTCGGGATGCTCCCAAAGAACGAGAGCATTCACAGTGGGAATCCATGTTTTTTCTCAGCTCAGAAACCCAGAAAATCATTTTGATCCATCCTCTGCCATACTCTGGAACGTGACAGGGAGAATGTTGAGATAGTCTGGACTATTTGACAACAGCAATGTGAAGCAGCAGACATGTTATTTTGCAAAGTGTTTTTCAAAAAAAAGAAAAAAAAAAGTCATATGTGAACAGTGTAATAACAGCCTTGACAGGAATCAAAACAATCTGCAGTATTTGTTTTATTTCCCATCAGCCACTACTTATGTCACTGCAACAAGAAGTGAAAAGTACCAAAACGTTCATTCCTCTTTGCCCCATGCAACTGAAATTTCCGAAAACATTTACTTTGAGCGTGCAAAGAAACCCTGGAGTGGAGACAATTGAGATAAATACTCGGATCTAATCCCAGCTCCTGTTGCTCAAGCTGTGTTTAGATTAACAAATTGTGTGGACTGACAGAAGTGGATTTTTGGAGCAGAACATTTGGCACTGAAGACATGACCGTACCTATTCTGTGCATTCCTTAGGTTTTTACCTTGGATCAGCTCTAGTCTGCTCCTGTGGCTTGAATGCCTGTTGGTGGTTGGAGCACATGGAACACACCTAATTTCATTTCATCCAAGGGGAATCCATTTTGTGTGCTCCAGGTTTGCTCTGTGATGTGAAGCAAAGCATGAGAAGCACAGATACTCAGAAGACTGGCTTCAAAACTTAAAATGCTGAGGATGTCATATGGGGGAAATAAACGTTTCATTAACTTACTAGTTGTCAGACACATTTCTCCCAAATTCTTTTTAACTCAGGGCACCACCAAAATGCACTCAAATTGAATTGGTTTGGGTATTGTTTAATTTAGTGAGAGGAAAATCACTGTTAACAAAGTAAAATAGCAGCTGTTATTGTGGGAGGGCAAGGCAAGCATCTAAGTATTTGCTGATTTATGTTTGGAACAATATTTGGTAGTTGTTGTCTTTACTACTGGAAGGCTGGACTTCYGCATTTGATAAACAAAATGGTGTTGCCATTCACATGTGAAAACATTCACAGATGCTAATTAATACTTCTGTTAATGAAATACATGTTTGTGTCCTGAATTCTTTTACCTGAAAGTATATTTTACCATTTTAAAAGAATGGACATATGATATGAGAATTACAAGCTCACTAGCCTTCTAGGAATTTACACATTGCTACCCTGAAATTTGGCTGCCAGGCTTGAAAGTTGCATGCAATATTTAAGGTTTCAGCCAGCCACGAGATCTGTATGGTAATAGCCTGTTGTGGGCGGATCCTTGAGCATCTAGAAGCAGTCTCCCCTTTTAAAACTGGCAAAACAAGATTCAAAGTATTTTTTTTTTCAGTTTTCTGATTTGAATTAATATTGCAATTTATATGCTGTATTTTCTATAGCCTAGGACAGCAACYATCCATAATTGTCACATTTTGTGCACCAGGCCTTGATACCCAGTGTCCCAGCACCACAACACTCCATTGCCAAATGCATTTTTCTTCTTGGGAAAGGACTGACATGGATTGGTGCTGGAATTGAGGGTGAGCTGCCAGTCTGCTCCTCTAATGCTGTTGCTTTGTTTTTGAGGAACTCACAGTAATCAATTGATCTCACTTCAAGAAGGATTTGATAAGTATCATTGACACTATCTTGGTCTCTTCTACGTGAATTATTCTCAGAGGTTTCCCTTTTATGAAGCACCTTTTTCCCTTCTCCCCTTGAACTTGTGTGACTTCTTACTGCACAGTAGGAAGGTATTTTTTAATTTGCCTGCAACGGGGGAAACGGTCAAAAATTTGACCAGGGAGAGGACTGCATACATYGAAAAGTCGGGGCTTTTTAATGCTGTTTTATTCGTTCGTCTGTTTACTTTTGCTTCCCTAAGTGGTCTGTAAGGAGAGCATCTAGTTCACAGAAGCCTGAAGTGRAGCCAAATGAGAGGTTGATTTACCCCAGAAATACTGCTCTGTTTGGCAGATTTGTTTGTCTGACTTCYCCCTCAGCAGCAGTCCTTTGCTAGTTCGTATAAACAAGGTCCAACTTCCAGGGTTACTCTTTGTTTGTATAAGGGCCCTAGACTTTTACACACCAGATATCAGCTCTTAGAGTGTGAAGGCCTTATTCAATGACACACTAAAGTCACTGTCTTCTGAAAAAGCTAGTGCATTATAAATGTCTGAGCACATTTCTTCAGTTTCATCACAGCATTGG
This sequence comes from Amblyornis subalaris, assembly GCA_018881555.1. Classification (NCBI taxonomy): domain Eukaryota; kingdom Metazoa; phylum Chordata; class Aves; order Passeriformes; family Ptilonorhynchidae; genus Amblyornis; species Amblyornis subalaris. The sequence continues at coordinate 3,928,875 of JACAXG010000004.1, forward strand.
TCTTTTCTTCTCAGTGGCAGACTTGAAGAATTTGACAGGATAACCTAACACTTCCAGCACGGTGTTAGAAGAAAGATGCTCCTGTGCATAAGAAATAGAAATAACATTACATAAACTCCACTTCCTATCCATAATTCTTTTGGGGTCTGGGTTATTCTTTGAATTTTAATGGAGAGTATGCTGAATGCTGACAAACAATTAAATTATGGCTACCTTCGTAATGTCTCTTCTAGGCTCTGTAAAATATGCCTTCTGTGTCTTCTCTTGGTTTTGAATGGATTTACAGAAAATATGCCTTCTGTGTCTTCTCTTGATTTTGAATGGACCAGAAATTTCCAGCAGTGGAGTTTGGTGTGTTCACACCCAGAGTGGACACAGCGAGGCCCTGGCAGGCCAAGCATTGTCCCAGTGTGCTTCCACTCATCCCCTGAAGAAGACAAGCTGCAGGAGGAAGAGGGCAACCCAACCTTTTGTGCCCATTCAGCCTCCGGCCTTTTCCCCCAAGGCTGTCAGCAAGGGTGTTAATTAGTGTCAATTGTGACAGCCAGCAACAGGACCGGTGCCACAAAAGCATTTGCTAAGCTCTGCCAGCAAACAGCCCACAGATGGATAGGACTTTCATTCACCACCAACCTGGGCTCTGATGTCGTGGCAGACCTGAAAAAGTTGTGAAATTTATTGCTATTCCCCGTGGACTCTGCACCCCTCCCATATTCTTTTGTTTTAGGAGAAATACTAGAAGGCTGCGGGTCAAATGTTTCATTCTCCAGTTTGAGTCCTTTCCCTCCCTGTGGCAGACTGCTCTGAAGGTACTTCGGTATTGATGAGTATATTTTCTCAAAGGCATCTGAGGCTTCTGTTTTTCAGGGAACAAAAGAAGGAATAATCTGGATTTTTGCAAATGGATACATGACAACACTGATGTCATGTCATCAGTGAATTGCAGAGTTAATGTGCTTCATCTGCTTCAGAGGCTATTCTAATACTAATGTGCTTTTACGCCTTAAAAAAGTCCATGACCTAAATACAAACAGGAGATACAGTATGATTTTACCATTTTGTTGTTGAGAGATGCAAGGTTTTCTGGCCTAMCCTGGATTTTCACGTCCTAGTTTAGCTTCACTCTTGTCCCTTTTTTTCTCTTTGCTGTTTTCTGCGAACTCCGGCGTTATCATTTCAATCCATTGATTCTTTGGGATCACCAGATACTGAGGTCTCATTTGCACTCCTCTCCACCTGTTTGAATGGCAGTCAGAGAYCCCAGCTGCCAAGCTCTGCAACATTCTGCTCAGTTGAGGATTGGGGTTGGCATCAATGCAGATTTCATTTAGTTATGCTGGCAGCTTTCACACTACCACTGGGCTTGCTAGAGGTGCAGACACRAGTGTTTTGGTCATTTATTCCTTTCACATGGTCTAAAAACATGTAAAAAATGTGCCCAGGCAAGTTGTTCCTCCATCCAAATTTCCTTTATTAAAAAGGCATGCCATTTCAAGGTGGAGGCATGCAATGCTGCTCCTCGCTTGGCACCGCGTCCTGGTGCTGGCGGAGATGTTTGTGCTGCCCTTGGCACTCCTCAGCTGTGTTTTTCTCCATCACTCTTGGGGTGGCTTTGGCAGCTGCACGGGCCAGATGCGAAGCTCTCGCCTCTTTTCCAGCAGAGGCATGTGAGGTCTGTGTAAAAAGCTTCCTGGCACAGGCTCTGCACTTTGCCTGGCTCTGCTCTGCTTCCCCAAGATTTGCTCCTCATCCTCTCTACGTGTACTGTCTTCGGATCCACAAACAAGCGTGAGGAATTCAACTGCACGGGCTGGGGGTTTGGAGGGAAAGCAGCTCACCCAAAGCACACAAAGAGCCCTATTAGTGCCCGTGTCTGCTCCATTTCTGATGTATAAACAGTTACTTTGACATTTAATGAATTTGTCATCTTATATCTTGGAAGCACAGCAGTACCATGCACTCCTTTAGAATAAGCAGTTCTCTTAGCAGAAAGATTAATAATGCCTGCTTGCAAGTACGGGTTTCCTGATCTTTAATAAGTAGTGAGCTCATACTACAAATTTTCCCCTGATGAAGACACTTTAATAGTCTCTCTCTCCTTGAATGGTCTGCCTGTTTTCATTAAAAGTGAAGGAACCTCCGATTTTGCAGGTTACTACCTTTTGTGTAATAGCTTGAAATTGTTCAACAGGTTCAAGAGATACCGTAAGCATGCATACTCCAGGCGAAAAAAAAAAGGAAATACAGTTTTCTTTAATCTGTCAAAATAGTCAGGAAAAATTCAAATAGGAATGCTGTTGCTCTGCCAAGCTGACATTGTCCTGGAGCATTTGTGCTGGCAAAGAGCAGTACCCTTCAATGATTTCTCTCCAGTGCTAATTATTGCTAATTTTTCCTCTTGTTAACAAATAATAAAGATCCACCTTCAGAAGATTTAGTGAATTTGGTAGCCCAACAGKTTTTTTTAGGATATTTTACTTAAATAAACATGACAAGTTCTGTCTTCATTCACTGTACCTGTGAAACTTTATGCTCCCACTAGAATTCAGGACTTAAAAGTTCATATATAGAGCCATGCTGTAGTGGCAAAGGAGATGTAGCTGGCCAACAGGTCCCCTATCCTTGAAGAGGGAAGCATTTGGAAAAATGAGGAATTTTCTGCAAGCCTGATGGTTGTTTCACTTTTGAGCATAGGAAAGACTTGATGGTTGTTCTCTTCTGTCTGTAAAATGACTTCTTGTTTTGACACTTTGGATTCGGGTTGTTGGAAATCTTTTCATGTTAAAGTTGGTTATTCACAAATGCTAATGGTGGTAATATTAGCAGTATAGTTTGTAGCTTGTCACTTCATGATCTCAGGGATTTTTCATCTCTCATGATTAACAGGCAGAGATACACGACTCCCACGGTGTCATTCAGTGTCACATTCGGGAACAGGCTGTGGGAGCCATGGCCTCTGTCCTAGACCTCCACCCAGCAAACTGTCACAGGACTATGTTTCTGCTCTTTCCACTTCCATTTTGGTAAAGATTTTTGCTCCACCTTACCCGCTGCATTTTTGCAGTTGCAGACATTTATAAGCCCATCACGGAAGCATTCGAGTGTCACAACATTAAATGAAAGGCAAAACCTCAACTCTAAATAAATAGTGCATACTCAACACCATCTGCTTTACCTTTAGAATTGTTGCTCAGGCTGAAGTTTTGACGAAAACTGTTTGATTTTTATCAAGAAGATTCCTGATGGGATCGCTGCTGCTGCCACAGAAAAGCCACATCCAGGATGTCTCACCTAAGGATGCTCGCCAGGAAGATGTCCTGGTGGACCATTAGGTGGAGCAGTGTGTCCAGGGTGTCCAGAGACCTTCACCAGGAGCATCAGAAGGCTGCCACTGGGGATGCTGGGCACTTGGGATGGCTGGTGATCAGGGAACATTTCATTTAGGGCAGTAGTTTTACCACACACAAAGATCACAAGAAAATCGAGCCATTGTGTTTGACGTCGTGAGGTCGCTGGGTTGCTGCATCACCAAGGACTTCATAGTTAATAACCAGCACTTCAGTTTGCACCTGGAACGAGACTGGCAGTCAGCAGGAGCCCCAGAGCAGGTGCAATATGCTCTTGTCCATTTACTCATCCTCTGTGGCAGGCAGCCACCTCCTGCACCAGCTGAAGCTGCCAGATGTCCTTCGGGTCAGTCCCGCATCACACGCATTGCAGCAGTCAAGAGTTTTACTTGCKGCTTGCTTTTGTTGACTGTTCCTGCCAGGGTCACTACCTGAGCCTGTCAGTAAAAAAACTCCCAGTATAATTCTGTGTGCCTCCTGGGGAATGCCCTCAGGATAAAGGAGACTTGTTTTGAGGTTGAAGTCTCCTACTGCATGTTAAATTTTTATTTTTCTAATGAYGAGATAGCACATTAGCAACCATTGATGTCTTTTTAGATTATTATCTTTAGTGAACCATTTGCTCACCCTCCATTTTATCCATAGGAACAGTAAACTCCCCTTTATCAAGAAGGGAATTTCCCTTAAGTCCCTTCAAAGCGATACGTTACATCCTGTAATTATTAACTTCTTTTTTTCTTATTCTTAACCACCAAACCCAGCAGTGCTCCCTTTCCAGCTGAATTGGCAGGACTTGCAGTGTGATACACAATTGTCATTCAGCTCAGGTGTTTTCTCTAATGGCAGCTGTAAGCTCAGGTAACACTCCAGCCCCAGCTGACTGCACGCACAGGTTATAATTTTCTGAGATGACCTCAGATTGTGGTGTTTGCCCGCTGCAGGAGATAGTGAAGAACATCAAACATGTCTTCATAAACATCATAAATTTTTATTTACAATTATAAATGAGGTACATGTTTAAATGTTCTGTGGGCAGGAAGCGTATTGATCACTGGTTGACATTTTAAAGAAAAACTACTACCACAAGTTGAAATGGGCCACTCTCCTTAGACAAGCAAATTGGAATAATGTCTGTTTATAAGAAACAAAGGAAAGAGTGGAGATTATTGGGTGAAAAAATTTATATTAATATTTTATGGTGTTTGCATTATTTCTCATGGTAATCCTGCATATCCTGATTTCTAACAATTTTCCTCTTTTATTTTGACTGTTTTTCAAATTGCTGTTGAAAGGGTAGAGTTAAGGTTGCCTTGCATGCTTTATCATGTGCCTGTGTAATTCTCTACTAGCTACTTGCCTTAATTTGTGTTTTTCTGGCCTTTTCTTGCTTGATTTTGGGGAGAAGTTTTGTTTCATTTGTTTTTCGTTTGTTTTCTTTAATTGGTTTTTTTTAATAGCTGTGCAAATTCTTGCAGGGTTTGTTTGCCTTCAAACTCCCAAACTCTACTTTTTTTTTTTTCTGTCTATGATAATATGAAGTGTTTTCTCTGATGGCAACCGTGCCCCTTTTCCTGTAGTCTCAGGTTTAAAGTGTATCAGGCTTGAGTGTATTTGTTTGTACTTTAATAATATGCACATCCCCTCTGTGACCAAGCTGCTGCTTCCCTGATGGTAACCAGAAGCGCTGTGAATCCTCATTCACCAATCCTTCTCTCCTCTTAAATGTCACAGCTGCCAGCAAAGGAGTGATGTAAAAAATATTAGAACAACATTTTCTAGATTCTTCTGTGATCTGCTGCTACTTTCTCTCACGCAGCAAGTGGTGGGAATCATTCAGCAGGGACAGCTTAGAAAATGATAGCAGCTGAGTAAATCTGACTCGTAGAACTAAATATCATGGATCAGATGGGCTTGTGCCAAACTTTCCCACTGGATTTAATGTAAGACTCTGACCCTTGTAGTATTACAAAAGTGGGTCAAATTTTCCGGGCTTGTACAGTAGGTCTTTTGACATTTTGCCAATGCCAGTATGCACTATCAAAGGTTTTATCATCAGTTGCCAGAGATAACTACAAGTTTTGAATTCCAATAAAGAGTATAATTGAATGTCCTGTGCCTCAAGAAAATTACAGGGGTGGGATGGATCACAGTGCATGTTACATCTGTGTGCTGCCATGAGGAAGCTTGGCTCTGACACTCAGCTGGAATCTTGATGGCAAAGGTGAAAACATCCAAGATGAGAGAATTTCATCCTTGCAGATTTGGAAATATTTCAGTGCCCTCTCAGACCTCTGWACCACAAGTCCGAGACCATGCTGGTGTGTCCAGGAGGTGCAGGTGGGCTGCACTGGAAACATGCTATGTGGCTCAAAAGGGAGCTTCTCTTCTCTGTTTTCCCCTCTCAAGTCCAAGTGGCCTAATCCTGACCTTGGCCATTCACCTCTCACTCTTACTCCCCTAATTTTAATACAGAGATTTTGCCATTCTTCTGTCTCTTTCCTTTTTGTTGGCGAGTTGCAGTCCTCGGCCCTAAAGATCCAAAGCCCACTTTTCTCAAAGCAGTAATGGTTCTCTTTTCCACAGCCCCTCTTGTGAGGTGCAGCTGATGAAATTTGTGTTGCTGCAGTCTGACTATGAGCCCGTAGCTTCCCACCTTTCCCATCCTGTCCACTCTGCTCCTGTCTCAGAGGTTCCACAAGTTTGAGAACCTGGAGTTCTCAGCACAGTCGCTTTTCCCCCTTCCCACATGAGTGGCACGACAGCTTGTCATCACAGAGGTATTTATAGTGTTGTGAAGTGCTTCACAGCCTCAGGTAGGGGACAGGAAAAGCGAGAGCTGAGGATAATCCAGAGCTGGGTGTCCATCATCCACCGCAGGCCTCGGTTCATCCGAGGCAACGGCGGAGCGATGCCAGAGGTGCAGGGCAGCTCGGTGGTGTGACAGCCAATGTTGCAATTGTAGAAGCTTGACTTTTTTCCAAAATGAAACAAAATCGAGTCTTCTAAAATGGCGATAATCCTCCTTATATTACCAGGGTGATACTGGAGGGATCATTTGTCCGCGGGTGTGCCGTGTAACCTCAGGCTRGTTGCACGCCAGACCCAGCCTCTCTTCCAGTTCTTATAACTCTTAATTCTGGCAGCACAGAAGTTAATAGTTTAGGAAAATTTTGCTTTTTTTAATAATTAAGTCTGTAGAAGGTAGAAATCAACAGTACAGTGCGTTTTCCCAGCAGAGACCGTAAATTAATTAGGAGCAATTTGCTGTCAGAAACAATTTCCATAATTTTAAGTAAAAAAGCAGAAAACCCGTTTTTATCCTGAAGTGATTTAACTCCTGTGAAGATGAATTATGTGAAATTGCGATTTACCTGCTYCTGGCTCCTGGTACCCAGAATGAGGTGGGTGAAAATCAGGTGGTGGTTGCTACTGCTGGGGCAGAATTTCCGAGAGTGATGCCCTCTCTCCCCGCCGTTCAGATCTTGACCTTTTCATAACAGAATTGTCTTTGACACTTGCAAATTCCTGTCAGGAGATAATGAACAAATTGCAGTGCTAATCGAACACAGGCCTTTTGTAGGCTTTTGCCTGATAGTCACGCACCAAAGGTCACAGTCTAACTAATGAGGGCTTTGGGTGATACCTACACAATATGTGGGCTTTTCTGAAAGGCCAAAATTTATGGGTGCCACTTGGGGACAATTCAGCTATCACAAGCATCTTAGAAGTACAGGAAGGGATGATCCATCCGTCACTAAAACCCCATTATTGGACTTAAACACTCAGCCTAATATGCATAATTGCCAGACCTTGGGCTCCTCAAAAAGRCCTCAGTGTCATGATGATAGATCCTCCTCCCTGTTTACCAGGAAGAATGAACACGAGATGGTCCATTGTGGCATTTAGTATTTCAGCCCATCAGGATTTTAGGGTGATTTGCAGATATCAAGTCACTGGGATGCTGATTTAAATGAAGGGAACATTTGCAGAATCATAAATTTGTCCTGTGAAGTCTATTATGTGGATACCTTTCTGCAGCTGATAAGCATTAAAAATTTACTGCTTCACACTTGCATTTTCTCCCTTTTTTTTTTTTTTTTTTTTGGTGGCCTTTTCAGGTGCGAATATATTTATTAGTCCTTTTGTTCTTTGGTGATGTACAATTAAAGCAGCCTGACCTCTAGCTGCCAAAGGCTTCACCAAAACACATCTTAGAAACTGTGCCCTCCAGTGCAATGAAATCTGCTAGATCATTAGTTCTTGCTTTAAAGTGACATGTGCACTTGATTACAACTGTCCCAAAMCACGTAGGAATTATGGGATAGAGATGAAAAGGCACTGGAAGATAAATTAGGGTACTACCCCCAAACTCTGCAAGTTCCCTGCAGAATTTGAAGCCGGCCTGGAGCACGTTAACACAGCAGTGCTGCTCTGCCCTTTCCTCAGGGTGCTGGCACCAGATCTCGATGTGAGCCATGGCATCTGGGCTGGTCTCCATCCATTCCCCCGGCACAGAGCTTGGTGCCATTCCCTGTCGCACAGGGGTCTGCGGGATTGCCGTGTGCGGCTCCGCAGCTGCCGCGTGTCGGCGGCGGGGTGGAGCGATCCCCACGGAGAGCTGATCTCTCAGTTTGGCTCGCACTCTCGGATCCTGTGGGATGGAAGGTGCGACAGAAATGGATGCTGTATAAATATTTTTGAGTTCCAGAAATACGGGCTACAGAAAAAGCTCGGATCAGAACTGACAGCGTCATCAGAGTCTGCGTTTCACAGCACAGCGACGGCGCCTTGTGCCACGCAGTCTGCTTAGCACCACCCAGCACCACTGTAYCCTTCCAGACCTCCACAGGAATGATGAGATGTGAGCTTTGTTAGTCTGTGTATTCTTGTTCTTTCATATTTACTAAAAAATAGTGCTTTTTTTCCCCCCCATTAAATGATTACCTTGAAACTGTTTACCTACTGATTCAAACCCCCTACCAGATGAGAATTTCTGTTTCAGTACTTGCTAAATGTCTGGGTAGCTCATGGAACTGCTGAAAGGCATTGAAGACACCCTCTCCTGGTCATCCTCTGAATGCACTAATTTATTTTTAAATGAGCTTGCAAGTCCTATTTGTGTTATGTGTGTGTTTATTTAAGGACACATTTGAAAATTAGTGCTCATTTGAACTCGGAGTCTGAGACAGTGATGTGAGACATCTCTTTCAAACTATCTCAGCACGTGCACCAAATGCCAGGTCCAGGTAAGTTGTGCTGGATGTGATAACCTTGGACACATTGGTCCACGCAGTGAGAAACATCTTGTGTAACAGGGTTTGCACATTGCCACCAAGATCAAAGGCTGAATGACTCCAGGGTCTATCTGTCCTTAAAGCTTTGTTTTGGSTTGGGATTTTTTGTCATTCCGTCTAAGTCAGTGAGTTTTTGAGTCACTTTGAAATCTCCCCTCCAAGTAAATCCTGCAGCCACTGCTCTTCCTGCTCACAGCGAGAGCACCTGAGAGACCAGATGTGAGATGTGCTGAATGACAGGCATGACTCAGATGCAGCAGGAGGCATGAGAAAAAGTCAGAGATATTTTTGTGTGCTTTGCTTCACATCTACTTTGTGGAATCTTGCACTTTTGGGGGAAATTGCCTGCCATGAASTATACAGCCCGTTTCAAAACACACAGTCAGCTCTTTCCCACAGAACATCCAGCACAAACCCTCAGAATTCCTGTTGTGTGTATAACCTGCCCTGAGTCAAAGAGAATCAACTGCTCTTCTGGCAAGGTGTACACTGGCCAGGGCATGACCTTGTTTGGAAATAAACATGTAAAACCAACATGAAATCAGGAAGAATCTGTGCATCTGTCACTGCGTGGGTGCATTAGCTATGACAAAACCTCTCAGAGAACACATACACTATTTAAAAAGAATACACATATATGCTTTGATGATTATAGTTTGGACCACTTAGGCATTGCTTAGATATAATCTCTCTACATGTTCAAAGCATTCAGCTAATCTGACTTCTTATGGCATCCTTTGCTCTTGAAAGTCATGAAAAGAACASTTTAACAGAAAAATCTCTCTCATCTGCATCTACTCTCCCATTTAAGGTCTTCCTTTCAGTCTTCCAAGTGTATGTGCTACACCAGAGCTGTTGCTGGACTAACAACTTTTGGGTTTAATCTAAATTTCAAGTTAGAGACTTCTTTAGCCAGAATGGGTTGAACTATTAGATCAGTAGGTGACTTAGGATAAAAAGTTTGATTACTTTTTGCCAGAATTAGGCCAAGATTTGAAAAATTCTTTGTGGTCCAGACCTGTCCTCTGCAAATTGTTTCCTCATCCTTGTCATGCTCCTGGTCCTGGACATAAGGATGGCTGCACTTTTGGGCTTCACTGGGCTGCTCTTCCTTGAGTTGAACACAACACAGCTGAGCAACAACTTATCTGCCATTCCCAAATGCTTCTCTTACCTGTGAGCACAGATTCTTGTGTTTATTCCCTGTGAACAATGACTTCTTTGTGTGGTACATTTTGATGCATCCTAGTCTGGATACAGTCGTGACATAATGCTCCTGCAGCCTTTCAGTAAACAACTGCTAAAGTGTTTCAGAAGAAACTTTTAGGAGGTTTATCAGGGCACAGCCCCGAGCCTACTGATGAACAGCCTGGGTAAATCACTGCTAAAGCTCCTCATTGACAAGCCAAGATAATAATAACCCCATTATCTTCACAGTTGTTAATTCTCTCTCTAGAAGGTTGGGGTTTTGTTGTTTTGTTTTGTTTGTTACCTTCTCCTACATAAGTCTTACTTGCTATTAAGCACTTGAAAACGTTGTTGCCATGGGATAAGGGACAGCTTCACACCTCAGGCCACCAGGAACACGCTGATCCCTCGGTGCAGACGTACGGGAGCAAATGTGTGAACTCTGGCAACGTGAAGGTGTTAAACTTTATCAAGTGGACTCTCCTGTAACCTCTCGGAGACCTGCTGCTATCCATCCTTACAGAAAMAATTTCCATCTGAATTTTCAAGCGGCTGCTCCGTGGGGTTTAAGCGGTAGGGCCCTCTGATGGTTCCACCCGAATTTGCTTTGAAATACCAGGTGAGGATTGGCTTCCTATATGGAATGTGCTTTTGTGCATGATAATGTTAAATGTAATGTGTTCTTAGCCTTGTCATATAATTAAGGATGGAATTTAGTTAAAAACAATTCCCAGACTGGGGAGATCATTGCAACTAGCACTTTTGTGGCTGGGAGAGAAGACTCAGTGAAGGCAAATCGTCAACTTAGCAGTGTCCTATATATTAAACGTTTTGTAAAAGATTGGAGCTAGGGGAACAAATAATCCAAGTAAATGAGTACAATTCCTTGTGTTGCTTTGGGGGGGGAGGAGATATTGTTTGGCTTGGATYCAAGAAAGTGTTTAAAAGCATGTTAAATTTTAATGAGGTAAATAGTCTCATCTCTGTGGTGCAGAACGTTTAGGCTTAATTTTAGGCACATGCTTAAATTCTTTGCCAAATTGGGGTCTAAAAAAGAGTTATGCTTTTGCATTTGAGAAGCAGGRATGATATCACATGACTTCTATATTTAATCACAACTACTGAAGGCAGCTGGGATTTTGAATACAGAATACTTAAGGCAAACTGTTCTTGATCAATCCATAGAGAAATACTCAGAGGGAGAAAAAATATATACAGTAAATTTGAATAATGAACAGTTTTGAGGAAATTGCAATCTGCTTGCAGACATTTGGAGAGCAGAGAAGAAGCTAAATTTGTTGAGTAAGTTACTTGCTGTGATCTATTCTCTTGGCTCTAATTAGAGAGAAGTGAGCAGTAAGGGAACCCAGAAAATGAGACTGCTGTGGACTGAAGTGCCCAAAGAGAAGAGTTTAAGTTGGAAGGGTTTTTTTAAGTGGATTATTTTTCCCCAAGTATTCTTTAAATAGGAGGGGAAACTGCATAAACAAACAGCTTTGATGCTTGACAAATATGACAGAAAACATTTGCGTTTCCTTTGGAATCCAAATCTTAAAGTTTACTATAGGAGTTAACTGTATCAGTTAACAGCTGACTGACAACTTTGTAATTTTTTAGTGTTATGGTTCATTTTGATATCACCAAAGTATCTTCATTGGCTACTTCAGCTCAGACTTGCTCATTAGCAGCGTTTAGGTCACAATGCAGCAAATCATTCTATCTTTGGAGACCTGACGTGACTGATGGCTGCTGTGCGAAATACTAAAATACAACAACTGTCACTACTGTTTCTTCCAAACAAAGCTTCTAGACATCAAATGGAGGGTCACATCCGGAAACTTTGAATTCAAACACTTCCCTGAGCAGGCTGCCCCTTACTTTGTAGCAGGCCCACAGTGGCAGTCTCTCCACACAGCAGAAACTCACTCTTTGTAGTAACAGGAAAACTCATTTGCGGAGGGCAGAACTTTCTCAGGCTGCTGGTGAAACAAATCCATAGGAACGCAAGACTATCACATCCCTCTCTGCTCCAAAGGTCATATTTCTTTAGCCCTATTTTTCCTTAGTACAAAATATAGAGCAGCAGTATTTATTAAAAAAAAAAAACCCAACCAAACAAAAAAAGCCCAGAACCCAAACCAATCACACTACGAAGTAATTAAAAGAGAAAATGGAACCTCTTCTCTCTTATCACCAGTATTGTGGGGGTTGGAACTAGATGATCATTAAGGTGCCTTCCACTCTACGGTTCCATGATTAGCAACCCATTGTAACCCATGGAAAGCCAGCTTTTGGATCATTTTGCCATGTCTGTGTACCAGGGAGGAGAGTTAGGAGCTCCTACTTTGCAAATGTGATGTGCTTGTAATCCCAAGTTACTTTACACTTTTTAAAAAACAAAAAATATTTTTACCATGTTTTTAACATTTCCTATGCCCTTGAAGCATACATGGTGGGCTGGCTGAGTGCTTTTTAATTGTTTCCATATCTGATTTTAAATATAACTTCCATTCCAAATTTCCATAGTTTGTAGTCCTTCTTTTTGTGATTGCTGCATCACCAGTTGGAATTGTCTTACAGAAGTTCTTATAAACGATTAATTGGACATGATTGCAGTACATGTGTCTAATACTGCAGCTGGGTACGAATACAACTGAAACAGTTTCTCCCCCATGCATTTATAACTCAAAAATCTCTKCCTGGAATTACTAGAGTTATTTCAGATTTGTCACGAGCAGAACTAATAGACTTTAGTTCAATAATTTTCTGTYAGTCAACTTCTAGCAGAGGAAGTGGTGTCCATTCTAGATTGAGCAGTCTCAGGCAGTGAATGGCAGCACCTCATTCCTTCCTATTTTCTCTCTCTACCAATGGCATTCTTGTTCGTGCCACTCAGATCCATGTTTTTTCCCCTTGATTTCATTCATTCTATTGTAGCCTTGCAGGATTGTTCTCAGGCTAGAACAGCTTGTTGAAAGGTGTTTATAATAACAATTACACATACTCCAATCACTAAAGTGTAATCTTTATCTTAATCAAAAGAAAAAAAAAGGACAGGGGAGGGCAGAAGAAAAAAATATACATCAAAACTACTCCAAAGTTCTGCTTGAGTTATTTTTCAATTACAGCAGGTGAAGCAGAATGAAATTGTTACAGCCATTTATTGATTGTGTTACTATCCATTAAGGTACAACAGAAGAAGTCCATCATATTGTGTAACAACTYAACTATTTAAAATAACAAAGGCTTCCTATTGTTTCCCTTTTTGCCATTATCCTGACAAATACATTCTACTTCCATGCTGGAAATCAAATTCAGGAATCATAATGAAGAAATTCTGCATTCAAGGTGACATTATTTCTTCTCCTAGCTATTGAAATTCTTCAGCTTTTTCATTGAAAAATAACTGAAGCAGAACAAAGGTAATGAAATATATTAATTATATTAACGATGTTTTACTGAAACTGGCTGCTTCCTAAAGAGAGGGCATATATAACTGTGAGGAGAGATTCTGTCGGAGGGTAGACAATTAACAGGTAATGCTGTCACAGGAGCAATTTTAGCTGCTATGAACAGCAGCTACCTGAATGACAAACCCTTCGAAGTTTTGTGGTGGAGAGCAAAGTTTATCATGTCTTCTAAGGTGGGTGGCTGCTCTGTGCTGGRGAGGGAGCCAGTGGAGTTGTGCAATGAATAGCAGATTTAGTGAGTGATGTTGTAGTTGCAGATGTTGGTGAGAGCAGGCTGGAGGTGGGSTCTCAATCCAGAGGCAAAGAGGAGCAGAAACTGGATGTTCAACTGGAGCTTGTAGCTGATCCTGATGACTGGATACCAGCACAGCAGCAATAAATGCTGATGTGTCACTGCAGATGGTGAAGATTATGTCCGGTCTGCCCTAAGTCTGACAAAGAACCGCACGGTCTTGAGCTGCTAAACTTCCCTGTAAATGGTATGTGTGTGTGTGTGTGTGTGTGTTTCACAAGCACCTCTGCATCTTATTGACAGCCCAACAGGAAAGGTTTTCTGGACCTGTTTGGGATCGTGGTAAAAATGGAACCGCACAGAGAGGGGAAGTTTTCTCACGTGCGAAGATGTCCTGCCCCCAGCGACGCTGGCTGGTGCTGCTCAGCCRGAGGGATGGGAGAGCAGGGCTGTGCACAGTGCCACTCCTCCTTGGAGGCTCTAGCAGTGTGTGCTGCATAGGATCCAACCACAGACATGTGGGGTGTTCAGTTTGTTTCATGTTTATTTTCATGAGTTCTTACTTTCACCCACATACCAGCTTAAATTTCCTACTCATAAGAAAAACAAAACGTTAGGAAAATGAAGATGACAGATAAGATCTCTATTCTATTTCCACCAATGCTAGCAAAGAAATTATTGAGACAGGAGCCAGAGCCCTTTTCTCCATAGTATTGACCATGTCTTAACCTTGCTGCCACTTCTCTTCCCATTTTCAGTTGTCAGATCATTCTTCCCTAGCACTGATAATCTCGTGGTGTTGCAACAACTGCTAACATGAAATATTCCATYGCCTGCTGCCGTAACCACAACTTCTCTCTTTGAACTCATTCACTACACACAAGCTTCAAGCCTCTTGCAGCTTCCTTCAAGTAAATTAGACTTTCTATTTTGAATGCTYATTTAAAGACAAAGCAAGGCTGGCATCCATGGCTAGAGCATGGCTTTCTTGTACAGTTATTTCTATCCTAAAACCCCTAAYGATAATTTTTTGGGTTTCAAATCATTATAAAGTTTTGTTGGCAATTCCTGTGTCCTGCCCCACTGTCACTGTGGGTTTGTGCTCCTGCAGCTCTCTGATGTCTTTTATTTGACTTGTACAGYAAATACCTGTCAGACCCCTGAAGTTGTTTCATCAAACAAACCCCTTGATCTCCATAATTGATGCTGAAATGCTTGATATGAATACCAGTTGTGTGTGTCAGTGTGCTTTAGGATCTGCTTGAGCAGTGTTTTTGTAGGGGGAGTGCTCCTGCCGCTGTGCAGTTTGGTCGAGGGTGCACTGAGCAAAAGAGGAGCTGCACATCAGGACTGRGTTAACACTCACTGCCCTTTGTGCTTTCAGATCTCTGGGGCATTTCCTTTCTGAGCATATCAAGAGGTTGAAAATAAATATAAAACACCTCAAAACTTTTCTGTGCACATATGTTATTTCTTAATACACCTCTAGGGATATTGGRCAAAAAGGGCACCTSTGCARCCCTCTTTGAGCCCAGTTTGGGGCTCCCATAAGTACACTACGAGTATTTCCAAGTTACCTGGTGAGGAAGGAATGGGCCACAGATCTCCTTGTTTCACTGAACCAGCAGATACCACAGGGCTGTGTCGTGTGGTTGCACACCARGGGTTAACTTTGTTCTCCAAGCACATTTGGGAGTGTGTTCAGGCAGCACACAGAGTGAAGGCTGGGAATCAAAGCAAGCAGGCTACCTCCTCCTACAGATCTCGCAGCAAAATTTAGGAGCTGAACGATGCAACATGTGCATAAAAGCTTGATAATGTTTTTAAAACATATCACTTGAAATATGTTAACGCATATGTTCCGTCATTTAGAGCTCTTTCATAATACATAATTTGGCCCTTTTAGCTTTACACCCAGCTCATTACGGCTCACATGCAAAGGGAAACATTTCCAAAATTTTCTCCTGGTCTTTCCCCGACACCAGTGTGGCCTTGCTTTCTCACCTTGTGCAGTCCCTTTTTTCTCTTGGCATCTCACTTTCCAGCTCTTTCTGTGCCATTTCCAGTCTGGTGGCAGTTTATCCCACCAGTGTTCCAAGCGTGGCAGAAAGCTGGAGGCTGCCTAAAGGAGGATTCAGCTCGCTCTCATTTCAAAAGTTTAAAGGTTTCCCACAGTTCAAATCTGCCTGATTGTCTGTCTGTGAATAATTGGTTCTTTCTCAGCATCAGATTATTTGTATTTTTTTTATTTGTATCAAGATTAGATAAACAGGATAACAGAACTCCATTGTAGCAGAAATTGTTGTGAAACAGGCAAATTTCATGTTAGTTTTACAAAAAACGTTTAAATTCAGGTAAGAGTGTACATGCACATGCACAAGACCTATGTGTCATTTTAATTTCTCAGTCCTGGTAAGATAATTAGCCAACAGGCAGAATGGCATTTTCATTTAAATACTGCAGGAAAAGCAGACAAACCATTGCACACAAGTTCCTTGGATAAGGCAAGGTAATGCTTTTCATACCATATTTTCATTTAAATAAAATATGTCCTTTACACAGGGCTGTAAATTGGCCTTGAGCACACCTCCAGGTGGAATTCCCTCTGCTTCCCAAGGATCACACCCTGCAGGCTGCCACCCAGCCCTTCGTGTGGGCACACTTATTACAATGCTGATTTTGTAAAGTTGCCAGCTACTCAGATGTATGGATTCCTCAAATCAGGCTCTTTCCTGACTTCTGAATTTCATACAATTTTGCTCTCAATGGTCCCCTTTCAAGGTCAAAAGCAATTTCTATGCTTCTAGGAATGTTCTACTTGCAGGAATTTTTTTATGTTCTTACAGTTCATGATTTTTACTAGGAATTCATCTGTCTCAGCAGATAGGGGATGATAAGATGATACTGAGCAACACCCCCAGGGATCTGCATTCCTGATCTGTCTCATTTTGTGTAGAGCAGGATAGAAACTCCTGTTTTAATTATCACTGTGAGATGAGTTCCCTCTGCACGAGGGTCCCGAGGCCTGAGTCATGAGATTTCCAAATCCCAGCTGCCGGTCATGGGGAGAAGAACTGAGCTGCTCACTTACTCTCTTGAACATCTGAGAGTTGCCTGTCAGTGTTACCTGGTACAGAAATATGGGAATCCAGGGAAGAAAGAACAATGGCACCCCATGGAACAAACTGGTAGCATTGGAAAGTTGAAAATTGGGTTGAAATAGGAAAAAAAGCTTCACATGAAAACTTTTTTTTGGTTTGGTTTTTTTTTTTTTTGTGATTAGCAGTCTATTTTCAGAGTTTGGACCTTCCTGGGTCCGCCTTTCATTTTGTTTCCAAAYCAACAATATTGATGTGTTGGATTTTTAAAATTTATTTGCATTTCMCTTTCCTCACTTTCCCTTCTTGCTCCCCACCTTTGGTTGCTGCATATTCTAAGGGTATGCGAACAGCCAGAAAATGCAAATGCAACTACAGCCTGGTAAACTTATAATTTTTCAGAAGTACAAGTTTTATGTCTAAATACCTCAAAAATCTGCCTGACAGTACCTTCTGTGTGCTGTTTAAACTAAAACACAGAAAATACCTCAGTGCTTGAAGTACATTAAGTCTATATTTTGATAAGCCAGTAAGCACGTCAGCTTATTCTTCCTTTTCCCCACAACATATGGGGCTTTCTGTTTATTGTCTTTCCCTATTTTTCAGCATTTTTCCTTTGAGCTTTTGTCAGCAAAGGCATACRCTTCCCTCCGCGGTTCGTACTTCAGAAGAGCAGTAGGTGAGTTTGAGTAATTTCCTCTTGCGAGAAGGTATTCGGTCTGAGCGTTTAGGTGAATTATATTCTGCTGATTAGCGAGGCAAGTGCTGTGCTCCATCTGCTCGGGAATGGGAATGGGATATTTATAACGTGATGGATGTCCCTGCCGGGTGGGCGTGCAGCGCTCCTCGGTGCCTGAGCCGCGCGCTGGGGCCGGGGGCTGCTCCGCGCGGTTTGCTTGGAAGGGGACACGCTGCCTCGGGGAGAGGGAGAGCTGCTGCAGGACTGGGGCTTCCTGCAAGAACTGCAGCTCATGGACTCGGCAACAGCAGCRAAGTGGAGGCACACAACCCTCTCAACAAGGAATTCAGGAAAAGGAACGCAGGGAAATGATTTCTCAGTTATACAGGACTATTCAGTGTTAGGTTATTTGTTTTTTCCCCCAGAGCAATTAAAAAAGGTGAAAATGAAATTTCTTCCGTGCTCATCGTGCAGTGTTCTAAGAGAATGTTTCTACTGTCCTAGTTTGCTCTGAATTGTCTATATTTGTGTAAATCTTCTAAAATGCACCCCTTTACCTGTCCCAGGAAGGGGTCGGTGTTTCAGCGCTGCAGGAATGCTCAGTGCTGTTGTTAGGGTGGCTTTACCAAATGCATTCATTTATTTCAGTATAGGGAATGAACACTTGACACTACTGTTCAGTGCTTAACATACTTTTCCTTCCAATATGCCCAGYGCAACTACTTTTCAGCTCATAGAGATGACATAGTTAAAATAAACTAAGAGGTCTCAAAAAGACCCCCCAAACCAGAACTAATTACACTAGAATTGCACAAGGATGTCTTAGTACTGAACCATGTTGAAATCTGCTGCTCTTTAAAAGTCAAAGGGACGTATCCTGCTCTGAAGTAAGGCACTTGTTTTTCTTAAGGTCATACAAAACAAAGCATATTATTTGAACAAATGTCAGAATAATATGTCTGTAATGAAATACACTATTTACTCGCCTTCAGCATTTGAACTGTGACAAATCTGGAAAGGAAATCAACAGTTACTGCTCTTGTTAAATAGTCCTTTTAATATTACAAGTAAGTTTACATTGCTGGGCCCATGTGTACTTTAATGATTCCTGGAAGTACCATGACTTGGCCCAAAGGAAAGCACAAACCTAATTCTTTATTTTGTGTGAATTAAATGCAGCTAATTAAAGTGAAGGGAAATTAAAAAGAATTAGGCGAAATAAAAGCACTACTGTAAAGCTTTTATTAAACACTTATACAGTGAATAAAGAAAGTGCAGGGAAAAATGAGCCACTGACTCATTTCTGAAAGCTGCTGACTGCAGCTTCCTGGTCGGGGAGTGAGGCACCACATTCAATGCCATACCTATCCTGAGTCACAGCTCACACAGGTTTGGCCCCCTTGGCATCCAGAAAGGTTTTGTGTGTGAAATGATCCAATCTGCAAATGGGATTCCCCCTGCCACACACCAGAATGACCCCCTGCACAGGAGGGAGAAGTTACCTACTGAAAATGCTACGGATAACACATGTGCTCTGCCAGTTTGGCTGATGCTAAATGAACATTTGCCTTCTTCTCAATGGAGGTTAAGACCTCATAACACACCCAGAGCCACTGAGGTGAGTGGAAACAGGAATAGATCCTACACGGGAATAATAAATAAAGATGCACAGCGCCAGAGAATTTCATGATGATTAAATTTCCAAGCAGAGGAGGTTACACCTCACTCACTCTGAATTTTCAAAAYATGTTTGCCTCTGTCAGTTATTTCTCTGGACTACTACCGATGCACTTTCTTAGAAAAGTGTTTTTAAGAAGTTATTTGCAGGAAGGGTGTGTGGGTAGAGTTATGCTCAGATTAAGGGCTGGCTGACAGATGTGCACGAGGTCTGGAAGATCAGGAAGACAGGTGACCTCCCGGGTAAGAGCAGCACACTGGGTGCTGCTGCTGGGAGTCAAACATCCCACTTTGATTTTGACTTCATTCAGAAGTCAGATGTTACCTAATAACCAGGAGAGGCTTTTTATTTTCATGGAAGTGTGAGACTACAAGCTCAGAGAAGACAGTGCATCGGCAAAGTGGAGGTAAAGAACCTTGATTTTGAAGGCTTTGTGGCATTTGAGATGGACAGTTGTTGTCACAGTAGTTACTGGGAAAGATAGAGGGGAAAATGTATTAAAACTTACTGTGATCTGTCCCTCTGAGCAYCAGGAAAAATGAGAGAGGACATAGCAGAACCTCAGGTAAACTGTATGAAAACCAAAGCAGATAGATAGGGAAAGAGGAGTTAAAGCAGATGAAACAAAAGACGACTTGATGAAGTTGAGAGAAAACATGGAATGATGCTGAGTTTGAAATATTTTTTTAAATGATATAAAAATACCATAATTTGTTTTTTTGAAAACAAAATGTGGTATTATTGTCCTCAGGACACCTCAATTTTAACTTTTAAATTTTTTTTTTTCCCCTCATTTGTTTGCTGTGACCTGGAAATAAAATTCTTGCGACGCCAACATTTCAAAGGCTATGGGAATCCTGGATTGCATCCAGCTTTTGCTGCTTTTATTGTACTGTAGGTCCCACAGAAGGACTATTTTGCTCTTCCAACACAGTATGGGTTTTATGAACAAAAAATGCTTCTCCTGGCTTTGTTAGTGAGTCAGGGCTTTTCCCCTAAGTGTCTGACTGTTTTGTACATATCCAGCAATCTGTACAATCCAGAACTCTTGAGTTGCTTGTGATGAGGATGACCACTCGAAAGGGGGCTGATGCCAGGGATAGCAATGTCCAGGAGTGGGCTTGGTGCTCACAGTGAAACACTGAGAAATACCACACAATGCCCTAGTTTTATATATTTAGGTTCATTTTCTGTTCTTACTTATGCCTTCATATCTCTTATTTTCAGGTCATTTAAATAAGAGACATGTGGTGGGACTCTATCATTTAAGCAAAATTGGTATTCTGCCATCCATGAAATTGCATGGACACCTTCAACTTATCCCAAAGTGCAAATTACGTGTATTTCTCTCCTTTAAAAAGTCAATGTGAATAAATGCTTAAAAATATGGGTCACAAAAAACACATTAAAAAGGTTCCTTTCTTTTTTCCCCCCCTCCAGAGTTCATTTTGGTTTTGCCAGGTTTTCTCTCCCTCCTTCCCAGGAAATATACTGAGCTGGATTGTTTTTGACTAAATAAAAGGGATATTTGACACATCTGACAGCAACTTATTGTTTCAGTCCTCATGTTCATATTCCTCCTAATTATTCCTGCTGGAGCAGCCTCTCTCACGTAAGGGACACCTGCACTTCCCAGCCTGCCCATGGGAGCAAGCCCGGGAAGCATTCCCAGCCTGTGACTGGTGTGACCACATTGCTGTGTGGTCTTTAATTCCACTGCCTGCAAACCCCACGGTGTCCAGAGGAGCCTGTCAAACTCCTCTGCCTCATGGTTCTGTGCCAATATCCTCCCATGCTGCAGGATGTGCGTGGCCACGAGGCACTGGGATGTACTCGGGTTTGCTGCAGGCAAAATACAGGAGGAAACATCTCACTGTCGTACTGTTGGTCTCCCCTGAAATGCCAGGTGTCTGGGTTTGAATGCACTCCGGAATATGCAGTGTAATTCTGGGATTTTTGCAAGACCAGAAAATGTAAGTGGAAGTTGTTTCCTTTATGGTAGCACCCTCGTGTTAGCCTAACCAGAGATGGTGCCACAAAGTCTTGGACAGCTGTCCCAGGAGATTCCTGGGCTGTCACCTSGTCCAACCCAAGCCAAGGAAACTCGTACCATGCCTGAGGGATGTTTCTGTAAGCCCGAGGGAGAGACTCCCCACCCCCTTCCTGCAGTCTCAGGTCAGAGCAGTCTCCTGATGTCTGAACTAAACTGACCCTGCTGAACTGAGCAGTGCATTGTTTCTACCACTTCCACAACACAGAATAAATGCTTCCTTTCCTTTTTCACAACAGACTTGCAAACATCTGAATTTTGCTTTTTTTAAGACCAAACGACCTCGCTCCTTCCAGCCATTCCCTGTGTGTCACCTCTGTGCAAGTCCTTGCTCTCCCCTGGACTCCCTGCACAATAATTTCTTCACTGCTCCAGCTAAGGCCTTATAAAAGCTGAACAGAGTGGGCAGATCAAATCCTATATTTCATATTTGCCTCATTTGTAAAATCTGATGCTGTTGACTTGTGTTGAGTTTCTGATTTAAGATATGTCACAGTTTCTTACAAAATCTCTCTCTCAGGTCGTCTTCTAGCTTGTATTTGTTCAGTTAGTTATTCCTTATGTATAACCTTGTCCTTATTGATCTGTCACCATTTTTTCATCAGGCTCTTTCTCCAATTTGTCATGCTCATTCTGAATTTCAATCCCATCCTACAATATTTTTGTGATATTTTCAGCTTGATACCAGTGGAAGAGTCCCTGAAAATGATGAAGGGGGAGGAACAGGATACTCAGTCTGGATAACTTATTTCCTAATTCTGTAATTTATTATGAATTGTTTGGTGTCTGTGAAAGGCTGTTAGTAAGCTGCTGCCTATAGTATCAGTAAGATGTATGTACACCTATTATTTCCTAAGGTACATTGTTTATGAAATATTGAACTGTTATGAAAAATTATAAAGCATTGAAGCTGAAGACAACAAAAATAGGCAAAATACCAGTATGGATAGACATTCTGGGTTCAGCAATCAGAGCAATCTCCTGTTTGCAAGCCTGGAGAGCAGAGAGAGCAGTTAAAGCTTACAGAAAGGTTAGTCCCCAACTTCACATTTACATTACTATTTGAAAGACAGTGAACATTTGCAATTTAATCTGGAGTAACAGCAGCTGGGCTCCCCAAGATAAGAAGATAGTGATTCAATTAGTTAATGTGTATGCCTCCACTTAGAAATACTAGCCTGGCTTTTAATGATGCAACACCTTCCTTCATTTCTTCATGTAAGGTGACTTGCAGACTTGTGTCTGCCTGTGGGGTTAAGATGTAAAATGGGATCTTTTAATAATCCCAAAAGGCAGGACCTGCCTGCTCTGTGCCATCTAGGAAAGCTTGATTTGCTCTTCTGGGCCTATTCCAGGTCTTGAAGATGGTGCAAGTTGGATTAGATTTTAACAAGGTAGAATAAGATGAATACATAACAAGACCTGATCCCGTCCTTATGTCGATTGAATGTGCTGTAGTTGTTCCAAGCCTACTTGCTTCCCCAGCTTCTCACACTGCTGTTCACACACTGTTGAGGAATGAACGAGGAAAAATACATTTCCTTACTGGTTGTGCCTGAATTTATGACTACGGAGCCTCCAACTTCCAGTTATGATCTGTCTCATGTATGTAATAACACATTTTCTGCAGGTGATGAGGTTGCTGCAGCTCCTGATGAACTGCAGGCAGCGGTTTGGTTTATTTTGTAATGCTTCTTTGTGTGTACCTGAAAATGGGTCATTTTTCTCCTGCAAGAATCACAACAGGTATCTCTGCAGGGGGACAGTCAGCAGCTGAACCGCACGGGGGAGGAGGGATGCTGCCGTTAGCTTTGCTCCGATTAAACTATGGATACAGCYGGAACAAACCCACCCAGATGCAGCCTCTAGGCTCACCAGGTGGAAATTGTTCCCAGGAATAAATAAAAACGGTGATGATGAAGATTGCCTCTTTAACACACACAGAGGGGGAATGGAAATTTGTCACTTGTGGGTTCTGCTTTGGGGACGGCAGAGATTGTTTCCTTGCGTGACCCTTATAACAAGAAGTGTCAGACTTCATCCTGTACGTATCAGACTGGTGTGACATTGGATATTAATCCTGATGGAAAAGGATTATGTGATTTTCACARGCACTCAGATAGATTATCCTTTCTGGCCTGGCTGGAAGGGAGCAGGAGTCCCTTTCTGCAGATGCTGSCTGGGAGCAGAGCGTTCCCGGGGGAGCAGTACCAGAATAGCCRAGCACGAGCAGCAGCTCTGCCTACTGAACTCTCTCTTCCCTTTCCACTCGTTTCTGCTGATCAAACATGTTGCTTTGAGGACTTGCCCCTTTGAGGACTTGCCCCTCTGAGCAGGGGCAGTGGTGGAAGGCAATGGTGCAGACTTTGAGAAGTCTCTCTGCTCACAAGCTCTCTGAAATACYGAGTAAAAATACCTGAAGGAACTTTTGGAGTAGCATCACTTTTAAAAACACATCCTTTTACCTTGTTCCGAGCTGCCCATTCTAACATGGAAGTTTTGCCCAACATTTTGACAAATTATATTTTGTCCTTAGGTCTGGACAMAACTGATAATTTTGATGTCTCACAGTGTTCATGCTAAGCCCTGAAATCTCCGCTGGGTTTCACACGGGATAATGGGAGAACCAGTCACGTTTTTGCTGGTTTGGTACTCACTTCCCACTGCATTTCTCCTAATGACCATGTCCCAGACTTTCACCCCCTCTGAGTTACCTTGCTGAACTTCCCTGGGTGGTCCCACAGAAAATATTCCCTTYAGGAAGGGGCCAGAATGTCTGCTCTTGCTTGCAAGAAAAAAATC
This sequence comes from Amblyornis subalaris, assembly GCA_018881555.1. Classification (NCBI taxonomy): domain Eukaryota; kingdom Metazoa; phylum Chordata; class Aves; order Passeriformes; family Ptilonorhynchidae; genus Amblyornis; species Amblyornis subalaris. Next base: position 3,952,713 of record JACAXG010000004.1, read on the forward strand.
AGGTTGCTGCTGCTATAAGGTATTATGGCACCATTGCTGCTGGGGCTCAGGGCTCTTGACCACCTGTGTGAGAGGTGTTTGCTGTGTGACAGCTGCTCCCCAGCTTCCCCAGGGAAAAAGCAGTGGTTGGGACAAGGCATTCCAGGGTTGGATCCGGCTTCAGCCCCTTCCTGGGCTATCAATTTACAATTGCTGAATCATCTGAAATATAAGTATATTGGGGTGTTTATTTTTTTGTTTGTTTGTTTAAATTACAATAAAATCTTCAGTTGCACAGAAAGCCTTTTAGGGAAGTGGCTAAAGCCATAGGCTTGCACTGGGACCCTGCAGCCTGTGACCTCTTGCTGAAGTCCATATAATTTACATCACTTTTCTTTTCTTCTTTGGTGTTTATAGACTCAAGCATTAAAAAAATACATGAGCAAATTTATATTTTAAGCTCTTCTATATTTGCCTYGTGACTTCTGAGAAGTCTCATACAGAGAGTATTTTCCCAGACCTTCTAGAATCTTATTCTTAYTTACTCTTTCCTGAAGTAGGTAAGATCGGCTTCTCCTCAGGAATATGCATTTTTCCCTGATGCCTTGGCAGGAACCTCACAGACTGGACACCTGGCTCTCAGACAAGCCAAGGAAAGAAAAATGAGAAAAAAAATCCCTCTCTCTCTGATGTGAAAGCAGAACTGTTTGCACGCTGTGTCAGTCGCTTCTGCTCGTTAGACCTGCAAACTTTCCAGTGAAAAATGATCTGAAAATAAATGTGCTGTGAGTCATTTTTTTTCCTTCCCCGAGTTATACCTTTAATTAATCTCAATCAGTTTACAAAATCCATTTTTACTGAGATTTGAAAAGCATGCACTCTGACAAATAAATCTTGTACCAAGTGTACAGTGCTTGTGATTGTTCCTGCTCAAGACCTGTCAGCAAATGTATCATTACTAATTGCCCAAGTTCCAACAAATCAAAACACTCCAGTTTTATGTTAAGGAAGGAGTTGAGCCCTTAAATTACTGTATCAGCTTTAAACTGCTTTAGTGCATTACACGGAGGCATGTCAGCTTCAATTCAAAAGTAATAATCCAAAAAGTTGTCAATAATTGAAGACAGTATATATGGGTTTATTTATTTTAATCCAGTTAGGCTGGTTCTTTTGATTTGGTTTGGTTTTATTTTTAAATTTATCCCCAAATCCCTTTTGGACCTAAGAGACCAGTACCCAAGCAGCAGGTGAAGGTCATTAAAAAAAATAGTCTGTTTGCTTCAATGACACCCAGGCTCAACTCAGGACATGTCATGCAAACTACAAACAAAACCAAAAGACAACCCAACGGTAAAAATGTGAATCAAACGATGTGTTTTATTACAAGAAGTGCAACCATCCCACCTGCCTTGTCTCTGCAGTGGGGCTTTATATTTCATGATCCAAGCTTGCTGTGAGCACCCCACATTTGTAGATGTGTTGTGTTCTGACCCATTGCCATTTCTGGGTTTGTGTTGTGTTCCTGTTGCTGCAAAGTGAAGAATAATAACCCTCTAGTTGCAGTGTTACRATTATTCTGAGCAGCCTTAAGATCTCAATTAATCTCTTTCTCATTTAGTTTATTGTTTAAAAAAAGAAAATTAAGCATTCGTTCGTTCTCTTAAAAGGGAAATCTTTGTTGGTTCAAGTTGTATTTTGTAGTAATTTAAAAATATTTTTCTCTTTGTTGTTTTTACATCTTTGCTCGCCACACTTCTCTTTGGTGTGTGATCCCAAAGTTGCTGTACACAGACTGTGGAATGCCAAAGACCTGTATCTCTCAGTAATGTACTGACAGCCTTTAAAAAAAGCCCTTGGCGAAATATAAGATTTTCAGAGCAATGTCGCCAATATTACCATAGCGTGTGACTGAAGGTATATCTTTAATGTTCAACAGGCAGGAATTTATTCTGGAAAACTAAGGTAGAGCCAGCCCTGTGTGGTGCTGCACTGTTGGGAAGGCTCTCACTCCCTCTGGGCATACCAAGAGCCTTAACACAAACCTGAGAATAGCCAGCAGCCCCTTTCTCAGTTACACTGTGCTGTAAAAATAGTCGCCCAGACCAGCAACCAGAAATTTGACCTTATAATGCTCTACACTAAAGCTAATCATTGTTACACGAATCTTGCTTTCTTGCTTCATTCTGCCCCTGGACTGCTGCATGCTAACGGTGACTTTTTAGGGAGATTTTTATTGCATGTGGAAGAATATGAGTGAGGTAACAGCAGGGACTATAGCAAGAACTCTCCCTAAACTCAGGCCTCTACTAATACAGGGGCATAAATGGAGATAAAATTGCTTTGTTTTGGGTGGGGATGGAAAGAGATTAATTTTAACATTGTGGATGTTTATCAGTGGAAATTATTTTTAACATGTCTTAGAATTCTTACCTGTCCATGACATAGAATAGACATAATGTAAATAAAAGGTAATAAATATTCAGGCCATGCTAGTGCTGAGTGACAGTTGATGCTTTCAGTGGATTTTTATGTATCCATCAGTGCTAACCTGCAAATAATTTATTATACTGTGCCTTCTGAAATGATGAGACTTTGTTAAGCAACATTCAGCTAATGAAAAAGCACACCTTAGGCAAAACACCTACAACATGTGCCACTCATCGCTGCCAAAGACTAAAATCATTCTCCACAAACGAGACAAGTGAAAGGCAGTCACATTTTGTGCCAGGGAACAGCATATTCCTTTGAATTCCAGGGCATTCCATCTCAGGGTGCTCACTACACGAGCTCCTTAGACATGGTATTTGTAAGGTTGCTTCATTGTGTGACTCACGCTGCAGACTCACCTGCCAAACAGGCACAGGAGCAGGAACCCGACTCTTTGCTGTAATCAGGGAGTTTTATGAGAGTTTTTGTGGACATCACCTTCTGTATCCTGCCTTTGGAGCAACAGCTACTACCAAAGTGCGATGGATTGGCTAAGAATCACTTCTCCTGCTGCTCACAACTAAGCCTCTTGCTCTTTGGAATCCTTTTATTGCTTCCCCATCTTTTCTATATTAGCGCTGAGCCTTCTGTCCCTGCTGGCTAAATCCCACCTAATCCAAATCTTGTCTTTAGTACATCTCTGCCATTATCTCCTCTATCCCTTCAACGTCATGTACTCCTCCCATCTCAACTTCATCATCATTAAAACATAAATACCTGATGCCTTCCTCACACGGCTTTCCAGATTTTGTCTTCCTTCTTCAGCTTATTTCTGAGGGGAGCCACTACCTGTTCTTGCACCTCTTACCTGCGTCATCTCACAGCCAGCCTGCTGTTCTGGGCTGAGTCTCAAGCCTGAAAGCACCAACCCTCAAAATGTCAGTCTGCAAAAGCATAGTCAGATAGAAAATGTTGTGGTCTGAATATCTTTGTTAGTCATATATGTGAATCAGAGCTTTTTGTCCAGCCATGTGAGTTTCTGGTAGCTTCAGTGGGCTTACTCATGATAGCAAATGCTACGTTCAATAGTAGGCATTTGCAGGATCATCCTCTGTGATTGTAATCCCTTTTAGATGGGGAATGTGTCAGCATTTTATAAAGGGATGTAAAGATGCGTGTGGCCTCTACAAAGTCTCCATAATTAATGTTGCTCCATCAGTTGATTACAGGAATTTACAGGCTGCACCATTATAATACAACAGCTTGTTTGAGTTTAATATTTATGAAGAAAGGATAGGAAGAGAAAAGGGGCAAATTTGTGTCAAATCTTCCTTGATGTGGTAGCTCTTTCTGTGGATATCATGTCCATCTGTTTAGGGGTGCTGTTAGCAATAAAAAGATGTCCCCGTGGGGTTTTTTTCCCTAAATTCTAGCTTGTATCTCAGCCTTGCATTTTCCCCAGTCTGTGCATACGACATTTGGGATTTATAAGTTGTTTCTCTGTGAACTTTGTGTGAGCATCAAATCGTTGTACTGTTTGACAGATGGAAAGAAACCGAGAACGGAGCTCAAAGGACAACAATTCTCCCTTACGCAATCTAGAAAACAATTCTCTAAAATATTACATCAGCTGCTGGCAGCTGTAGGTTTGCCTGCCTGCTAATTTACTATCACAAGTGTTCCAGAATCCTTTGTAATCCAGCCATTGCTATTTATATTCGTAATGATTTATTTAAGGTCTCTGTATATGTCAGCATAAAGTCATCAGAAAAAGCAAAATGAAGATTAGTTGGCTGGAAGCGCACAGAATGGAGAAGAATAACCCAACAATGGAATTGAGATAAAGCTTAGACACAGTAAATAACTAAAAAAAAAATGAAGGGCAATAGCTTTATTTTCAACTCATCATATAGGAGCCAGAGCCTGTGATTTTGGCACCAGGCAGTTCCCATCAGAGGCTATTAAGAGCAGGGAAACAGGTGTCTGGTGGCCAGGGAAGGAAATGAGAAGCCGTGACACCTGAATTGAGATCATAGACCTGCTCCTGCCTTTGTGTCTGGGGAAAAGGCATTAACTGCTTGATGCCTCAGCTCCTCAGCCGGCTGTAGTGGCAACTCACTCTCAGCTGTTAAAACTTTTTACTTATTTATAAGATGGTTGGTTTTTTTTTTCTATGGAGAACTGTAATGATGCAAGGCAACTTTATTATGTTCTGTGGAAAATGCGAATTTAAGAAAAGACGCTGAAGGATTGTGTAGTGGAGCGCAACACTTTTCAGTGCTGAGTCTCTAGGTCATTCCGAAGCAGGGATTTGAGCGGTGTCCCTTAGGATTTGCTGTTATACATGCTGAAATGATCAATCAAGGATAAAAAATGGACTGTTCTCATCTCATAGATCATTTCACAGTGAAACAGTTAAACTCCTGGCTGCTTTCTGAAAAACAGAGATCTGCATTAATAAGGTGACCTTATCAGAGCCACCCCTGGGGGGAAGGGAGGGAGAAAAAAGGTTGTGGAAAGAAAGCGAATCCTATTGTTAATCTTTTTTTCAGGGAGACTTGGATACCTGAATGCAAATTACTTTATATTTAAATTGTGTGAAAGCACAAAAGGTTCGTGTCTACAATTGACAGTTATTTCATTAGCTGACTCGTGCAGCCTTGCAAATGGTTTCTAGTGTTAACTTTCCTTGGATTTGTTTTCTTTGTTCTGAGCAGATCTGGCAACGGTGATCATTTTGATGAATGTATTCAGCTCTCTGTTTTACTCCTGATTCATGTTTTTTGCAGCAGTCGCTGTTCTGGCCTGGGTAAGGTGAGACTGTGAGGTGGCTTTAGCTTTCCTCCAGTGGTGCCGATCTGATGGGCTGTTTTCCAGCTGGAGAGGAGCAAGCATGGAGGCTGCTGTAATGCATTTTGCATGGCAGCGACCCCAAACACCAGTTAAAGCAGGTTTTAATCACCAGATGTGGGATTGTTGCAGCCACATCCCACTGTGACAGCAGATGGGTGCGTGCTTGGGCTCTGTGGGGCTGGAATATCATCTTTGTATCTCTGTGAGCCTCTCAGGGTGAGGTACACTGGCTTTGGGCCTCCGATCAGATAGGCTTGTGGTTCAGTGTTTCACTACATCCCAAAATTAGAGTTTCTGTAGCTGTCTGTTTAAAAAAGCGACCACATTAACTGAGGTATTGATCTAGGGGGGAAGGAGAATGCGTAGGTTAAAACTTACCCTATTTGGCTTCAGGCACACCAATATCAGGTGTCCAGTCTATGCTACATATTTGAGGAGCCAATAATCACTTCAGGAGGGAATGGTTCTTCCTACCCCTAAACTGATGGGCAATCTCTCATCCGGAGGTGCTGGCCTTCCACTGACCCAAGAGATGAGCTTCACCAAGCCGCTCAAGTTTTAGTGAGCTGAGTTTTAGGGCAGATCCTGTCAATCCCACCTCTTGATCTAGACTCAACAGCATCATCAAGACTTACACACCAATGTAAAAAACCAGTTATGAAAACTGCTCYATTAATTGTCCCAGACACACATCGATCCGCAGGCAAGTTGCCGGAGGCGTGCAAGCTCTTACTATCCTTTCCCTCCTTTCTTCTTTATTTCTTTTGCTCAGACTACATTTTTCTTCTTCTCAGAACTTTTTGGCGTTAGTCGTTGCGATCAATCTGCCATTCCCCGCTGACGCCTCTTATTGCATTGGTTTTTCAAACCCTTTCATCGGCGCCTCGAGCGCTACATCGCTCTTCAACCCGCGTCAGGCTCCGAGCCCGAAAATTCAAAGACCTCAGGGGGGCCTGGGCCTGAGTTTCCTCACAAGTCGCTCGTCTCCACGACCCTCCCCGAGAGCCGYGGCTTCAGGAATCACGGCAAGATCCCAGGACAAAACGCTTGAGGTACAAAGGCAGAGCTTCAGCAGTAAAACCAGGAAACGTTCAGGCCCATTTGAAACTGTAAAACAACATTTGAAACTGCTGTTCACAGGCAGGGGAAGTGAACTCATCACAACACTTTTTACTTCCTCATGAATATTTTCAAGCCATTTCCCRTTTCTATAAGAAATCCAACACACAAAGAGTTTTCCGAGAACTGTTGGTGAAAATAGGAAATGGGTTTTTTTGGGTTCAGATCCTTGAATTTTTTTTGTCTTGATTTTATACATCTACAAAAAAAAGAAAGAAAAAGGTTTTATGTGCCTATAAGGGAGGCTCTGAGAGAAAGAAGTGGAAAGGTAGATTATTTTTTGCTTCACAAGCCTAAGTATTTTCCCTCTTCTCTCTTCTKCTTCACAGCAATAAATATAATAGGATTTTTTCAGCCTTTTTTTCTTGGACTTACTTCTTAGCAGTAGATGTTTAATTTTAAAAAGTGAAAGACAAAAGCAGGGATAGATGGGAATGAGTATCAGGGAAGAACAGGGACACTTGAAACTCAGGGGAAAGAGAATAACAGAATAACTCAAGCTATGTCAACTGAAACAAAATAGCATTGTTCATCTTCTTTTAAACTGTACTTGGAAGCAAAAATCTTTAGACAAATATTTGTGGATAAAATTCCATCTAACTGCTTTTTCACACAATCATTAGTCTCACAAATCATTAGTTTGGTAYGTAACTGGACAGCTCTTCCAGCTGATTTGGAAAAAAAAATTCTGATCTCTTTGTCCATGATAATAACACTGAAATCAAACAGGTGTTCAACATGCAAAATATTAAAGAGATAAGCAAATACCTTCTTCTGCTTAATTTTGCTTTACATATTTCTTATGCTAAGTGGCAGACTTTCTGAACACTGTGACAGAGAGCTGTTACTTGTGAACAACAATTTCAATGTTTTGGGATGAGATTTAGCTTAATGTATGAAACCCACGTCCTTGCTGTCACGAAATCTCCATTTTACCACTTTTACAATATTGTTGGCATATGTCTCCAGCTGTCTGTTGCTGACATAGAATTGCTTGTGATTATCTGATGCTGAGCTGTTCCACTCTGTTTTTGTGGTTTTAATCTCTCCAACAATACCTGAACATGCTGTGCAGACCATGATTATTGGGGCAGAATACAGTCGTCTCTGAAATTTATTGTCCCACACAGAAAATTGGAAATCCTTATGATCTTTATATCTGGATTGAATGCGAACTGCACTYCTTTCTGATTTCATAATTTAACATTGCAGACTGTTGACTTATTGACTACAACGTTAGCATTTTCCAGATTGGCAGCCAAATTGCCTTGTAGGAGTGTCTATGCATATTTATACACCATCCAAAGGTTAAACGATAGAACATATTTTAATTGCCTAGAGATAACTTCGCAAATTATATCGCTGGTACCAAAACTTCTACACTTAAAAGATGAAATTTAGGTACAGAAACCCATATTTTTTTCCAAGTAAATAAACCACTCAGCAACACTGATTACTGACAGTCTTCCACTGATGTTAATTAAATAGCATCTCAAAGACATAGCTGCCATTTCACATGAAATTTTAAGACAGAGGGAATTCTATTTTTCATCTTAGTGTTCCTAASCATGGTGTTTATATCGATCTTGCTATTCCAGCAAGGACCACAATCAAATAAACCCTGAAATGCCAAACAATTAAAGCGAGGCATTCATATGTAAACATTTTTTTTCCCCCACTTCCAATTGTCTTAAAATCTGAAGGTTTAAAAACCCAAATTCCCAAAGAAGCGAAAACATGTCATGTTCTGTAAGAGCACCAAATACGCTCACTGAGAATATTTTTCAGAGGAAACATAACCTTGGAGCTATTTGAGTATTTAAGAGCAAGTCTAATTGCTACTTACATTTTTTTCCTCCCACTTCAGCAATACTTTTCTCTCTAGAATACAGACCCCTAATGAAATTAGTGAGGAATAACAAGTGTTCTGCAAATTTGCTGATTTACTGCTTACACACATAAGAGTGACTGCTCTTATGTGTTTGCTCTTAAAATAAGGTCCTGCCCATAGACTGGGGCAATCCAAGGCACAAATACAGGCTGGGTGGAGAATGGATTAAAAGGAGGACTTGAGGGTGTTGGTTAATGAGAAGCTCAACACGACCTGGCAATGTGCACCTGCAGCCCAGAAAGCCAAACCTATCAAAAGCAGCGTTGTCAGCAGGTTGAGGGAGGTGATTCTAGACAATATTTAAGGTTTCTTCCAACCCAAACCATTCTATGATTCTATGATTCTATGATTCTATGATTCTATGAACACGAGTGAATTCAAAGTAGTTTGCTCTCAGTGGAAGAAATACATGACCTTGCAGTAGCTTGGGTCCTTGCTGTGCTTTTACCTTTACAAGTGATGCATTGAGCATGAGACTGGGAGACACATGCCTTCCTCTCCTGGGGGTTTTGACTAGAGGGAATTATGTGTGTTTAGGTGAAGAAAAGGATTTTACAACTGGAGATGCAGAGTGGGAGGGCTGAACTCCTTCAGGCAGCTGGGGGAACCAAAGCCAGGCATCTCACTTGGAAGGCAAGGGTCCCAGCGAGGAGATGATCAATGAAAAATGGGAGACATCGCTGTGGGGATCTCCTGGTCTTGATGGTGGATTTTGAAAGAAACCTCTCTTGGCCTATAATTTGAAAGGACCTTTATATATGCACCTACCAGAGGTGAAAATTTCAGGCTGTGAAAGAAAGAACATGGAGGTATCCTCTTTCAATCTTTGCTCCAGAGGAGGATGGGACTTATAGCACTCTGTGCTCCATGGTTTCTGTGGATGGAGGTTTTGGCAGCTTCCACGCTGAGCACAGATGGTATTTGACATCTTGTTCTAAGACAGCCCTGCAGGGTAAGCAATAACTCTGTGGGATTTCTTGGACTGTAAAGCTGCATATAGATATTTAAGGTCCACCAGAGTCCTTGCTAGGTCCAAGCTCTCCTTGAGTCCATTTTGCTACGTGACATGTGAGCAAGAATGGCTACTGTCCTTGTTTTGCTTACAGAGTCAAAAAAAAACCAAGACAAACTAAATCCATGAGAGTTCTCAGGAATGAGTTCAATGAGTTTTGGAGAGACCATGAAAAGGCCCTGGGAGTGCTGGTTGACAGCAGCAGAACACGAGCCAGCTGTGCCCAGGTGGCCAAGAAGGCCAGTGGCACCTGGCTTGTACCAGGAATAGTGTGGCCAGCAGGACCAGAGCAGTGAATGCAGCACTGGTGAGGMCACACCTGGAATCCCATGTCCAGTTCTGGGGCCCTCACGACAAGACAGACATTGAGGTGCTGGAGCAGGTCCAGAGAAGAGCAACGGAGCTGGGAAAGGGTCTGGAGCACAGGTCTGACGAGGAGCAGCTGAGGGACCTGGGGAGGTTCAGCCTGGAGAACAGGGGGCTCATGGGGGACCTTATCAATCCCTAAAACTCCCACAAAGGAGGTTGTAGCCAGGTGTGGGTTGGTCATTTCTCCCAAGTAACAAGCAATAGGACAAGAGGAAACAGCCTCAGGCTGCACCAGGAGAGGTTTAGACTGGATATTAGGAAAAATTTCTTCACTGAAAGGATTGTCAAGCCCTGGCACAGGCTGTCCAGGGAAGTGGTGGAGTCACCATCCCTGGAGGTGTTTAAAACACACAAAGATGTGGTGCCTGAGGGCATGGTTTAGTGGTGGGCTTGGCAGTGCCAGGTTAATGGTTGGACTTGATGATCGTAAAGGTCTTTTCCAACCTAAATGATTCCATGAATCTATGATTCTGGATAGTGCCTCCAGGTCAGAGGCAGGACAGATAATGGTGTCTACTGAACTGTCATTACTTGTTAAGAAATGTGTCAATTCATCACTTTTCATCAGTGAAAATTCATCTAAAGCATGATCAGCTTACTTCCCAATCAGTTAACTATTTGAAGCAGAATTTTGAGCTACTGCACTGGGCTGCTTCATCTTGGCCCTTAAACAAAATTCAGACTTTCTTTGCTCTGTTGTCTTTTCTGCCTTGCATTTGTGGATAAAAACCGAAGGTATGCTTTATATTTATGTTCACTAAATATTGTGATATATTCTCAGTAGTGCCACCTTTTGCTTCTAATAAAATCCCTGTTGCCTCCCCGCCTATCTTATCTTTTCTATTTTATTGCCTTTTATACGTACTGGTAAATAATAAGAGAGGGAATTTGGAAAATATAGACCATTTGGAAGAAATCCTGTGTGTAGCATATCAGAGAATTTGAAAGATTATAGAAATATTTACAGCTCCCAAAGAGTCAGTCTTTACTCCAAGATTTAATATAGGGATGGACACAAGCCCTGTTTGCTCTCGCTGTTCTGGAAAGACTGGTTTTGCAATATTTTCTGTCCTCAGAATAGCAGAACTACTTCTGATGAATTTAGCAAAGTTTGTATGCTGCAGTGCCCCAGACACTTTCTTATTTTCCTTGACATTATTTTTTCATCAGTTTGGGCTGTGTAGTATCTGCAGACAGTGCATGTTCCAAATATTGGATTGCTGTGTTTTTGCATACAAACCTTGTAAAGAAATACCAGACTGTGTATACAAGCATCAAAATCTGATTATATGCAGGATCTAATCTTAATATCACACCATCCTCACTGAAAAGTGTTGCAAGAATATTCCAATTCATATTCTGAATGGTGTGTTTCTCTGCAGTCGTCTTGCAGAATTCTTATTCCTACCAGGAGAAAATCAGTATACTGAACTGAATAAAAATGTATACATTAAATTGCTTATTCAAATGTCCAGCTTTGATGTTTGCAGAGAATTTAAGCAGGAAGCAATATAACCCGAGCTTTGTTTTATTGATACAAGAGGCTAATGTGAGTTACAAAACAGGAAAGAATGAGAAGTTGCTTAATACGCTGGAAATGTGGAAAAAATGCAGATTTCAGTTATTAGCTTTCACAGCTGTATTTGCATAGAAATATACTAACGGCTGGGTGACATTTCATGCATGAACTTGACAGAGCATCCTTAAAAATATTCCTGTTAGAAGAGTACTCAAAGGGAGCCTCGAACTCGAACATTCCCGTCTTTGTTTAAAAAAAAACCCCAAACTCTGGTTTCCCTAGGGTATTCCAGTGCAAGGTATTTCTTTATGAAACAAAGCTTTCTTTGTTATGAGGAATTCTGGGACAGCCTAGGAAGGGCCCTTCTTTCTGATCACACTTTAAAAAAGATCCTGATTCYCCTGAATGTTAAATATTATTGCACAATAGATGTTGCTCGGGCTTTTGTGGAAAATACCAGCAAAGCAAGAAGCCCCTTGAGGTTTCAAACACCTCTTGGATTATCAGTTTCCTATGCCATTTTCTATTTCGAGGGAGCACCTTCCTTGTAAGTGGGACAAAGATGAATGCCAATCATCTATGCTGTGTGAGATGAAAGGAGTKACTGTCCTTTGAAAAAAACAGAAGAATTCTTGGAGGGGTCTATCACAGTTCTCCCCTGGTATGAATTTTTGGGAGCTGGGTAACAGTAACTCCTTGCAGTTAACATTTGCTTGTTGTGTGTTGTTGTTTTTGTTTGTTTTTTGGTTTGTTGGTTTTTTGGKTTTTTTTTAATTCACCTACAAGAGCAAGTCAGGTGCAGCTTTGTTTGCAACTCATAACTGATAAAGATGTCTGGTTTTACTTGGAGTGGAGAGGTTCACAGAGTACAGCAAAGGTTTTTAGATCAGTGAGCACTTTCACTTGCCAGCATTTCCAGCATTCATTTTCTGTTCTTTTAATTTAAACATGATTATTAACAATACACAGCTGAGGAAGGCACTTTTATGAAATATTCTGAGGCTTATTCCTGCTCTGTTATCTCCCTTTCACCTTCCACAACAGGATTTTATGTGCTCACATTAGTTGATGTTCTTCAGAAGAGCAGCTGGTCCATCTCTGATTGTGACTTTCATTAGAAGTAGAAAACTCTACCTTCTGAAGTAGCGAGATGTGAGCACTAAGTCCTGGGAACATTTTCTAAAAACTCACTTTATAATGAAATATAACCAGCCTTGAAAGGGATTAGAARGAATATGACAAGAGTATGAATTAAAAAGCACTGCGTCGTGAAAACATCTATTTAAGCAGTTTTGACTCTTTCTTCACTCCATCCCATTCCTGCTGCTGCTGATTGTCCAGAACCTTCCAAAACAGCAAGGACCATCTCTGGAGCCTGTCCAGTCTCTTGCTAAAATCAGATTTCTAATGGAAAATGGGAGTACGTGGAGGTACCTTTCTGCAAAAAAAAGTGGTCCTGCATTTTTAGTAGCTGACCTCCTTTCCTTCTGTGTCTATCCCACATTACTTGTGTGAACCTCTCAAGCAGAACAGATCTCTGAAGAAAAGGGCTGCAGGATCATTTTCCCTGTCAGTATGAGACATAAATGCTGGTTTCAAGGCAGAACAGTGCTGTACAGATGTGAAAATAGAAAACCAAAATGAAAATATTATGAAAAAGGGTCATTAATACCATCTTACTCAGAAGATCTGTCTAAACCATAACATAATCACAGGCAGTGCTAGTAATGATATTTTACACTGAAGCCCAAAGGTTACAAAAAGATTTTAGTCCTTGCCAAAAGAAAGTCACTTTTTCATCTGAAGCACAGAAGGGATCAAATTCTTGCAGGGGTGCAAAATCTACGTCCGTAAAGCTCCTTTTAGAGCCATATTAGTAAAACGTCTGTCAAAGGCCAGGGGAAAGTCTGGTTCATAAACGGAAAGGGCAAATCTCAAATAATATTTCCAGTTAGAGCGAAAATATATCGGCTGAAGCCATCAGCGGATGGTAGTGGCAATAAAGACCATTTGGGCTGCACCAGCAGCATCATCTTCGGAGCACTCCTTGCAGACGGCGGCAACGGCACCTGACGGACGCATTTTCCAAGCGAGCCCACGCATGAGTCAGCTCGCAGAGAGCCTTTCCTACCTCCCTCTCAAGCACGAAGCTTACAGCATGGCAAACAGCACACTGCCTGAGTGCAGGAGGTGGCGTTCAGCAAGATTTCGAAGGGGGTACGTCAGGCTAGGAGCTGAAAGCCACGAGTTGAGAGCGGTTTGCAGCTCCCAGACAGCCCAGCCCGTGGCTGCCGCTGCGCCCGGGGCTGGGTGGGAGTGGGGGGAATTGCTGCCCACACTGAGGAAGGATGGTGCTGACTGGCAGAGTCTCCTGGTTCCTGTTGACTTTCCGTGGGCACGTTTAACCTGTAATTTGGAAAAGGAAAATACGGCCTGGCACGCATTCCTGAAGGGTTGCCAGTCCCAGATCTATCCRTTGCATAGCCTGCCAGAATGGGAAAGATAAGTACCTTACAGACCAGTATCCACAGCAACAGACACTGGAATTTTATATTTTTAATACATATAAAAACCCAAAGAAAATAATTACTTTTTCATTTTCCAATTTTATAATAGTAATAATGACCTTTAGGTCAGGAATTTTCAGCAGTTAACGACCGTCTGGCTTTTCCTTTGGTCCTCCGTTTCTCCAGGCAGTCATTACCAGTGAGAAAAGTGCCTTCTCCTGTGGTCACTTTGGCTTAATCGTTACCTTTTCATGCTACAGAACACACCAGCTGGGAAATAAGTGTCTCCTATGCGAATGGATCCATAAAGTGTTCCTTGGGTTTCATTTCTTTGAAGGAATATTCTGTGAGGGTGTGAGAGTTTACTGTAAAAGATGATTGAGTATTACCCTCAGCCCCGAGAAAAGTTAGATCACTCTGAGGAATTGGGGCTGAGGATGGTTTAAGGCCATAGATTTCAAAAGATTAAATCCTCAGAATTTATCTATGTAATCTAGGTTCCCATACTATTCTCTTGGTTATGGAGTGCTTTGGAGATTATATATGGACACAAATATTTTCTTATCCGTCTTCCAGGATCACACAGGAACAGAAACTCTTTTTTTTGTTTGTTTGTATTTTTATAGTAATCACAGTGTCTCGAGAGTTAAAAATTTATTTTAAAATATAAAGGGGAACAGCCCTCTGGAATGCTTACCCTGTTGTCTGGATAGTATATTCCCTCCTTCCAACCACCCTCTCACAAAACACCTAGGAGCTGTACATGACTTTGTTCAGAGGAAGATTCATTTATACACGCAAATGACTTTATCTTGCACTTTATTGTAAGACAAAAAATGAGAACCATGGAATGGAGCTATCTCTGACCACTCTGTTGATCATATTCTTGGTAAAAATTAACCAGATTGTGAGTGTATTGTATGCCTGTACATACATATACCTTTGAACAGTCTTCAGTTCTTGTGCACTCTTAGCTGAGTTCTTCTTTAAGCTGTATGACTTTAAATGCCATTGTTAAAATACAGTGTTACCTAAAAAATTGTGACTATATCTTTCCTTCAGGGTATATTTGAGCTTGAAGACAATTGTGTAAGAAATGTAGTACTTGGAGGACAAATAAATCCACAAGAAAACATCAGTTTTCTAAACCACATCTTCAATGTGCAGGGATTCCTAGCAGTAGTCCAATGTATAGTTACTGCTGAATAGTCAGGTAGAAGTGAAGCACCTCCACTGGAATGGTAAAAGAAAATGGGAGTTTCTTCATTGGTAGATTCAAAGCCAATAAGGTGTCCTTTGAGAGCTTCGTGTTAAACATGGAATAATGTGAATGATGAGACTAATTTTAACGTTTTGCAGCGAAAAGAGATTCAGGACCTGCATAATTTTGATTGGAACTGTTAGCTTTTCATTTTGTATCTTTAAGTGAAAACACAGAGTGCATATGAAAACTGCGGGCATCAGCTTTTGCTTGAACGCTTTTTTACTTTTCAAGAAAAATAACACCAGCAAAACATAAGTAGTGTTCCAAGAAACAGCCACTCAGGAGTCCCACAAGGGCTGGGACTGTGCTTTGTGGTTTCTCCACTCTTGGAGTGACAGTMTTACTTTCTAAGCTGAGGCTTCATTTGCATTTTGAAAGTACAACAATTTACTCCTCAGCAGGGCTGTGTTGTTTCTAAAAGGCTGGACTTGCTCGAGGATTTAAACCTGGTGAGGTTCCAGTAATTCCCTTAACAATGAGTTTTAAAATCTACACCTTCAAAATAGCTCTGCACCTTTAAACCTCAAGCTCAACTCCGTGTTAAAGCAGCTGGCTAACCATTAGTAGAAATGGGAAAGGTCCAAAAGACGGGAGTGACAAGTGACTTGTGTTCCATTTGGCGCTTTAATGGGTTTTCCTCAGCTTCACAGCTACCCAGTGCAGATTATTTATAGATTTTAAAGCCAAAAATTAACACTGTTCCTCGTAGGCAGGAGAGAAATGTACGGGATCATTATTAATTCTTTAGCATTATAATGCCTTCTGGCTCAACGTGTGTGCAAGGGACCAAGAGTAAACACGCATTTATCATCCCGACCCTTATCTGTTCCCAAAAACGTCCTTCAGTGGAGAACTGTGAAACAGCCTCTCTAAASGATTTGAGACCTTTTATTTTTTTGCTGCTGATACAAAGATCTTTGCAGTCTTTGCTGTAATTGAACCTTCAAATGTAAAATATTGAAAATACCAGTTCAGAATGCTCCTTTTCCCCCAAAAAAAACCCAACCAACCAACCAAAAACCCCACTATGTAGGTAGCTGCCTTCACATTAAGTCTTTTGGTTTTCTTTCATTAGGACAAATTACCCTGGCCTCCTCAGTGCCTGAAGAGATCTCTCCCCTTTAAAGCCAACCTAATTTTTGAGTCCTGAGCTGCTCTTTGTTTGCTGTTATTTCCAGTTTCACCATTTTTCTGAGTTCCTTTCCCTTGACAGCAGCCTTACACGTCGCTAATAGAATTCAGCTGTGGAGGGAATACAATCCTGGCAGGAGGCAGTGTACCGAATCCCTCACTGGCCACCGAACTTAGTAGGACAAAATTGTCCTTCACGTAATTTTAACAGTGTCCACGGAGTAATTCCAGCCATCAGCCTGTCCTGTCGTCTCCTTGCAGCTCCCTGTACCCCACTGTAACATGAGGTAGAGGAGACAGGAGTGCTACAGCAGCTGTTATTGTTTGATCAGCAACACAATCCTTGCTGGAATTTCATTTCCCTTGCAGACTCGCTACTGGAATACATTTGTCATCCATACTTTGTAGCAGAGTTATATTTGCCTGTAATTACATACCAGTCTGGCAATACTTTATTGTTAACATAAAGTACTGCCATTTAAATCCCCAATCTTCAACTGAAGTATTTGCAAAACTCTGTAATTGCTAAAATAATAAAGCTGCCATTACTGTATGGGAAGTTTACAGCTTGTTGCTGAAATACTTACATTGGGTTAACTACACCTGTATGGATTCCTTACGTTTTCATGTGGCGCTTAGGAGAGACAGACTTCTGCTGGGCACAACTAAAAACTGAAATTCTGGCACTTTCACGGAATGGCTGAGGTTGGAAGAGGCCTCAGGAACTCCTCTTACCCAGCCCCTGCTCAAGGGGTTGCCCAAGACCATGTCCAGATGCTCTGGAGTTACCTCCAAGGATGGAAACTCCACCAGCTCTCTGGGCAGCCTATGCCAGTGCTCAAAACTGAACTTCATGTTTTCCAGCTTGTGGTCTGTCCCCATGTACGAGGAAGTCTATAAAAGATAGCTGGGAAAAACAAGTTCAGTGTGGTTTTACTCAATGCAATGGGTACAGATAGTACAGCAAATGCTGAGGGATATGCAAACCAGGAACAACAATATATTTTGGTTTCATTTTGTGTTGGTGTTTTGCAAACAGAAAACTGGGGATGCCCCTCTCTCGTTCTCATTCTGTGACTTTTTCTTTCTATTATTACCTTTAAATAGTTCTACACATATGATTGTTCTGTGTCTAAGTCTGGTTGGGTAAAACAGACCTCAGGACTAGAAACGTGGGTACAAGTTTGCTCCGAACCGTAAGCAATGTTGCCACATTACTCCTTTCTTTTCCACAGGAAGCTCAAAACATCCATATTCGGTATCTAAGTGTCTCCAAAAGCTTTGGAATTTGTGTTAAAAACGGCGGCGTCTCTAACCCTTGATCCGACACACCCGCACAGCATTTTCCAGCTCTCTGTGCCCTTCTGGGGGAGGATGGGGAAGCTTTGTGCTCTCCCAGCAATCACCAGGGGACGGAATGATGAAGTGCAGGTGGTTCTGTGTTACCACGAGGACCTTCAGGTGAAATCTGATGTTCAGGTCTTGCTGCCAAGTGGCAGATAAGAGCAGAGCTCTGCGTTGTGTTGTTTGGCCAGGAAGGATCTGCTCTCCTCTTATGGGTCCCTCCTGCCCCTTTTCCCTGCACGTGTCTTTGGAACAAATCCCCGTGTGTCACCCCCTCAGCACTGGGAGAAGGCCTATTTCTCCTCCATGGGAGAACAACAAGTTGATGAGAGGGATGGAGCACCTCTCCTATCAGGAAAGGCTGAGAGAATTGGGATTGTTCAGCCTGGAGAAGGCTTCGGGGTGACCTAATCGTGGCCTTGCAGTACTTGAAGGAAACTTAGAAGAGGCTATTTACAAGAGCATGTAGTGACAGGACAACGGGGAAYGGCTTCAAACRGAGAGGTTTAGATTGGGTATTAAGAAAAAATTCTTTACTGTCAGGGTGGTGAGGACCTGGAACAGGTTGTCCAGGCAAGTCATGGATAMCCCACCCCTGAAGTGTCCAAGGTCAGGTTGGACGGAGCTCTGAGCAGCCTGGTCCAGTGGAAGGTGTTCCTGCCCAGGGCAGCGGGTTGGAACGAGATGAGCTCTAAGGTCCCTTCCAACACAAACCATTCCATGATTCTCCGGAACAAAGCCTTTTTATGTGGCACAGGTTGCACGGAGTTTTCAACCTGGGGGCAAAAAGAGCTCCCGAAGGCCTTTCCTGGGACCGAACTTGAGCAAGGGCGCCCGCGAGGTTGGCACCACGGCCGAGGGTCGGGATCTGGGAGCAGAGATCCGTCCCCTTGGCACAGGTGCCGGGGCGCTGCGGGCTGTTYGCCCTCGGGGGGCAGCGGCAGCCCGCGCGGCGGGGCCGTGAGGCCGCCCCGGGGCCGGGCGGGGTCGAAGGGCCGCGGGCGGGGCGCTGGTTCCGGCGGGCTCCGAGCGGGGCCGGGGCCGCTCCCGCTCCCCCCGCCCGGGCCCGCCCCGCTCGCGTCGCTCCGCGCTGGATTGCTCGCGCCTGGCCGGCGCCGTCTGGGGCCCGGCGGGCGGCGCGGCCAGGCCCGCTCAGCCGAGCGCAGAGGCGGCCGCAGGAACAATACGGCGGCGGGCGCGGAGCCGCGCGGCCGCCCCGCACCATGTACGCGTTCGTGCGCTTCCTGGAGGACAACGTGTGCTACGCGCTGCCCGTGTCCCGCGTGCGGGACTTCAGCCCCACCTCCCAGCAGGACTTCGACAACCAGAAGGTCTACACCGTGTACCGCAACCCCGAGGAGGCGGCGGACGAGGACGACGAGAGCCCCGGCGAGTGGGGCGACCGCCTGCTGCTGCACAAGGCCCAGATCCTGGCGCTGGCAGGTGAGGGCGGGCCGGGCCGCGGGGGCGGGGAGGGGGGGCGATGCCGCCCCCTCCCCGCTGAGGGTGGGCGGGAGGGGAGGGGGCGGCCCAGGGCGGGCGGGGGGCGCGGGGCTGAAGGGGGAGGGCGGGGAGGGGCAGCTCCGGGCGGCCCCGGGCACGGGGAGGGGGTCCCAAGGGTCGCGTTCCCAGATAACCGCGACCCCCGTGATGCCCCCCGTGGTACCCGGGGGGGACGGTGGAAACTTAACAAAAAAAAAGAAAAAAAGTTTAGGTTTTTGTCCACGGCATATTTATAGTGCATGGAGTCATTTGTGTACCTTTGCAGTTGTTGCCAAATTTGAGGGGTGCTGTTTTATGTCCGCTGTGTTAGTTTAAGTGACTTCACAAATTGGAAGGCAGTAGTGGAACCAGACGTCCAGGTATTGCTCTTGTTAAGTGTTGGTTTGCTACATTTGGTTTGTTTCATGTTTAACTCACAAATGTCTCCAAGCTAAAAGGACCAATTAGAGCTCATACTAAGAAATAAACCCCTATTTTGGCCATTTGAATGAGTTCATTCCTTGTGAGATAGTGCTGTTGTTACATTGTCCCTAGACAGTGACTCTTTGGCACTGTTTCCTTGAAGACTTTGTGTAGTTTCCCTGCTGCCATAGTCAGAGTTGGCATGGAAAGGAAGTTTGGTGGTTGTAGCAAATTGCTGGTTAGTGTGGACTTGCCCAATGGGCTTTTGAAAGACAGCAAGGACCATTTGAGATGTCAGTCTGGGTAGCAAAGAGGTCACTGGGTTCTTATCCTGACTTTTCCACTTCGGGAGAAGTACTGGTTATGTCTCTTTCCCCGTATATGGAAGGGGCTTAAAAAACTCTTTTGTTTAGTATCAAGTTCTGGGAAGGCGGTGCTGAGTTGTCATCTCTAAACAGAGTAACTTGGTGTTAAAGTCACGTAAAACAAGTATTTTATTTTTGAAAGTAACAGTTCCTAAAACGGTTTAGCCTAATGGTGGTCCATTTCRTCCCTGACTCAGCCAGTGACTTTTGCCTTTATCCTGTTTCTTGTAGTGGCCACAGATACCTCAAAAGAACAAGGAATAGCYGAATGTGAATGTTGTTTCCCTGTAAAGCTTTTCCAGTTTCTGAGTCTTTGCAACTCCAGAAGTTTAGGAGGACCAGTCAGGCAGTCTACCAGAGGAGTGGATTCTCCTGCTCAGTTTTTGTTGTCCTGTGCCAGCCCATGTTTTGTCAGTCTTGTCTGTGGYAGAGGAGTGTATGTGAAGTGTTTCTTGCAGGTTCCCTGTCAGATCCATGGAAGACAACAGTCCCAAGCATCCAGGTTTTGCATGGCCTCTTCCCAAAGGCGGCATCCCATTGGATTTCACCTTCCTCTTTCCCACTGGCGAACTGCAGCAGCAGTGCCCTTTCAGTTCCTCATGTTCATCTCGATGTAGCTGAAGTGCTTCAGACGAATATTTAGTAACAGACACTTCACTCRCATGTTGAGCCTACCGGGTTGCCTCAGTTTTCCAGCAGAAAGTTCTCATTTTTCCCAATTCCCTTGTTCCAGGCAGAGCCTGTGGCTGCCCAAGATGTGCTCTCCTGTATTCTTCTGTACAGTTTCTCTTTGTTTCATCTCTCTTGAACCAGAACAAACCAATATATGCTGTTTCCTCCAGAGAGCAAGAGTTGTTACCTGTATTAGCGATTTGCACTAATTGCTCCCCAGAGATTCTAATTTCTACAGGAAATTCTCCTGTTGAGCCAGGAACACAAGGAAACACACAGCTGTCTTTATTACAGCTGTCACATCTCAGTGTATTCTGACTACATCTGTGTTTTGCATGCTTGGAAAACTTCTCACCTGAACACCAAATGAATCCTTACTTCTGTGCTCCTTTCCACCCTGCACCATGTAAAAATACCATTGGTGAATTCAACAGAAGTTGTATACAAAGGGTCACTTACTTCTAAAGTTGTCATTTCTCCACAAAATGTTACTATYGGTGTTTGTTTTTATTGTGGTTAAAAACCTTGGAGAGAAAAGTTGGCCTTGCATGAAGACACCATAGCACAATTTTTGCTTTCTAGTGACCAACTCAGATTATTACAAGGTTTTATGGCAAACATTGCAAGTCTGATGTTAGAGAAACTGCTTATTTAGTTAAAAATAATTCTGCAAGTCTGCAATAATGTTTCACATACCAGTATAGAACTTTTAATTCTAAAGGTTTCCAGCCTATGTTAGTAAGGTAAATAATGTGTATAAAGTTGCTTTTATATTGAAAATATACATAGTTGATTTTGAATTTTTTGGAAGGAAGCCTTAACTGCACAAATGAGTACATCAATCACTTTAAGGATTTACTGCTTTGGTCCAAGAATTCACCATTAGGAATGGCTTTCAGGATCAAAGTTATGCTACAGATATTAAATTAAACAAACAACAAAAAAGAGTCAGAGGGGGAAATAGGTTTTTTTGAGCCTTCAAAGTGTTCTTTTACAGCTTGAATGGTGACCAATTTTCTTGCATTTAACCAAGGCTACTTAAGTAAGCAGAGTTGTAGCTTTTTATGTATATTTTCATGACCAAACACTGTCCATGCAGTGGAAGTTAATCATAGTTTGAGAAACAGATCCACTTGTTTTTCCTTTCTAGCAACTTAAAAAGAAGAAAGAGAGAAGGAACACAGATACAAGACCCATAATAATGGTTTTTTTTCTTTTGAAAAGAGTTTTCCTTTTCTATTGTGTCTAAAGGAATTTGGATACCTTTCAAACTTCTACCCTTGTCATGTAGGAGTTCACACAGGCCTAAGTACAGGTTTATGCCCATAATGCAAAGTTTTATTGGAGCATTGGTTGTGTAAAGAGTTCATAAAACAATTGTCCTCATTTGAGAGAGTCTAGGAGCAATTCTTTGATCCTTTGTGGCGAGGTTGGGCGGTTGGAAGCCCATACAGTTGTGAGAGGTATTGTTGATGCAGAGCAGAGAGCACTGCTGTAAAGGCATCCTAAGTTTGAAAAGGAAAAATAAAAGAGGGAAGAGTGTTGGGACGTGTTCAGAGCATCAAGGAATTGTGATAGACTCGGTATGTTGTGGAGATAAATGCTGTTGTCTTTTGAATTCTGTGGTGAGTAGTGTGTAGTAGTGTTAGAGCAGAGTGGTGGATGGACTCTGAGCAGCTGTGCCTTCCCTTGCATCTCTGTGTGCACAGCTGGGAACTGCTGATAGTGCTGGAATGTGTTGGCCTGGGAACCTTCCACTTTTTCAAAAATTAGCCAAAGACCAGGGCTCGAACCAGAAAGGTTGACCTGACTAAGAGTTCTAGACCTTCCAGCCATAGAAGTCATATTAAAGTGAATGTTTTGTGCCTTAACAAGTTCAGCTACAAGCAGCTGATGCTATGTAGTAATAAAGGAATAATTTTATTTGCCTTTTGAACATAGAAAATAGAGCTCAGCAGACTGGAGTTTGACAGAGCAGTTTCTCGAGGTGACGTTAGCTGGTCTGTCTTGTTGGGAATACAAAAATAGTAGACAGCTTTTCAGGAAGAGTTTGAGTCTTTCTGATCATCCACGCCCTTCCTTTTTTCTTCTTCTCTATTTTCTCCTCAAAATACTCCAAAGCTGGTTTTTTTGGTCCCTTTTTTTGACATACATACGCCACTTGCAGTCTTTCCACACTTGTCCAGTGTAGTCACTGGCAGAATGTTGTCTATGAGCATTTGCACCTTATAGGAGCATGATCTTTAGATGACCCCATTGGAGCTTTTCCTTTCTTTCCAAAGTGATGAATATTAGGTGGAATGAATTGAATTTCAGGGACTTCTGAAAGTTCCCGACTTCAGGCTATGTTTGTTAACAAGTTACTAATGACTGTCTTCTACTAGGAGGCGTTCTTCCCTGACTCCAGTAAATAATTGTACTCTCTGGCTGCTGCCCTCAACATTTCCCACCCACACAGTCATAGCAAATGTATCTCCGTCAGATCCTCACAGCAATTCCGTAGCTGCCACAGCAAATGTGTTAATACCTGTGCCATCCATATCCTTTCTTGCCCCTTTATAAAATGTTATGCTCCACTTTTTATTGGAATAGGTTAGGTGATTTTTTTTTTWAATTTTTAAAAGCCTGTGCAGGTCATGGTGAGATAAGTTACTGTRTGTTTCAGAAGGATGTAAAGTCTCTGTTCATAAAAAAAAATTAAATTAAATGATTCTAGGACTGAGTTTTGAGTAAGGTTGAGAGTGCTTCAACTTCTTAGTTTTATATCCAAGCTTCTTTGCTATGGAGAGTTCATGGAGGAAAGACCCTTTGTCAAGTTCTGGAATTGGTGAAAAATTTGCAATATGAGATCTTAGATTATATCAAGAATATACAAAATTTAGGTCAGAAAGTTGTCTTGATGTGTGATATTTAAGTCAGTGCTTTTATTGGTATTTCTGTAGTCTTGGGCTTCTTCATGGATTTTTTCCTCGTGAATTATTCCATCAGCTTGGGGAGTTGGAGGATGTAGAGCAGGTCATAGCTGTGGCCACTGTCCCCGTGCTCCATCCCATGTTCCATATGTCACATTTCCTTTTCCAGGGCAGTCAGTAGGGTGAATGAACCATTGTGGTAGGGACAGCTGACTCTTTGTTCCTGGGAAGCTCTAGGTCTGTCCCTTGTTGGGATATGTTGCCTGGATGGTGTGTGACAGGGACCTGGGGAGAAATGGCACCAGGAGAAAAGTCAAAGCACCTGCAGCTGCTTCTTGGGTGATCCCAGGTGTTGCTCTGAGGAAAGAAATGCCAGGAGGAAGCTGTAGGAAACCACCCAGTACTGGTGGTGGTTCCTCACAGGCTCTTTTTAATTTGTTTGATTTTTCCTGGGCTGGTTTGGGAGTGCTTGTGGATGAGCTTTTGTGTCACTGCCCTTGAGCAGCAAGTCCAGCTCTCCCTGACGGTGGTGTCACCTCCTGTGCCTGTGCATCAGGCCTTGCCATGCAAGGGGCCCGCTCCGGTCACTGGGAGGAACTCAGCCCAGCAGTTTAGGCAGTGCTGGAGTAACCTTGTTCGGAATAGGATTTTTTTAATATTTTTTTTTTAACTTCTTACTGTGATATTTGACGTGCATGGCCTACTTTGTCACAAAGTTAGCTGACGTGCTACTGCTGTGTTACCTTTTCAGCAGGTAAGATCTGGCTGTATGCAGAGGTTCAGCAAATCATTTTTGTATAGCAGAGTAACTAACTACTTCACACTCCTAAATATAGTCCTGAACACAAGTGTGGCAGTATTCATGAAAAATATTTAAAGCTAAATTTCACACTCATTTTGTATTTGATCCATTTCTGGCTTATTTTTAACTCCTGTAAGATGAAGGGTGGAGGGTTTTTTTCCCTTCTTCTAAATTCTGGTGTAGAAGCACATCTGAGATATGAAGGACTTGTACAAACGCACAATTTTGTGGAGTTTTTTTGGTGTTGTTTCTGTTTGTTCAGTGTTGAAGTCTTTATTATGCACATTGACACAAAGCTTAAATGGCAGCAGCAACAAAACTTTGGAACTTTTAAAACTGCAGCTGCTAAGTAGTGGCTTGGAGTAACCCTTATGATAGTGGTGATGCTTATATGTCATCAGCAGGATAAAATGCCAGTAAAAACTAATTAAAAAACTGGGATTTATCTGTGCAAGACGATTTTGTGCTCATATTTAATTTCCTCTTTTCCCATATCACCGTGCTTATTCCGGATATACATTTTTTTTGTTTGTCTTTAACCTTTCTCAACTGACCTGTTTGTTCCTCAGTCACGTTTGCTTTTTGCTTCACCTTAATAGTCAGAAGTCATTTATTTTTATAACATAAAGACATACAGGTGACCTACACTATTGCTATTTTTCTTGCTCTTACTACCTACATTGCACCACTCAACACCAGTTTTGCTTGTAAATGTTGTATAAGCTTAGCTAGCATACAGTAAAAACATGAACTTCAGGATTTTAATAAAATTGACTTCAAATATAGTATGGTTATGGTAGCTATGGTAACTAACACTAATTAAAATATCCTAAAATTTGCCGGGGAGTGGAAAGGGGAAAAAATGTAAGTTAATGTTTTTGTTTTCATAATTTAACAGTAAAACATTTTTTTCCAGTGTATTGCCTAAGTGCCAGTCAGTCAATTATTTGTGTTTTTTAAAGAAACCTTTTAAAAATAGTACAGGCTGAACCACATTGTAATTTTTGTATATAAACTAAAAAATGCATAAGTCTACCCACTATTCCCATAGTAAGCTTATTCCTTGGGCAGAGAGAGCTGTGGAGGCTTCCAGAAGTGTTCTCTGTAGGCTGCTGCCTTATCTGCTGGATGCCTGGTAGGCAGCATCTCCATGGCTTTATGGCCTGTGTGATCATGAAATCATCATAGGGTTTGGCCCTAATGTAATTGTACAGTCTAATACAGAGGGACTGGGGAGGACAGCCAGACTGACAAATTGTAGCTGTCATTGAGATTGATGATCTCTTTAAA
Organism: Amblyornis subalaris; assembly: GCA_018881555.1. Lineage (NCBI taxonomy): Eukaryota > Metazoa > Chordata > Aves > Passeriformes > Ptilonorhynchidae > Amblyornis > Amblyornis subalaris. The sequence continues at coordinate 3,978,074 of JACAXG010000004.1, forward strand.
TGAACTTTTGAACCTCTAAAGAAATACGTAGCTTTTATTATAAATATCTTTTATGAAATATTTATCAAGTTCGAATTTTTGAAAAATAATTCACATAGTTGAGTTTTGTGTGTAGGTGCAGAGGAAAGATTTAAAGGATGGCATTTTCACATCCTGCTTGTTTTCAGGGTTTCTTTTTAATTTAATTGTAATACTGTATTAGTGTACTTGTTTCAGAAAGGATTAAGAGAGTTGTTCCATAATAGCTGTAATCCTTTGTGTTTGACATGTGCGGAGTATTGTACAAATATTAACAAATCTGTACAACACTTCAGTGGGGTAGATGGGGACAGTAAGATGAAAAGTTTGAATTATTCAAGGTCAGTATTTAAGTAAATATTTGATCCAGGATTAAAACTGTCCTCAGTCTTGTAGAGAGCATGATTTCCTGTTTCTCGGAGTAGTCTTTTCTTGACTTGATCATCCAGCTCCATCTGCTTCTACTGCAGCCAGGTTCTAGTACCACTAAAAGTTAAATGAAAGGGAGAGTTCTGCTGACAAAGAATAAGTAACAACTATTTTTAGTTGTATTAGTTTGAGCCACGTTGCTTTTAGTTAATTATTTTTGATGAGACTTTGTATTCACTTCTGAATTGAGAAATAGATTTCGTATTAATAATGGAAATTAAGGAAGAAGATACATGTAAATTTTTCTTGCAGCACAGGTCTGACATATCTGGGCTGATACTCAAGACTGTAGATCTGAACAATCTGCTGATAAGTGAGCACATGCAAAAGGAGAATGTTACAAAATATTTGAGCTTCTTCATGTGCATTAGAAATTTGACTACAAATAGGTGGCCGTATCAATAACTCTCACTCCCACCAGAATTAAACTGGATATCTCAGTTATTCTGCTAGAAGAAAAGCTGCATTGAGACCTCAACATTCTTTCCTTCAGTAGCTGACATGGTAGGTTGTTTTTTTGGTTTTGTTTTGTTTGGGTTTTTGTGAGGGCAGCAGCAGGTCCATGCTCTGTGCATTTACTTGTATTGTTGTATTAAATATTAATGAGGGAGAGCTAGTCTTGATGTAGGACTTCAGAGAGAATTTAAGAGGTTTATATAATCTGTGCTCTGCTTCTGTAGGATTTTGGCTCCTTAATCTTTCTCTCCCTTCTTTAGTGCCTTTGTACGAAGCAGGTGTGCCTTTCTCTCCCACCAGTGAGCAGTCTGGGTTCAGGCTTCTGGCACATCATCCTTCTTACCCATCATCTCTAAACCTGTCAAGCAGTAGTTTAAGACCTTTCTATCTCGCCTTTCCCCGATTTGATTAAGAATTATTTTCGCTCCGTTTCCTATTCTTTAGACTTTATTGAAATTCACTTCACAAGATTTAGCAGCCTTTTGGGCCAGTTCCTCAAGTGCACCTCTTCACCTTCCTGTGCTTATCGGCCCTGCCTGTCACAGTGTTGCTTGATATGTTGTTCTTCCCTGACTTCTTTGCTCACTCTTCTTTATGCTGAAGACATCCTTCCAGTCACTTGTTTGTGTTTTGCTGTCATTTTCTCTTTCTGGTGAAGTGCTGTGGAGCTACTTAGTTCTTAAATTTTTGGGAGTGATACAAGCCCAGATGATGGCATCTCTCAGCTCTGCCTTTTTATTGCTAACTTTTCTCACTTCAATTTTTTGTCAGCTTCCCTTTCTGACACCCTTAGCAGAAATCTTCTTCAGCTTGTGCTTAGGATGTCCCAACATATTTTCCTACAATTTTTATCCATTTCTCTTGAATTCAGAGTCGAGAGGAGGAATAATCTTGTTTGTCATTGCCAACCCAAAATCTTGCTGTCTCTTAACATACACCTCATCTGCTTTGTTGCTTACACGCAGCTCTACCTTTCTGTCCAACTAAATATACTTCTGAAGTGCTTTCACTGTGCCCAGTGTTTATTTCTGGAATCTTTTTCTCTGTCCTTCCAACAAAACTCTCCTCTAGTCTGCAAAAAAAAAGAGCAAAACAATATAGTAAATTATAGTATCCAAATCCTGAATTGACTGTACCAGCGCCTGGTTGACACCTCTTTTGCACACTCCTCCCTATTTTAGCTGCATTGAGTTTGGTGGCACCTGTCCTGTGCAAATAATTTCTGCATTTCTACTGCTGCCTGTTGCCCTGTGTTTGGTACTGTCATTCTCAGGTTCTGCTTTGGTAGTGGTTGTAGTCTCAGTGTTCTGCTAGCTCAGACATGTTTTATATGAGACGCTTTTTTTCCCCCTTTTTATCCTGAGTATCTTCTGAGCCTGCAGGATCATTACATTTTCTAAATCTCATCTCTTCTTCCTGTTCAAGTCTTCCTTTAATGTTTGCATTAAATTAGCTAAGAAAGTAATTTATAGTTCTTTTTTTTTCCCAGTTTCAAATAAGCTAGGTGGCTTTTATTATTATTATCATGCTGTTTTCCTTCTCAGGCGCAGCAGCATTGAATATTGTTTATTTGTGTGTAAGTGGCACTTAGGAATCCATGCCCTGTTGGGCTTGGTGTATTTGCTTTGAAGCACCACACAGAGGTTTGGTTATGGGTTTTTTGCTGTGGTTCTTATGTATCTTTTACTTTTTATGACCTGTAACCAGTGCACAGCCTGCCCAGGCAGGTGATCTTACCTTCTCTGTAGAAGCATCCTGGCTAAATCAGTAGCAAACCAGTTCAGTGCAGCAGTGTGTGGGGAATCTTGTGCAGGTGTTGTCCATATGTGCTGGGTACATGCCTGGAAATGGGAAGGCTGATGGTAAGTTTTTTCATCTGTCAGTATATCATTTTTCACAAGGAGTGGAATTTTTTTGAAGGCTTAGGGAAAGGACGAATTTTGTTCAAGGTTCTTTCATTTTATTACTGTAAGATTTATAGCATTGCCAAGCCCCTTCTTTGGACTGATACCAGACCTGCCATCTCTCATCCATTTGGAGTGCAGAGCTCTCTTCCTTTATTTTTCCAGCTTTTATTCCAAAGGTGGAAAAAATCAGCATTTGAAGTCTTTTTTTTTTTTTGAAGGGATTAGTTTGTTCAGTCCTTATTTCTAAATTAGAAAGTAAGGAACGTTTTAAGGAGACGTTGAGATTTCCATAGTTTTATTTTACATCCCACAGTAGGGTTTTCAGTTTTAGAGCACTAACATATTTCTCCGTGGATTTAACCAGCTCCTTTCCTGCCCAGTTAAAGTCGCTTTCTCTGCCTCAGTTCCCTGCCCCTCTAGGCTTGAAGCTGTTACCTTTTGGCCTGGACCCACCCATCCTGACACTGAAATGAGGGCCTGACTGCAGAAAGCATTCCAGGAACAGTTTATCCTTTGCTAGTTGATAGATCCTCTAATGCAGGGTTGCTTTTTTGGCCTTTCTTCTTTGAGCACTGCTGAGGCCAAATGTCTTCCCAGCCACTCGGAAATTCCCCAGCAGTTCACTTTTTTCTTACTGCCCGTTCAGCTTTGGGAGAAGCCTGTGTGGGGAGAGCTGCTGTCATGTGTCTGGCTCTTGAGCCCTGTGCTTCAGTACTGTGAGGAGTTGAATGCCAAGGTCTCTCCAAGCCTGACCTTTTCTTGGAGTACAGTTATTCCAGCATGCTTTACTCTTTATCTTGAATCACAGAATACCAGGTTCTCTGTCTGTGAACAAAAGCAATTTTTCCTAATTTACGTGTCTTTCAGAGTGTCCCTTCCTAAAGAGCAGAGGGAATCCGTTCTTGTGTCGTGCATCCACCCTGCATATTTTGTTGCAAGTATGTAATTCCATGTGCTAAGTGCTCATTCTCAGTAACTGATATCACGGAACCACTCCTTCCATATACAGGGAAAACAATAGACACAACTTTATGACAAGCTGATCGTGGCCACCCAGGGGAAGGTGTAATTTTTAACTTCTAGCAAGGTTTAAATGACTGAGAACAAAGTCCAGACAAATTATTTGGGTCATTACAAACTGAGGCTCTGAGCTACAATGCTTTTAGGATGCAATTCTCTCTTTTCTCTAGCCTCAGGCACTGAATTGCAGCTTGTCCATATATTTGGTTCATATCCTGGTTTTCTTCTGGCTCATAATCACGGGTGTGTTTTTTGCTGGATTCTTCTTTTGTACCTGTCTTTTGTTTGCTGGCACAACAACAGACAGAGAGTCCTAAGAACTGCTGTTAATGCATGTTCATGTTTCTCCTACCCTTCCCCCACGTCTCTGCTCTCTCCGTCCCACCCCTTCCCAAATTCCATTAATATTTACAGAACAAGAGCCAGTACTCCAGCATTAGTCTCAAATTCAGAATGAGATTTTTCTGGCTCTATCTGCAGCTAATGCAGAAGACAACAGAGGTTAGAAATGCACTTAAAAAAAAAAAAGGGAACAAAAGGCCTTTTCATATTCAACACACTGGATGGATTGTGTTAGGTATAAATAAGCTTTCAAAGACCAGAGCATATGTAAAAAAATATTATGTGTATTGTTGTTGGAAGGCAGAGGAACATTTATTTGCTTACTGACTACATTAAAAGTTCCTGAGCTTTAACTTATGTAAATTCATTTTTACCATTTTTTCTTCAAATTTTGTGTGGGGAGAAAAGAGGTCTTTTCTTCAACTTACTGGTTTGTGTACAGATAAGCAGTAAAACCAAAAAGTCAAATGAACAGGAGGAGAACTATTTTGATAGTTACATGTCAGTAATGTACAAACAATGCATTTGTAAGGAGATGTATAAACAAACTTTTACCTTGAGTCCGCCACTGAAGTTTTACAAACATAAATTTCATAGGCAAACTGAGAAATTGGGTGGAGAGCAAAGAAAATGAAGATTTCAGATAATCTACATTGTTTTCTTTGACCCCAAACTAAGTATTTTCTTTCATTTTCATTGTTAAGTGCATAGAATGTGTTATTTTTAACCTTTATGAATTGACTCAAAAATAAACAGCCAAAATCAAAGATAAATATTACTGTTCTTCCAAATTGTTTTTATTTTAGTGTTGTTTTATTCACTGGAAAGTATTTGCTGACTTCTGTAGTCTGCACAGGCAGTTAGTCCTCTGTGACCCCTTCCCGTGATTGTTTCAAGACCTACTTTTCCCTGGCCATGGGAGGGATGGGCTCGTGTCCCTATCCAGTTTCTGTGGGGTTCTGGCTGCTGGTGACCTCACTGCTCGTCAGCAGAGAAAGTTTTTAGCTGTGTGAAGTAATGGATTGTGTCCATGTGGTTGTGAGGAGAAGGGTTATTTCGGAGCATAGAAACTGATCTGCATTCTTGAAATGGAGCAAGGGGTCAGCTTGTGTCCTGTGGAAGATGATTTGGCAAAGCAGTCTGGAGAAGCTGGCTCTGCAGTATCCATGCACTGCTCTTCCTCCAAGGAATTGAGAACATATTTTAGCAAAGGATTCCTCAATCTGTCCAATACCCCAAAATACACAGACACAGAAAAAGTTCATGGTTTTCATTTTTTTCCCCATTCAATATGGATTCATTTATTCTTAAATTCCAAGAAGATACCAATACCCGTCAGTCTATCCTTTAGTCTGGAAGTTTGTATTTATCTTTTAGGAAGGGTTCACTTATTTTTGTCTCATCTCTCTGGCATTAGAACTGGCTTATCTCACTTTTCTGATGAACCTACATTTTCCAGATAAATGAAAACATAGGGGTTTATTTTTCAAAACTGAAACAGTTGGATTGCTTTTTTGTTTTACTGGGATAAGCATCCATGATGCTCTGGGGAATGGAGAATGATCTAAAATAAGCCTAGCTGTTTTTTGTTGTTTATCTGTTTCTTTTTGCATCTGTCTTAGTATTTATTGCTACCATCTGCGTTTCATTTCAGGTTGTCTAATGTCTTATTCTGCATGTTCTTTTTCTATTCTTTTTACATAGCCTTGGGCTGTAATATCACCATTTGCCTACAAGAGATCCATTTCTATCTGTAACAAAATGAATTGCATTCATCTGTGTAATTCATTTCTAATGAATGCCTTGCTCCTCATTAAACAGTGATTTACCTTTGTTTCCCTTTCCTACACTGTCAACACGAACCATTTTGAGGTCCTGTGGAGAGATGCTAATTTGAGAAAGCAGAAGTCAATACAGCTAAGCACTCACAGGGGCCATCCTCGTTGGCACTTTCAAAAATATTCATGGGACACTTTGCAGAATACAATTTGCAGGTGGATAAGAAGACTGAAAATGTTTTCCTGTTCATAAGCTTTCGGTGTACAAAGGCAGTGCTCGACAGTTTAAATGCATTTCTCCTTGTCAGGAACAGGTGAATCATTTCGGACCTTGTCTGTTCTGCAAGAATTTTACCTGTCACAGGCACATTTGGGGAGCCTGTGCTCTTGGTTCACTGTCCCCTCTACCTTTTCAGGAATATTAAAATATTTCAAATTTTTTTTTAGATTAATGTTTTTAAATAATTTTGAGGTATGTCAAAATGTTACAGACTTGAAAATATTTCACTTCAATTTTTTAATGAGGTGCAAAGATGAATATAACTATTTATTGGCTTTGTGTATCTAAAGGAAAAGGATTAGTACCATTAACTGATGAAATAGGGGTTGTATAGTAATTTTGTTACAGATTTGGTTCTTACGCAACTTTTGTGTAATGCACTTCAAGCTCTCCAGCAGCATTCCCTTTTCCAGCCCTGCACTTTGCAGAACAGCAGAATCTGCCGTGTGTGCAAATAGATCTGTGCTGCTGACAGATGATGGTTACAGTATAGGATGAATTACCAAGTTTATTTTCACTTTAACCCTAAGCAGAGTCTGAACTGCAGCAATGGATTATGAGTATGAAAATACTGTTGGTAAACATAATTTAAAGCGATACAGATGGCTTTCAGGAAGTTTTATTTACAGCTCTTCACCTCTTACTTTGGTGATAGTACAAACTACTCATTGACACTTTTGATCACATGACTTGAGCTTGACATTTTTCAGTATTTATTCTTGTGTTGGGCCAGATTGATCCCCAGTTGAAACTCTAGAATTGTCAGAGGGCATCTGTTGCCTTACACCAGGGACTGATTCCATCATGGTATTATGAGGGGATTGGAGCATGGGAGGTTGGGTTTTTGTAACTGGTCTTGCCTAAGTCTTGTAGTATTTGGAAGTAAGAACACTGATAAATGTAATAAAATCTTATTTTTAATATACATTTTAGAGGACAAAACTGACCTTGAGAACAGTGTGATGCAGAAGAAAATTAAAATCCCCAAACTCTCTCTCAATCACATAGAAGAAGCTGGGGAGGTTACAGATTATGGGGAAGAAGATGTGGAGCTTAGACACAGTAAGGTACTGAAGTCTTTCTGTTTTTGTTTTTTTTTCCCTCCTTTCCTTTTTTTTTAATCTTTTTTTGCAAGTGCTTGGGGCATATACAGACGTCTTAGCTTAAGAATTCCAGGCTTGCTTTTGATCCCCTTAAAACACTGTGTTTGGTGAAATTGGGTCACATTGTGTGTGGGGGTGGGGTATGGGTTTTCAAAACCTGATGTAAGTGCAAAGGTTTTCCTGTGTATACTGTCTGCACAGTTTAATTGCCATCTGAGATTTTTGGAACAATGCTCTTCCACTTTGGCCAAAGTGCCTTAAAAGTCACCAGTGACCCGACTGTTGAGCAGCTGTTCTTGGTGGCACTTGTGACCTATTGCACGCTGCTTGTTTGGAATTGGAGGGGGTGCTCTGAGACTCCCAACCACAGCAGTGACTGAGAAGAAGAATTGACAGGACTGCATCCCTCCATTATAACTCCCAGTTGCCTTTTTAGGTTCAGATGCCGGAAACCCACTATGGAAATGTATTTATTTTTTGATATCGAATGATTTCTTTAAAAGTCTGCCAACCTTCAGAATAAAATACTCTATGGCTTCATGTGTTTTACAGCTGCAGGGGTGATTCCAGTACATTTCTTTATGGTGGGCCAGCTATTATTTTTTAAATTTTTTTTAGAACATGCATGCAGCAGGCATAACATCAAATAGTTTCCTTTTCTGCCACATTACTCGTGGATGTTGTGATGTGGGAATTTGATAGTGTCAGCTTCTCGTCTCTAACCTATGAGCTGCATTTGCTTTCCTTGCAGTTGCTTGGAAATTCAAATGCCTTTTGATATTTGGCCAGTAAAACTTAGTGACTTTCCCTGTGCTGTCATATATTAATACCACTATCCAGGCCCCAGGAAAGTGGTGTGATTTAATTTGTAGGGTTTGTGTGGATGACTGAAGGTAAAATTCTGCTGAGAGTTCAAAGGACCTGAAGCCTCTGCAATGCAGTACTAATAAAGAAGGAATCAGTTGATAAGGAAGATGAGGCTGGATGATATATTCTGTCTCCAGCTTCAGTGTTTTCAAATCCCTTTCAGTGTTTGCTGATAGTGTTAACCCAGTCACTTGCATCAGGCAGTTGGGTGAACATGCTGTAGGAATAGTCAGAGCAGGTTTTGTCTCCCAGAGTGTGGGAAGGACAAGCCCTCCGTTCACAGAACAGCTTCGTGCCTCTGCCGCTTTCACCTCTGATGTCGTCACAGGTGACAAATGGAGCACACAGTTGATTCTTTCTCTTACTTATCAGAAAATCAATTGCTGTCAGAAATCTGAATGTTAAGGGTAAACTTTAAAGAAAAAGAGATCTAGATCCACTTTTTTAAAAAGAAATTAATGATATGGAATCGAGTGACCGATATAGACTGCGTTTGTAAGTGTTGCACAAAGGCAGAGAGGCCTTGAACTGCCTCAGAAGTTTGTACATGCATTTAGCTGAGGTACAATTGCATGTTAGTTATGATGTATATGCTGTCCACAAGAATCTCTTAGGCAAAACATTTTTGCAGGCTGGCTTTGTCTTAGAGGTTTTTTTTTGGAAAACAAGAATATAACTGTTACCAAGTCTGTAGAATTTTGATTTTATTACGTCTTACTGCACTCCTAACTTATTTATTTTTTATTGTAACACGCAGAGACAAGATGGGAGGAAACAAAGTGAAGGTACACACAAAAGCATTGAAGCAGTTGTTGCTCGCCTTGAAAAACAGAACGGGATGAGTCTCAGTAATACTTCCAGCCCTGAGGAGGCTTTTATGGAGACTACAGAAGGCATGAACAATATGGACGATGCTGTAGTTCCTCGGATTCTCTATGAAGAATTGCTGAGGAGTTACCAACAGCAACAAGAAGAAATGAGACACATTCAACAGGAGCTGGAGAGAACGCGGAGACAGCTTGTGCAACAGGCAAAGAAGCTAAAGGAGTATGGGGCACTCGTGTCAGAAATGAAAGAGCTCAGAGACTTGAACAGGAGGCTCCAGGATGTACTGCTCCTAAGACTAGGTAGTGGTAAGTGCCGGACTTAAGTGGGACTAGTTTGAATGAATTTTGCAAGTGTGATCAATAGTAATGGAAACGTGTTTGAAGAATAGCAGTGGTTGTTAAACTGGACATTGAATGTTAAAAGGGTTTTCTGCTGTGGCTGTACAATATGTGTCGAATTTGTATGCTATGTACGTCTGGGGTTCTCTTCAAAAAGTACAGGTCTTTGTGCTGGTATGGCTGAATCAGAGTTCCATTTTAAGCAGCTGTGTTACAAAGAGTCTCTGACCTTCCAATATATGCTGAAAAACTTAATAAAGCGTCATCTGCAAAATATACCAATATGTTCCAGTTAAAAAAAAAAGAAAAGGCACTGGAATGAATAGTTGGGCTAAAACTAATTTATTCTCTGCATTTAAGGGGTTTGTTTATTGTTATGTGACTATGTTACCTTCCATTTTCTGACCCCTCTTCCTATTAGTAGCTTATTAAAATGTGATATATTCCTGAACTTTTAGCAGTGGCTTTAAACAGCCGTGCTATTTGAAAACTAATGAATTGTTAAAGAATAATTAGAAAAAAACTTTATATTAGTGTCCCGTTTATCAACACTTGTTACAAAATGCAGGTTTGTGTAATTTGGATTTCAGTTTTAAATATCTTGGGTCAATTGCTCCTTTGTTTGGGTTTATAACAATTATTTAAGCATTATGTTGGAATAAATGGGAAAAAAGACAAAATAAAAAGTTCATCCTTTTCACTGAAGATGGTACCCTTGGAATACCTTCAAAAATTTTACTAATTTCATTTATTTGCTGTTAGAATGTGGTACTCCTGTGTTGAAGATTTGCTCAGTGACCGAAACTCGGTTGAAATCTATGCATCCAAACTTAGCATGCTGTTCTTACGTCTGCCTTTGTGTATCTGGAAACTTAATTTTTGCATGTCAATTGGATATTGGCTCTTCTCCTGGACTGGAACGAGTGCATGCAATTTGCATGTGGGTCTGAGTTACACTCACGTACCAAGCTGGACCTGGGAGAGCATGTGCCTGTGCTGTAGCATGTGTTAAGGTGTGCCCACAACCTTGGAGCCAGGTTCTTGGAGTATCCCACGACTTAAACTGGATGTCTGATTGTGAATGCTCATCATTGTTACACTGTGCATAATTAAAATGTCGTTACTTATCGTAAACATTCTAGTTAACTTTCTAAATAAAACTAAATAGGCAAGGTTTCCACAGCCTGAAAAACGCGATGTGGTTGGCAGTAGATTCCACTGAGCTTTCTAAAATTTTCCTTGGATGGAAAGATGTTTCTTCATCTGCAAGTAGTTAGCTGGAATTTATGTGAATGGAGCACGAGCCAGATGTTGGTAGGCAATGGGGCTGAACAGTGTAAAGTACCAATTTAGTTGGTAGACTTGACAGCAATTGGAGTGGTGAGACCAGCAGTGAAATGAAGACAGCTACTGAGTTCTGTCTCGTTTCTTTCGCTTTAAGAAAAAGAGGATGCATTTTTTTACTTGAGCCAAATAAAGAAACCTTGGGAGAAAAAGGGGAAAAAAAATGATAAAAGAGGAAAAGAAACCCTGGGAAAAAGTCTTCTTTAAACTTAGGCATGAATTTCCATCGATCTGACAACTGAAAACAAATCCCAATTACTTTGAAGACAAGTTCTTTAGATTTAATGACATACCTGGAAAAATATCAGCTATAGGTAACTTCCAAAAAAAAATCCCTTATTATTACTTCTAAGGAACCTTTGATGGTGACAAAGGTAGAATTTGGCTSTGCTGGCTGTGTCCTTCACAGGGTTTGTATTTCCTGAGACTCAGTGTATTAACTGTTGCTTCCTACTTCCCTTGTAGCTTCATTCACAGCAGAGAAACMACCACGTTCTAGAAAGATCAATACAAAACTTATGAATAATTAGCAAGGGAGACATCTTCAGCACATTGTAAATTAGAGAGTCTGATGGCAGTRTGAAAAAGTACTACTTTTAATCAAGAATAGATACGTAAAGACTTTTTTAGTCTTCCTTACTTTTCCAGCTTATAAATGAGGTATGTTTGGGTATGTGAATAATCTCKGAAAATTGTTCTGAAAATAAATTACATCCTGAATTCATCTGCAGTTGCAGTGATCTCTTAAACCCAGAGTTTCAAATTACATGTAATTTATGTTACACTGCACTTCTAGCAGGCTGGACTTAATGCAAACTAATTGCATTTCTGTTTCACCTTAGAGACTTGTGATTTCTTTGCATGAGATGACAGCTGCTTTGTGCTGATGAATTGCAGCTGTGGGAAATGCGTGCCTGTTGCCATTTTCAACTTGCAGATCAAATATAGAACAGCCTCTTGAGCTAACGCTCGCTCAAGTAGTCAGGCTCCTAATTTCCCATCAGCGTGGTGATTTCGGTGAGGAGCTGGAAGTCAATGTGTTCTGCTTTAGACCTAGGCCTTCACCTCTGCTGCTCAACTTGAGCCACTCTTGTGGGAAGGGTGAGGTGGTTCATCTGCCTCACGGTGACACCGAATTGCTCTGCCACGAAAGAGCTTTGGGAGCAGCTGTGGCAAATGACAGCAGTGAAAGCAGTACTGATCCACGCAGGAATGCTTAATATCTTCCTTATGATTTTAGTATGTTATTTCTCAGCAGATCCCTTCCTGGAGGAGCTAGGCATTTGAGCAGGGCTCTAGGGACCAGAGCAGTGGGAAAATGTGATGACTGTTGTGCAGAAGGTTACGGTATTCCTCATGAGCTCCTGGAATAACGTGTGCAGCCTCTTGCCTACTTGGGGACCAGGAAGCCCTGCAATTGTAGGCCTTTGCAGTTTATCTCTGTTTTGTTGCACCTGAAAACTCACAAATTGGCCCTCTTTTTATCAATGGAGAGTAAGATAATTTAGAGAATTAAATAACTGACTGTCCCCTGTAGGGACTTTAAATAGTCCTTGGATTGCAAAAGAAGAATTTCAATAATCTCTTAAAAACATAGTCATCTCCTGGGCAAGATCTGTGCAGTTTCCTGTGGCTGAAAATAGTCAGAAGTACTGAAGTTGTACAGGGATAATATTTGGGTGTTGTTAGCTCCCTGATAAATTCTTCATTTTTATGTTCTATTGCTGAGAATTAGTGTTGCTCCAAAGCCAGGGAGTATATTCATGTTCATTCATAAACATTGATTCATCAGCACATGCGCACAGACCCCCAAGGTTTTATTTTTAATCCCAGTTTAATTTCAGTGATCCAGTTTATAGTGTCTTGGGACTGACCCCAGAACAGGGAGAATGAAATGGGATTTGTCTTACCACATGTCAGGAATTACTGTTTTTCAGCTTTTCTAGATTTGTTTGGCTTTTTGATGTTAAAAAAAACAAAAAGCACTAGGTTTCTATCACGTACAGGAAGTACCGATATTACCACTTCTCAGACTTGTTTTGTTTCAAATTCTGGTAGACCACGTGGAAAAACTTGCTGCTTATATATGTATATTAACCACTTTATCAGTCAATTTATTTTTACTTTCTTACTAATTTTTGGAGTGGCATGTGGCCTAAGATGCATTTTTGAGGAAAAGAGATGGTGAAGGGAAACCTTCTACCTCTTCATCCTGATCTGAACTTGCTGGCCTCTTGGATATTATAAAAAACCTGCAGTTAGAAGGAGAAAGATTTTGCAATAAAACATTTGTTTCCTTCTTGCATTCTGAAAATCGTCTTTTTTTGTCCTAATCCTTATTACATAAGTGCTGTCACTGTTAAGCCTTTAGCTAGTGGTAAATATTTTTATATGTCCCATTCCTCATCCTTAAAATAAGGTGCAGAACACGAGAGCTGCAGAGAGGGGGAATGTGAAGTGTGGTAAATGGGGCACACARCTCCCGTTTGCAGTCAGGCAGGAGTGCAGGTTGCATGTGCAGTTCTGGGCATGCTGGGTTGAAAATGCACAGTTCAGTAGTTGGTGAAAGTGGCTGTGGAGACTGCCTGGTTACAGGCAGGTTTCTGTTTGGGAATCCAAAATCAGAATATAATAATGACATTTTAAGGGCTTTTGGTGACTTCTAAGCAAGTAGTAAAGCATGAATTGCAGCAGAGGTTTTCTGACCTGTGAGAGCTGTGGTTATTGTGGACTTTAATCAGCTTTTTTCTTGGGGAGACTCCGGAAACCAAATTCCAGCTGTGTCAATATATGACTAAAACCAATAAAAGACTGCTAAATAGGAGCTAGTAAAAGTGTCTAAACTGAAATAAACGTTTCCGCCTAGGAAGAAGGTGGCTGTACTTAGGTGACTTCCTCGAAGTGACTTTCAAAGTATAAGAAAACTCAAAACAGCCCTTTGTTGAAGAATGTTTTCTTAAACTAACAATTTAAAAGATAACTTCTTAAGGTCACACTGGCAGTTACGTCCCTGCATCTGCTTGTTCAGGTGTGCCCATGCTGTGGGCAGGCTTTGGGTGCCTTAATCACTCCGGGTCTTCCCCCAGTCTGAATCAGCTTTGCAGTCTCAATTTTAGGAAGTTTAGCTCGTCCTGGCCGTACCATTGTATATTCATGGTACTGGAGGTGCTTACTAAGATCACAATGAAATTGCAATGCAAATGGGATGTTTGTGGTTTCYGTTTGTGCCATGCTGGCGTTGGGGCTGGCTCTTAAGACACCCTTGTTGGTGGCACTGCAGCGTAGGATTGTCTGAGTTGCCAAGACAACTTTTAGTCATTGCTGAGCGTGGAGTGGCAGCCAGCTGAGAACATTTAGCTGCCTATGTAGGTGTAGAATAAGCTATAGGATAAATGTCAAATGCTGACAACGGAGGAAGCACTGCTATCGCTGTATAATAATCTCTAAATGAAACTGCACAAAGTAGGAGGAATGAACACTGTGCTTGTTCCAGGCACAGGAACTATTTAAGATGCGTGACTAAGACCTGAGCTGTGGTGCCAGCGTGACTTGGATCAGTTCAGGGCTTGGTCTGTGCGCACAAGCACTGAGGAGGGAGCTGAGGGGTGACATGATGATTGAGTTGTCACCGGCTGAAGATGTCAGGGTTGGGCTGCAGAGTGGTGCAGAGTTCTCAGCACCAGCCTGGTACAATGTAGCACTTACAAGTGGATGAGTTCATAAGGTTGTGGAAGTGGGCTGTTTCCATGGTGTCCAGGGTGCTGTCSAGCCACCGTCCCTTCGTGGAACTTCAGTGCCTGCTGGAGCTTCTCGGGATCCTAGAGCCAGACATCAAGGGACATTGATAGGCCTGGGGCCATAGCCTAGACTTCTGGTGGAATCCCTGCAATGAATGAAGTCATGAAATCCAGTTCACAAATTATTTTTAGTTTGTTCTTCTTTTTAGCAACACTTTATAAGTTGGATCTGGAAAAGAAAAGTTGATGACTGACAAAATAATTATCCTCCTTTGAAGTCTCAAACATTAGTAGTATTGCATTGTTTCATCTGTGCATAATTTTTGTTGATTACATTAAAAATAAAAATCGGTGTTGGATGGATTGGACAATCAAAATTCTAATTTATGTGGGGGTTTTTTAACCTTTGATATTCTTTCTRTGCATGATACTTTAGCATAAGTAGCCTGTCTGTTTCCTTTATAGTATTTCTGCAGATCCTCACTATTTTTATACACCTCTGTTATATCTAAGGGGATTTCAAATTTCTTTAAAATTTGTAATTCTATGTGGATAATTTATGTAATTATCACAGTAAATTATGCAGGTTCCTGTGCAACTGTATAGCAATTCTTATTTGAAGAATTACTATTGTTGCCTTTGGTTTGTAATTTCAGTGTCATTTTAACATAATTTCCTCAGTGCGTATTGAAGAAATCTTACCCATATCTGTAATTGTCCTTATGCTTTAAGAATAAAATTAAACACTTAAATTAAAATTAAACATTTTAATGTTTATAAAGCAGGAATACTTATCCTGCTTTTACTTATTGATGTTCAGAAGTAGGATTTTGGTTTAGATTACTTCTAACTTTAAAATGAACATGACTAATATGTTATTTTATGCTAATCATGGGTGATGAAGGGATTGATTTCATGTTCTCTGGGATAGCAGACAGCTCTCTTTTCTTAACTGTTTAGGACCTGCCATTGAGGTTGAAAAAGTAAAACCTGAATCAATTGAGCCCGAACCTGAGGTACAGAAGACCTTCAGTGAGGAAGCAAATACATCAACGTACTACCCTGCCCCTGTTCCAGTAATGGACAAGTATATTCTCGAGAATGGAAAGGTATTTTATATTCAATATAGCATGAATAATTTGTAAATGTCCATCAGGTGATGTTCTTGTAGAATTTTGGTGTTCATGGGGGTTTTGCATGGTAGCAGCTTACACAAGCTCCCTCAGTTTTCATGAAGGTGTGCAGTTATGCTGAGGAAAATTGTGAAGTTATTCAAACACAAACAGAATAGAAAACTATCCTCAGTGGTGAGAGCACTGAATGCTGTGCAACACAAGGAATGTAGTTATTAAATATGCATGCACAGGCAGATTGACATTGGTCTTCAATTGGTGACATCCATAAATACGCCAAATATTGACCAAATATTGACCAAATATTGACCAAAGTCAGTAACACACATTATAAAGTTACATGAGTCTATTTAACGAAAATACTTTTTCCTAAGTGGTTTTTAATGTTTATAAAGTGCTGTAGTCATATTGCAGAGAAGCCCTCATGTTTGGGTTGAAGTGGAGTCCAGGAGGTAGTTACGAACTCTGGAAGGAAAATGGGCTCCCTTGAGCTTGGTTGGAGCATTGCCACTGAATTGAGCTGATGTAGTGCTACTTTCCAGATACTTTTGTAAAGTTGGTGAAATACCATCAGCTCTAGTTTGCTGGAACCTGACTGATGGCTTTTCAGATTTTAGTGTGTTTAACACATTTTCTGCTGATCTACCTAGGCCTGCTTTTATAGCTGTTGCCATTATCGTTAAACAAACAGGATGTTTCTTATACAAAACTATATGTCCTTCAGAGTTGCCTATGCAGATCCTGTTTCCTGGTGTATATATGCATTTGGTACCATGATCTGAGAACTCTTAGGGAGGAAACATCCATTCCAGCTTTGCCATACAGTGGAATTACTGATGGAATAGCATGAGTCTGCATTCTCAGATTTGTGTTTAAAGATTGACTGCACAACTGTCTGTCTTTCTCATAGATGAATTCAACGTAATTGTTGAGGACAGAATATATACGAAAAATAGTAGAATCTTGACAGTTTGACAGGTTTTTGGTTCAGATAACTTTTCTTGCCTAATATATTTAAATATGTAATTTGCTTGATTATTTTGTGTGTATTTGTGCAATGAAAACTTAGGGTATATTACCGTGCGAGTTTGGTGTACCTCCTTCTCTTCCACTAAGGTCTGTGGGATAGGGCACATCCCTTAGTATTTGTATGCAGCTTTTCCTGCACCCTTTTTTCATCTGTCAGCTTCTTGGCACTTCTTTTGCTGAAGTTTTCTCTGTCTTTACAGATATTAATATCTCTTTAATTTTCTTTAATTTTGGTTCTTGRTTTGCCTATTTACTGGAGCTAGAGCCAGCTCAGATGGCAGAAATGGGAACTAATAGTGTATTTAGAGTGTTGGAGGGTGGTTTTCTTCAGTTTTCCTTGTGTATGGCTTTATTTCAGTATTCCTTTATTGATATGCACCACTAGAGTAGTTGAAATACTTTTTTACGAATCTTACCCTTTGTGGCACCAGATTTGATCTTAGTAGGATTCTTTCAAAGCAGATAAATCTCTTCCCTCCAGAGGGAAAACTGAGTTACTGAAAAAGAGCCTATGGCATTCATTTAAAGAAAAGAAAGGAGGAGGGAAAGAAAAAAAGGAAAAAAAAAAGAATTCATCTTCTGAGACACATTTTAGATCTGTTGCAGATGTTAGCACAGCTACGCTGGTGAGCAGTGCTTTGAATTCGCTGCCGTCTCTGTTGCATTGTGCTTGGAGGTTGATCCCGCAGTTGCTGAAATTGGGAGTAAATTTCCCACTGATTTCATCAAGCCAAGAGTCTGGCTCATGGGGCAGCTCTTCCAGCAAGAAGGGAATGTCTTCTGAGTGTCGAGTACAGTAAGCTTCCCGGAGCTTTGGGATTAATGGGAAACAGCACCGGGCCTGTTGTACGGAGAGGTAAACTGAGACACAGATAGATTGAATTCCTCACCGTAACAGTGCTAGAAATAGAAAAAGGGAGATGCAAGATTTCTGTGGCTGTGGCTGTCTGTCACATAGTTGCTGTTGCCATAGGTGTTTCATACCAGCAATGGCTTTTTTTAATAAATGAAGCATGCTAAAAGAAGAGACAAACTGTCTGAAGCATAAATATTAAAAATACTTCCTGTAACTTGTTCTTTTCTTTTGAGTAACTTCAAGCTAATGAATAATGTAGTAGCTTAAGAGACTAAATAATCTTTTGCAAAGGCAAACTCTAATTTTGGCAGAGGGGAATTGGATTTTTGATCAAATACAACAGTCTCCATAACTAATGTAACACAGTCACCCAAAATTTGGTATGTCACAACATTCCTAATCTTACTTATTTTCTCAGTAATTTACAGGCCTTTTCCCAGAGAACTTCTCCAAGATCAAACCAGAAATAACTGAATTATAAAATGTACTGTTTTCTGAGCACAGACTGCTCACTCCTGATGGAAGTTGCCTTACAAAATATGTAGACAACACCAAAACATTGTGAATTTTTAAAAAGCATTTGTGAAGAGGCTAACAACAGAGAAGAAAGGAAAAAAAACGGGGTGTTTGAGTTGTGGTTATTACTAGTTTAATTTCTGTCCATGCAGACTTGTGAAAAGCTTCGTAGAATCCCTTTAGCGTAGAAGATTCTGCAGGAGAGGCAGCTTGCTTTATGGCTTCATGCTTTAAGGAAGGTAGAGTTTCCATTTTTTTTTTTGTAACATAGCTTGTAGCCAAACCATTCATATTATTCTATTTAAGTTTTTAAACAACTAGTTGCTTTTGAAGGATGCCATCGTAATAAAAAATTTCTTGGGGTTATAGCCCTCATTAATAATTAAAGTAGGTTTCCATTTAAAGGAAAAATGGTATTCGGTTGAATACAGGCAGTAAAATTATGGGTATATAAAATTTTACAGTAGCTTTGTCCAATTTTCATTGCATTTAATGGGACGCCTGTGATACTGCTCAGATTTGTATGGGTAGCAGGCACAATTTATGTAAAGCCACATGAAATGAGTAAAACCACAGAAAACTAAGGGCAGAACAGTTGAGGCAAACAGAGTCTTCTGATGCAGTCTTGCCATAGGATTTTGTTCACAGGAGTTTTTCTTAACCATGAGAGGGTAGTAAGTTTTTAATGAAGTGTTAGTGTTACAGAAAGAACCCCCACTGGACCAGATCTGATCAAAGCTAGATTTTGGATGTACAGCAATCCAACTGATACATATGTTTGGTGTGTTGCACTTGTACAGATTATTTGAAGGTAAGTCAGTGAGCTCTGACCAGCAGTTGGGATGTGTATGTCACACCTTAGCTTGTTGTGACGATGAGCAAGTGTGTGTCCCTCCAAGTGAAGCTGCTCACCATGTGAGCAAAGCTTTCTGTGTGCACAGGTAGTTTAGGAGTCTGCACCATACTCCAGGAACTGGAGTGCAGACATACAGGGTACAAAGGATTCGTGGTTCCAGACGGGGCCAGCGTGTGTGTCCTGGTTGCACTTGTGTCAGACTTGTGCTGGTTACTCGTGGAGTTACTTCCRTGCTGTTGCTTGGCTGTGTCCTGAGTGTCAGGACTATCAGCTCAAACACGAAGGGACAGCCTAAGGACAGTGCTTGGATTCTTGTCCAGCATAGTCTTCAGACTGGAGCACTGGGAATCTTGGGATAGAGACATAGGGTAGTCCTGTGGGAGACAGCCCAGCAAGGTCAGTGCTGAGCAAGACTAATGAGCAAAACTAGACTTGAGCATCTTCCTTTTGGAGGCTCTACAACGGCTTCACACTGCATTTCCCAGGACCCATGTTATCCTGCTTGACTACTTCAGTGAAATACCTCGACTTCCCATTGTTTGGATAATGGAAAGTTTATGATGTTGCTGCAATGGGTCATTGCCTAACCACAAAACAGTATTCATGTGGTACATTGATCGTACATGATAGACACACTTTGTGTTAGAATTGGAAGTTTTACAAAGCTTCCAAATTCTTGGCTTATATTGAAATTGGAGCTCTCAAAATCCTTTCTCCCCTTCCAGTTACTTTAAACAATCAGGCTGAGTTTTGCCAACAGGTACAGRATACAACTTAGGAAATAATTCCCTCCCTACTGCCTCTGAAATATTCTTGGGGTAAAGCCCRTTTTAGCCAAAGGGAAGTGTTTCATCTTGCTCCTGAATTAGGCTGGTGCAACTGCTTGGTTTATATGCTGTGCRTAACTTTATGATACTGGATGTGTTCACGGTTTCCTTCTTCAATMTCTGTTCCTGACCACAGTCTTTCAGGAGACAGGTTATGTGGGGGGGAGAAGTAGAGATTACAAAAAGGAACTATATTATATATCGAGGTTGACTTGAACTCCCTGATCCACAAAGTTGGAGAAGTTTCAGAGTTAGGCAAAATGGATTTGTTCAGCCCTAATTACTGTTATTTTAGTACCTAATATTAATGTTCCTACAGCACTTGGATACTGTTGTGTGCTACATACCATAGATAAGTTGTTATTATTACTACCTTCTAGGTCCATCTTGGCAGTGGAATTTGGGTAGATGAGGAGAAATGGCACCAGCTGCAAGTAACACAAGGAGATTCAAAGTATACAAAAAATCTAGCGGTTATGATTTGGGGAACAGATGTTCTCAAGAACAGAAGTGTCACAGGAGTTGCAACCAAAAAAAAGAAAGATGCCGTTCCCAAGCCACCTCTCTCACCTCACAAATTAAGCATTGTCAGAGGTAGGTTATTTGAAAACTTTTGCTTCCTGCTTTGGAGTTTAACCATTAATCACCGAGTTGAAAGATGCTTCTTTTCAGCTCATTTAAAATTAACTGATTAAAAAGTGTAATTCAGATTGCTATTGCATTGTGAAGTGCATACGTATCCAGGAACAGTAAARCACATTGCAATAGCGGTGCTCAGTGCAGGCCTCCACAGCTGAAGAGTTGTACTTTGATTTCAGTAAGGTTTGAGATCATCACTTTAAACCACTTGCAGGGCAGGACTCTGAGCCTGGAGAACAACATGTTGTTCTAGAACTCATTTATAACACAATGATTTTTTAAAATGCATATATTCCTTTTAACAAGACTGAGAGTAGCTTTACCACATTCTTTCATCCAGAACATAACCAGCTCTGGCATGAGGCACAGAAACCATTATAGCTGTGACTATAAAAATATGCATACCTTCAAAGGCAAGAAAGGATAGTTTTACCCTTTTAAGTGGAGAAAATGGAAATAGTAAAAATTAATTGTTGCACTTGAATTGGAATTTGGACAGGAAGTGTAAATCGCTGACCTCATCTGGCAGGGAAAATTGCAATGACACTTGCACTTACTTTGAGTAACTGCAAGCCTGAGTCCATGTACGTGGTACTTTGAGAGAGAGAAGGCCTTCTCCTTTATTTCAAATGAATGGTGAATTTCAGTCCCTTTGTATCATCATGCCTGTGTTGCATCATTTCTGTCTCTCTTGGTATTTCAGGCTTCTTTTTTAGGCAGAACTGAGTTGGTTCCTCATTGAATACATACTGAAATTGGATTTTTAGGGTTTGTGTCCATACTAAATTGCAGTAGGGCTGGAAGAAGTCTCCCTATTTGGTAGAGCTTCATTATTCTGCATTTCCTGTTCTTAGTTGCTTTGTGCTCTTAACTGTGAACTCATTAAGAGGTGTTGTACTCTGCCATGAAAGTACCATGTTTTGGAATAAGAAATACGATTCCTCTTTGAGTGTGTGCGTGTGTCTGTGTCTATGTTGTGTGGGGAAAAATTGAAAACTTACCTTCGTGCTGTCATCTTTCTTAGTTTGTAAGAAATTAGTAAAAGACATGGGGTTTTTTTTTTGCTAATCTGCTTCAAAATTATATGTGGAAGTGGAAGCTGTTCCATGTTGATTTTCTAGTTCTGCGTGGGGAYTTCAGGTGCAATCCTTACATGTGTAGCTCAGTAACGATGTACTGGCCACATAAGGAATCCGCTCTGTGGCGGTGGCTCCCCTTGGCAGCTCCAGGTGGGAGACAGAATTGGTTGCCCTGATGTGCATTTACAAGCACGCAGCAAAAAGGGGTTATTTTCCACTGGCCCATTGCAAARTGTTTTCCAGTTTCCCTGCTGGAGGCTCTTGCTCCTCAACACTGCTGGCAAGGTTGTTTCTGTGAGAATTTCCTCTTCTGCTTGTCAGGGCCACTCTGTGTTGCTTGAACTATTTAAGTGACAGCTTTCTTCTAATCCTGTTGTTGGGACTACAGTGAGTTTGGGAGTATGCTCCGACAGGTACATGGTGAGAGGCAGATGGGGCCCTTCCCTTTCTTCTCTTCCATACCTTTACACTCACCAGCAATTCAGCTCTTCCCTATTTCCTCGTTTTTCTGTGTTTTCTGTCATACTTTTGCTTCCAGCCTCAACCCTCATTTGAATTCTACTGTTACATGCCCTGGTTTTCCATGTTCCTCTTTCTAGTGTTTCTTTCACCTTGTCTTTGATTCCCGTTTTGTTAGACTCAGTCTCCTCTTGAACCAGTTAAAGTGCACGGCCAAAGTTTTAGGTGACAGGCTGCCTCTATCAGTGCGACTGGGCAGCTCATAACCATGATTTTCCATGTTGTTGTGTCCTTTGCATTTGCGTCAGTGTGAGCAGGTCTTGCCCCACCATGGAGAAGAAAACAGAACAAAACAAAAAAAAAGACTGGCAAGTGGACAAGTAGGTGAAATGTGAGGSAGTTTTCCATAGCCAATGATTTGGATCAGGCATCACAAAAAGAAGTGAAGCTACTTGTTAAGTTTTTGAGGTCTACTTGAATCTTTGGTATTCAGCAGTGAAGCACTGTCTGTGTGCTCTTCTAAAGCCAAAAGACAAAGGAGCAGAACCTCCGAATCACTCTTTGAAGCCCTAAGCCAGCATCCTTATGCAAGTACTAAACTACARTTTCTCCCTCATAGAAACGGAAGAGATGGAGAGGAAAAACTGTGATCATGGATCTGTCTGGGTCACACTGACTTTTAGAATTACACCTTTTGAATGAGTTCTGTCAAGTGATTCTTTGCTTGACATTGTGGCTAGATGAACAACATAGCCTGTCTTTCACTGRGAGTTCACCTTACTGGGTGTATCTGCCTGGAAGTATTCCTGAGCCTGTTGTAGGGCAGCCTTATGTCCTGCAAACAYACTGGGTTTCTTCAGGCTCTCAGTGATGTGCCTCTTCTTAGAGCCGTATTTCTAATCATGRTTTACTGATGATCAGCATTTCAGCTATCAGGCTGCATGCTGATTAATTTCATTTATTTTATATTCAGTATGTCTTACAACATAAAATTCACATTGCTTTAGATGTTCTCATCATTCTGTGGACACAGACTAACTTATTTAAAATAGATTTTTGAAYGACAACATTAGCTCTTAATGTGTCTGATATCTCTATAGCTTCTTAAAAATCCCCACTGTGTAGTATGTAATAAAGAAATGATAAAAACTATGATGGATGAGCACTGTTATAAACCTTGTTAATGCAAAATAACCTTTTATAAAACTTCTCAGAGGTTTCCAAATGAACTACAAAGCATGCACWGTACTTAATTTTCATAACTTTTTAATATGGTGCATTGGAAATGTTGTAAACCATGTTAATTAAGCAATAATCTCTATGGCTTTCTGTATATGAAGCAATAAACAGCTAGTGGAATAGATCACTAGGCAAAGCAGAACAGAGTTTGTTTAACCAGTCTGGGAAGCCTACACAACAAAATACATCGGTCTGTTTAGGAAAACCAAAAAACCTCAAACCTGCCTGTCACTAAGGGCTTGTGTATGTTGCACCACTCCAGATTTCAGTAACCTCTGCAGGATTCTGGAGAGAAAAAATGTCTCAACTTTGACTGCCCACATTGCTTTTGCGGTTAGTACTATTGCTTGCTTTTTGTATTCCACTTAAGTTCACGAAGTTAAGTTCAAACATGCAAGGAGATGGCTTTTGTCCTGAATAATCTACTAATAAAAGCAAAATACGCCCAGGGACAGGGCAGCTGATAGAGACACAGACATTAATGTATGTGGAACTGATTTAAAAAATGAAGTAAACGGGTTAAGGTGTTCTGCTGGTTACTGCCGCTCTTCCTAAACTTCATCATTTACACACTCTCCTGGAGGTGTGAAGGTAGGAGTGACTCACAGGCAGCTGTGGACACAGCTCTGGTGAGACAGTTCACCTGGGCAGAAACTGAACCTGCTGTGGAGATACAGACAAATACAAGAGTCAGGCAGGCAAGACTCACGCTGTAAAAGGTTGGGTTTAGGCTTGTTTCTGTATAGAAAGCCTATTAATGTAGTCACAGCATAACTGGAAGTTGGTCATGCCAATGATTCAAGCCTGGTGACAAATCTTGACTTTAACAAGTGAAGTTAATCACTGGCCAGTGAATCAAGGAAAGCTTCTCTTGTCTTGCAACAAATATACACAGTGCTTACTCACTGCTGTCTCTTGAGTAGTTAGCCCGACTCAGGGCTATATTGTTTTCTAAAAATATCCTAATGACTCTTTCTTTTCTTTTTTCTCCCCAGAATGTTTGTATGATAGAATAGCACAAGAAACTGTGGATGAAACTGAAATTGCACAGAGACTCTCCAAAGTCAACAAGTACATCTGTGAAAAAATCATGGATATCAATAAATCATGTAAAAATGAAGAAAGGAGGGAAATTGCAAAGTACAATTTGCAATAAATTTTGGATTTTTAATAAAGTCTTAGTGTT
Source organism: Amblyornis subalaris (assembly GCA_018881555.1). Lineage (NCBI taxonomy): Eukaryota > Metazoa > Chordata > Aves > Passeriformes > Ptilonorhynchidae > Amblyornis > Amblyornis subalaris. Next base: position 4,002,340 of record JACAXG010000004.1, read on the forward strand.
TTACTTAAGTGTTGTTTTTTGATTTGTGTGGCATTTTTGCTGATGGGAGAAGCCGACTTGAAGCGTTGCTCTCTTCCTATAACTGATGCGTTTTTTGAGCGGCTCTGTCATGGTGTAAACTGCTTTTAAATAATGTAAGATACATTGTAAGTTCACTCACAATGAAAAATGAAGTTTCAGAGGTTTCTCCAGCGAGCTGCAGTTTGTTACCTGCGGTTGTACATAGGTTGTGGTTCTGCGGACACCGACCCGTTTGCCCTACGCTGAGTTTTACTGGAGTTAGTGGATCTAAGCTGCAGTAAACACCTGCTTAGAAGCAAGAACTGTACAAAATCCACTTTGCTATTGAAAAGGGTTTTATTGTATTTTACAAAGTGTTTTTTTCTGAACTGAAATTTTAATCGTTTGTTTTTATAAATCTTTGTTTTGATCTCTAACAATATATTTGATCAAAAACACAYAAAGTACGTTTCTTTTTCACTTACTATCTTGTAGGTAGATCACTATTGCCATTATAGTTTAAGAAAATCCCAACCAATAAACAACAAAGAACCCGAAGCTGTAACTTGTAAAATGATGATAATTTATTTTAATAAATAAATCTAAAAGCAGTTTTCTTTCAGGCACCAAGACACTTTTCAGATTTCTGGTTGTGGTACAAAGCTCTCCAGTGTGTCCATACTATTGTTCTTGAAACACTCTCTTTTTAGTGTATTTGTATTTTCAAACAATTTAAGAATTGCCACACTATGGCAAGATTATGTACAGTAGAAAATTTGGTACTGTTTTGTCTGGGTCCATAATTTAACAATGGACACTTTTAGCACAAATTTTAATTAAAAATAAAAATAATTTTCTACATTGAAGTTAGACTTGCGATGCAAAGTTTTTAGAAATAATTTGTCATCTGAATTATACCTTGTCTGCARGTGAATCAAAATAACCTGAAGTCTTTTTTCATTGAGGGTATAGAGATAACTTAAGGTCTGGACTGCTGAATTTTGAGGGTTTGTTTTATTAGTGATCTTGGTTAACCTTCCATTTATTTTATTATTTTATGCACGTGATGTGATTATCTGCCTTTCTGGCTGCCTGTACCTGAGTGTCAGGGTTTGTTTCTTTTTTACCACTGCAATTCTGTTTCCTGTAGTTTTAAAAGATTTCCCATTTCTTATCACCTTCCTGTAGCCCTGGTTTACCCTAATGTGAAGCCTATTCCAGTGCCCTGTAAACGCAGATCACTTGGAAAGGAACAGGCTTCCAGGGAAGAGGTGGACTCTCCATCCCTGGAAGTATTTAAGTCACGTGTAGATGTGGCACCTGGGGACGTGGTTTAGTGGTGGAATTGGCAGTGCTGAGTTAGTGGCTGGACTTGATGATCTTAAAGGTATTTTCCAACCTAAATGATTCCATGATTCCTTAAAGGGCTGGGGTGGGTGGGAGAAAAAGGAGAGGAGGAGGTGTGCTGGAACTGCTATGCCTCTCTTTGAAGGGATGAGAAAAACACCAGCTTGTTCCTTCCTGTACATCACCCGTATGCAAACGATGTCTTAATTCAGGGTGTAGGTATTTGCTTTATGCTTTCTAAAGTCCGATTTCGTGGTGGCCTTGCACCAACCCTAATGCTGTGCTGCCAAACAGGAACACCCCACTTTCACCACTCGTGTCCCTGCATTCCTGTCCCTTCCCTTCCCCCGGCACTTGTGATTGCGCAGTGTCAGATCTCCACGATTTCCAGGGTTCGTTTCCTAAGAGCTGGCTCCAGGAGGATGGAGCCAGGAGCTTTTGTGGTGAAAGAATGGARCAGCAGGAGTGTCTTTCCAGTGTCTTGTGTGTGCCCTGAAATTTCTTTTAACAGCCTACCTTGTCTCCTGCTAATACCAAAAGTGTTCTTAGGTAGTGTTTAATGAAGTGCATAAATAGTTATGCTTCCTAATCTGGGATGCTAAATAGCAAATTAGTGTTTAAAATGTCAGTGCATGTATCCTTTTATTAATTAAAGAACAAAACAGAGATAACATTGAAGAAACATTTAAACAGCAAGTTCCCACTTTTCAAGCAGATTTGTCAATGCACTTTTTTTTTTTTTTCAAGTGGTACTAAGGCAACCCACTATTTTGGGGAAAATGTCCATAATTTCCTCAGTCTTTTATGGCCTTAGTACTAATGTGTTTCCATTGTAACAGATTCTTTAATGAGAAGATCATGCTGTACTTCTTAGAAGATAAGCCTATTTTAGACAGCATTTTATGAAACCTGGAAAAAGMAGATTAGAATTTAATTAGAGTTAGGACTCCAGCTTGGCCCCAAAACCATCATCATCTTTCTGAGGCTTCTCCTTGATAGACTTGTCCCATTAGATGTTAGTACTGCACATTGCTGAAGAATTTAAATGTTCTGCTTGGGGAGGGTATTTTGGAAGTCTCCGTTGATTTCTTCCRGGAATTTTCATCAGCCCAGGTCAGTTTTTATTTGATTTCAACCAGGGGTATTTGGGTGGCACAAAAAAGTTCACTTCCCTTCAAAGTGTAGTGTCAGTGGGGGCTAACAAGTGTCTCCCTTGGACTGGGCAAGTGGCATTTGATGTGTCACCTGAGGTATGTTAAAGGACTAACACATTAAAGATAAAACACCTCTTTATTATATTACAATGTGAACTAAATCTTTGGATGCTGGAAATAAGTTTTTGCTAATAATAAGCCATTTTTGCACACTGTGGTTGTACAGCAACATGCCAGGGGCTCTGCAGTGGGTAATGGGTGTGTGAAAAACATCTTTATACTTAAATTTGGTCATTGGTCTTGTCTTTCCCTCCCTGGGATCCAATATTGAGATTGTACAATTGTTTCCCAGTGTGTGTGTTTGAGGTAGGGAAATAGGCTGCAGTTACACGTTCCAGCAATACCCAAGAAAAATAGGAACTTTAATGGGGTGTGCTTTTCTGTATTGCAATGCTGATGTATAAATTAACTGTGAGGTTCATTTCATCTTCCTGTACTGCATTTATGGCCAGGGCTGTTCTTGTTGGTACATTAATTCTTCCATAATTGTGCCTGCCTGTACATAGTTTGCTTTGTTCATAATGCATCTGCTGTGAATCTACCATAGCTAACTTTATAGAAAATAGTACCTACTAACTTCTTCCTGCTCAAGCTCAACTTCATACCTGTACATCATGGGAAACAGGAGAGAGTCTGACATAAAATGAAGTAGGTTTTATTACATCCTGTAATACCCCTCGTTCATCATTCTGAGGTTGTGCTGTGCCATTACCTCATACTGTAAACCCGGATTGGTAAGGACCAGAAGAACAGAGATTTAAGAGGAACTTTTTGTGTTGAGAAATCAATGCACACTGTTTACTTTTTTTTTTATCAAAGAAGGAAGAAGGTATTACTGGTTTATGAATAATCTGATCTTCTGTTGCCACACATTGCTGCCGTAATTTGTGATATTCATGATCTGATCCATATTAAAGTGCCTCTGGCACRCTTGCAAGGAAGCAAGATTAGAGTTAACAAAAAGGGCTTTATTTTCTATGAGTGATTTTATAAGGGATATGAGCTGTTACGTTAAAGGAAAGAATCCTACCAGGGACTTTAATACCTGAGTCAAGAAGTCTCGGCACTCAATTAAAAAAAGAAAGCTAGTATTTATTAGAGAGGTGAAAAAAATTGTTAGTTTCTGCTGTTCCAGAACAGGTTTGAATTTAGTGATGCTTTAAAGAGATGGGAGTTGTTGTGGTTTTTTTTTTTTTTTTTAAAACAGTAAAATATTTAGTTAGTTATGTCAAAGTTGAACTCTTAAGTAGGAATTTAGGGTTGCATTGGTTAGCTGTTGAGCATGGCTGTCAAAAGCAGRTACATTCTCCCTGTGGGAGGTCACTTCTTTGCACCCTGCCTTTGATGTTGTATCTGATAGATTACTGTGATGCTGCTTTGTTGTCTTAAGCAGAGATTATTGTCCTCTTGGAAGTTTTAAGTAGAAATAAATTGAACTTTTTTGGATTTAGTGAAGTTGTAAAGATAATTCTGCTACATACTTCCAGAATCTATAAACTTTTAAAAATTAAAGCTAAGTGCAGGTCATTGTTAAAATGATACAGTGTCGATGCAAAACCTCAAAGGAGCGAGAATTGTGTGAACTGGGAACATTGTGTATTAGCTGTAGCTTCACTGTGTGTTAGCTGTGTTCAGAGCTCTTGAGAAAAATTTGGCTGGTTTCAGGCACGGAAAGCAAGGTCGTGTCACRGGGAGCTGGCCTGAGGAGTGTTTCAGTATTCCATCTTTTTGGCATGAGAATAAGCACTCTTCAGAAGGAGGCAAAGACACAGCTTGTGCTTCCTCAGGATGAGGTGGTAGCTTTCTCCACACTCCTGAAAATATTTGTCATTCTGTGCGTGCCTTTAGTCTCGGATTGATGAAGTCATAACATCAATTGCTCAGCCTTTATTGGTGTCATTTTTTTCATCGTAACAGTGTGGAACTCTGAAGTGATTCATACAACACCGAAGCAATAAAAGTGTTATGAAGTGCAATCATTGCATGTTTCATGCTCAATAGCTAATTTTTAATTTCACCATCTTGGACATTTTTTCATCCCCTCAGGGTTCCTAAATAGGAAAAGAGAATCATTTGGACTTGGAAAACAGGAACAGTGATTCAAAAAGAAATTAATTTATGTGGTTGTTCATTTGTTTTACTTTTGCAATTATTTCCCGTTTATGATTGAACAATAATTTTCATTCTGTGCGTCAGATACCCTCTTGCTCAGTCCTGCGGTGAAATCATGGTCCTGTGCTTGCGATATCATTTGTTTAGCATAAAGAGGAAAATACCTCATTTATGACATCAGATGAGGTTGCATTATGGCTGGATCAACAGTGAAAGTGAGTCTGGGAGGAKAGGACGAAGCTGAGCCTAAAGGATTTTTTCTATGCCGCTTTCTGGCTGGAAAACTTCTTCCTACAAAGGCAATTGTTTCCTCCACATTTAGCAGAATATCAGCTTTATGTTCCTTGTTTATTGACAGTAAAGCCTTAATGGAACTAAAGTTTTTATGAACATATATGTTTATTGCATCAGGCTACCTACTGTCATGCTAAATTTTGGTCTTTGGTGATTTGAAATTAAAGAGTCACAGAAAATTTCCTAGCACCCAAGAGAAGGGTAGGCTGGGGTGACTTCGCTTTTACTGTAGTTTAACAATTGCTACAAGTTCTGTGAAATAGAAGATAAGAAATTATGTGTGTTGGTGCTTGTGTATCCTTTAGAGTTGGCATGAGCTTTCGTGGTTTTGGAGTGGAGAGGGATGCAGGTTTCCTGGGATAGGCTGATTATCAGAAGCATTGGSTGTGAACACCCTTTGGTGCTCACCCTGCTGAACTTGAGGGATGTCCTGGGACAGCAGTAGAGGGAAAATGCCTTGATAGTGCCATATCACACTGGTACCAGCCCCCTGCACAGGAGGCTCAGATGGAAAAGCTTACATGGGAGAGTTTCATATTCTTTCTTTCATACTCAAATATATCTTTAATGTCTGCCCAAATTTTTATATAAATCTTACTGAATTGTAGCTTAGTTAAAAAGGTGTACTTTCATGTGTTTTCCATTTTTCTTGTATTAACAGAGTATCAGTTTTCTGAGAGATGTCTTTCTCCGTGTTTAAGCTGAGGCATTAACCCTCTGATACTTGAAAATGGTCCACTGGGACATTTTGGATTTGTGAGCCAGATGAACTATGGTTTTCCCTTTCAGTATGGAGTCCTCTRTGGGATTTTCTGGAAGTACCTTTAGAGAATAATTCTCAAAATGTGTAGGATGGGAGGTGGATGAGCCAAAGCAYCTGCTTCCAAGTTCATGTTCTGTGTTTTCATTTCTTTAAGAGTCTTAGATTATGAAAAGCTAAAACTCTGTAAAGTAGGATTTTGCATTTTTTCCCTGCATTGTATATTAAAATTCTTTGACACTTGCTGGTTTCTTTGCGTTTGCAAGGACACTTTGATTTTTTCAGGACCAAGTTCTGCTCTTGGCTGTAGATCCTTACAGGAATAAGCAATCAAGGGTGTAGAATTTGGGGCTAAGATGATGTTKTAGCATCATCTCTGCTCTGGAGGACAGTGCAAGGAGCCACCCTTCTCGCTAGGATTGAGAAGGACTCGCTGRGATTGTCTTTTCTTTAGGTATTGAGCCCTAATGTGACTCATCTAACAAAGGTTTATTGACACATTGGTAGATATGTGCAACTCCCACTCTGTGGCTCTCCTGAACTTATAAACAGCCAAGTGTGGAGGAGGACCCTGAGTGTGATGGTGCAGGAAGCCAAGGAAGAGGTTGTAGAGGGGTCACATAGGCCTTTTCCCCTTTCCCACAGAGAATTAGTGTGTGCACTTTAGGTGAAGTCAGTAGCAAAACTGCAAAATCTCAAGCAGTTTAACTGGTATTTAAGTTTGCAATCAGTGAGAAGGTTTATTAATTTAAAAAGTCCAATCACTCCTAACGTGCCCAGAATTTAACCTTTAACAAGTGGCATAATCAGCATTTTGCTCTGCAACCAGAGACTTCTTATCTCATGCACGTCCACAGCTGTCTGTGTACAGATGTGATGTGCCATGGCTCCATAAATCYGTCTGTGCCATGTAAATCCACAACTTGATGATGCTCCTGATGTTACCCAGCCCTGCCTGTTCTCCTGGTCTTCCTTTTCCATTGCTGTTCCTTCTGCAAGCTGGAGTCTGTCCTCTGTGCTTGCCTCAGAGGTGCGAGGCAGGAGCGTCTCACGATTCCTGCCTTGCAGATTGTCAGCAGGGCTCTGAAGTGAAATACCTGCTTGTTATTCCTGGAGGAGACTGACAYGGAACCAGAGCATTTCCTTGGGAGATCTGGCAGTGCTGCTGTCACCGTAAGGCAGACTTTGCCATTCAGGGACTTCACACAGCAGCATTTTCTCTTTTTTTTTCCTTGCCCTGCCRATGCTTAGATTGTAGCAAAGAAAATTTTGCTCTTGTGTGGAGGTCTCGAAGTCGTAAGATGGAATAAGTAAATCTTYCAGCAGTATCTCTTGAAAACACTCCTTTCTCAAAACAGAGGTTCCCCTGCTTTTGCAGAGGCTCAGTGGCCTGGAAGTTCCCCACCTAATGGCAGTGCCCAGGTGAGTGGTGGAAAGCATTGGTGGATTGGCAGATTATACTGATCTGTGGCTTGAATGTGCCTTCTGTTGCTTCCTTTTCCCATTTGCTGTGTGACAAACAGCCACCTGGTGAACTGGGGAAGGAAGAGCCATTTCAAGATTCCAAGATCTAAGGACGGTTCTTGAGGAGGATGTTTTTAGCTGTGCCTAAAGGCGTGCAGGCTGTGGTGCATCTGCTGTGGGCCATTCCATGAGCTGGTGTGGCTGCCTGCAGAACACACCACGAAACTTCTCTCAGTTGCTCCTTTGAAGAGAAACCTTGACTGGACCACGGTAATGCTGTTCAGAAAAACAAGCATTCTTGAAAAAGCATCAGTGTTAAATCCATCAGTTCCTTGAGTACTTTATTCCAGTGCTTAGAGCTACCCTCGCTGCTCAACTTGTGCTTTATTTCTCTGTGAGTCTTTCTGGCTTAACTTCTCATTCCTGGTTCTTGATTTGCCTGTTTTAATATCTTCCCTCAGTATTTCTGCAGCTCATGAACACCTCAATAGATTGAGTGCCTTCAGTCTCCTACTACCACAGATTTTCTAGGTCATGACTCGTTTTCGTAATATTTTTCCTTTATGTCTACCCAAATTCATTTTAGTTTTATGGAAATACTTTCTATAGAAGTATTTGGTTTAGTTAATGTGATACAATCTGGTGTTTTAGGACACATGTCACTTTGTATTACAGTGTCATCTACAATAGTAATTTCATTTGCTGAGGCAAACTTACTTTAATTTTGTAGAAAAAAACCCTGATATTTAATTGGTTCCTAACCAGTTGATGTCCTTTTTTATTTCCCTTTTTGCTGTATTACTCAGTATAACTCTGTCCTGGAAATATTGTTCTTCAAGTGAGTGTTTATATCTACTACATTTTCTTCTTCAACTCAGTGCTACACACAGGGCAAGGGACATCGTTCTGCTTTCCAAACTGCTTATTCCTGTACTCACAGCTGGGCCAGGCAGGTGATGGGGTCAAACTGGGCTGCGAAGAGCAGCAGGTGAGCAAGAGTTTCGCAGAAAATAGGACACTGAAGTAATAAAACTTAGAAGAAAGGGAGGGCAGAGCCATTTTGCTCTTGTAGAATGTGTCTTCAAGATACTCTCAGCGTTTTCTTGGTTGAGGATACCTATGAATTGCCAAGGAATGGTGAAGAGATATCACCATTATATTGTGATATATTCKCAGATTTGGGTAGGGTATCCTTAGAGAGAGACTTCAACTTTTGTGCAGTTATTTCATTCTGGAGCCTTCAACCAACTCCCTTGAAGGAATCAGAGCTGACGGAAGAGCTTGCTGTGCATCAGCCCTTGCTGTGTCTACTGTGATAAATTAAAGGTTCCTTTGGGTAGGGCTTACATACATTTTTTTTGACCATTCCTGCTAAATGATTAATATCCTCTCTTAGCCTCAGAGATAAGATGAGGACCTGCCAAGTTCCTCCACTGGGATGGTTTAATGAAAATTGTTCTTTGCCAGAATTTTGAAGGTCAAAACCAGCTGAAATATGTAAACAGACATTCTATCAAGGTAAAGTAAAAAAACTTATAATTAATCTTTTTTTAAGAAGTCGCTTCCTTCCTTTGAGAATTTTGAATRGTGCTAGACAAGATTCTTCTAAATTTCCTTCRTCATMTCTCTGAAGATTCGCTGTTAATTAACTTAGTCATTTATAAATGTTATGAAATCATGTTATTGACTAATTTCTATTTGTAAARGCACCAGGAAATTTGTGTACAGCACCCTTTGAAAAGTAATTAATGTTTCACTCCTAAATGCCTATTGATATTTTTGTGTTTCTTATTGATTTGAAATTAATATCTCTGCCAATTTAAAGCTCMCACGCTGGTTTGTCCAGCTTTCAAAGAATGCACAGGACAGCATCGTTGAGCTGATCCAGTTAAAATGATGACCCTCATCTGATGACCCCAAGAAAAAAATACTTGCAAAGTTCTGCCTCATCTGGGCTTCCTCTTTCTCTGGGGCTGATGGAAGGTGGCCCTTTCCCACATGCTTTGGGAGGGGTTGTGTAGGTTTTAACTAACTGGAGGCTTAATGATGGGAGGAGTAAGATCAGAGCAGTTTGAGTACATGTTGTAATAGCAAGGGCAGAAACCAGTTGATTCCCTCAGCCCAGTGCTGCAGGACTATTAAACACTCTGGGCAAGGCCTTGGTGATGTTTTGCAGGGTTATGGGTGGTGCAGAAGTTGCTCTCGAGGTCTCCCTGCTTACCCGACTAATCCGATTTCCTGTTCTGGAGCTCAGGTAGAACCTGTACCTGAGAGGTTTCACCTTTGTGGTGCAAGATGTTGCTGGATTTTCATCCTCTGCGGGTGGGGGATTTGCTTCTCACTGATACCTGACCTGAGGTGGGATCCAGAGAGCCCCACTGGATCCACTCCCAGTGGCAGCTCAGCTGCAGCAGCTGGTCAGGCTGCAGTGTTTGGTAAATGCACACATACTCCTCAGGGAACCTGCATGGAACTTTCTTTTCCTTGAACAAGGAGTATGCAGGCAGTTCTGCAGAAGTTTGGGATCTCTTATGGCTGGATAACAAACTTTAGTGGAGCTCTTTTAGCAAAAGGATGCTTTGTTGGCCAGCATTGCCTCTGCTCTGCATGTGAGAATCGCCTGTTGCTACTGTCAGGTACCCCAAATGTGATTACTGGGAGAATCAGATCTGATATGATTAAAGGAATTTGTATTTGTTATTCAAGGGTTTTCTCTGTATTAAACACTTCAGCAAAATTTCAGTAACCGCTGACCTCTTTCGAGAAGTGACTCATTGCATTTTAAAGGCTTTATAACCAAGTCATCCCTTCTTGTCAGGGACAGGGAAGATGAATAGATCGCTCTTGCCTGCGAGTTCCAGTCTCCGGGGAAGTCCCTTTTCACTGCCTGTGGTGATGCTCAGCTGCATCACGGCTTTTAATTGCCTGCAGGCTCCTGCAGGACCGTGGTGTCCCCTCTGGCATGACCTACATCCTCGCAGAGCCACGAATCCCCCGGCGCTGGTTAGTGGAGCCTGAGCGCAGGACAGAAASTCCTGTTGTTGCTAATCCCTGGCTGTCTCCCAGTGCTGTGAGCTATGTGACAATCTCTTGTTTTCCTAAGTTCATCTGGCATTATTTTGCCYGTAGAAGGATACAAATGAATTTTCTGTATTAAAGGTGATGGTAGAAAATGTGAGTGGTGTCTTGAGGATTGTGGATACTGGGTGTGTTATGACACTGAAAACCAGAGTAGAATGTATTTTAAAAAGGCACAGCACCTTATCAAGTCAGGACTTCATACATCATAATGTATATGTAATTTTTATTGAAGGAGGGAATAAACAGTGAAATAATCATTCCAGATGTGGCCTGAATGGCATTGCTGCAGGTCAAATCAAACTGTATCCGTGTGTCCGATAGTTCAGTTCAATCTGGAAGGCTTGGGCTGGTGGAGAAGTAAGATGATGATGTTTCGAGTGAATTAAAGTACACATTACAGTCTGTTATGAAAAGGAAGCATTTATAAGATGTATAAATTTATAAGATCATCTTGCTCATTTTGGAAAATTGTCCAAAAATGTCTGTTCCACCATTCTGTAGCACTGGAAGTGTCTGGACCTCCTGCTGGACTTGTAACCCAGGACCGAAATTACTGGTCCTGTGCTGTTGAARGCCCAACGTTCCACAGGCTCATCTGTTCCAGCTTTCCTTTTCCTACAGTAATGGTAGATAAACTGAGAACATTGTTCTCCAGGACTTGACTGTCTTGTTTCCCCCCACCCAGCTTCCAGTCTGAATTTACTCAGGAGCAGCAGTCTGTTTGCTCTTGAGCAAACATTGCTGCCAAGTTTGAGCAGCTTTGTTTTTCTGTCTTTGAAGAGTTTATGAGAGATCATATCCACTCTACCTTTGCTAGGCTGACCTGTCTTTTAAATTTTTCTTGGGAGATACGCTCACCAATTCGTCTGCTGTTATCCTAGTCAGCCTCTCCTGTCTGATCTTTCTCCATCGGTGATGCTTTTGTGCTGAGTTTTATCTGGGGTGGTAACAGTACATTATACAGAGACATTATCTTTCTAGAAATGTCTTTCTCTAGAAATATCTCCTCTGCTCTTCATGGCTTTGTCATGCTGAGGGCTCATAATTCAGCTGCAATCAATGGCTCTGCTGAGGTTGTTATCCTTCCCTTGAGTTAATGTATACCAGATTTCCTATCACTGTAGGAACTTGCTGTCAAACTTAATCTCACCTCCATTATTCCACTTCTGAAAGTCATCTGGAGGGATCTCTACTTCCCATCTGATATTCCTCTGTTGCCACATCATGCTGATATTACCTTCCAGTACGGTGCCATTAGTACGTCTCGCTAGGGTCTGTCCTTGAGCAGTGCATAAATGAAAACTGCCTTTGCTTTTATATGGATTTGTACCCATTCTAAAACGGTTTGTAAACATTTAATGAAGCCTCAAATTGTCCCAGTGGGGCAAGTAGTTCTCCTACCAGTAAATGACTGATAGTTCTCAGAAACAGGGAGCTGGTGACTTGTTCAGCATCATGCCTTGAGTCAGAAATCAGCACTGATGTCATAATCCCAAGTCCTCTGCTCTAAAAGTCAAATAACAGTCTGCTCTTTATCAGGAAGCCATCCAAAGGCTTTTATAAAATGGGATATGTCAGTGCAAACTTGAGGCTGGGATCTGGAAAGCCATCTGGAAGATAAATTTAATGGGAACTGAGTTTTCAAAGCTCTTGGCTAGCTTCAAATAGTGAAGCCTGGGTATTTTAGCCACTGATATTTTGATGGATGTGCTGTCTTGAGGTACTGTACCTGTCTTTGTCCTGGGCACTGTTGCAATACCAGACTGAGCTTCACCACTGTTTTTCCTTATGTATTTATTGAAGATGAATAGCTCAGGTGAGCTCATAGTACATAATGCCCCACTCATCTGCATTTGCTGCTTCAGTGGCACTTGCCTTGAGGACTTTTGGCCAGATTCATTTTAAACTTTCCAGCTCTTGAGCTGCATGCTTAATATCTCCGAAAAAAAAACCCCGAAATGTCCACGTTGCTCCCTGATGCCCCCAATTCTAGTTGTTGTTGTTGTGTTTATTGTGCAGATTAATCTCAAGGCACGGAGTGATTGTGAGCTTAGGTAATAACGTGGAGTGAAATCTCCTAAGTAACCGARTTACAGGGAGCGCGTTCCTGAGAAAGCGAGCGCTAAGCTTCGCATCCGGGCTGTGTAACATGGCACCTCCCTTGGAGTCGGGATTAGTGTAATTCCCTCTGCTGCCTCAGCACCGCCTCGGTTTGCCTCACTCCTCTGGGATCCAAAACATGATACATGTTCCCACAGAAGTTGCCACTTTCGGATTTGCACACAGCTTTACYTGCCCATCCTCCGCAGCCACCCTCCTGCGTGAGCCAGGGGGAAAGCGCTCCGGCTGAAAGCTTCTTAACTTAAAAAAAAAAAAAAGAAAAATAAAAAACCTGGGCAAATTACCTGTTTTGTTTGTTTTGGGTACAGGGTAAGACCACACCAGTTGTGTACAAAGGTTGAGACAGCATTTAGCCTCAGATAGGATAATCTTTTGATGACAAGGGTTCAAATTTGCAATTAAATTGCTGCAGCTTAGCAAATCGGAGCTTTGTGCAACTACTTTGTGTGTGAGAGCATTTGGTCTACAGTGGCTGCAAACCTAAACCCCTTCTCTGTGAGCCAGGAGAAGTCAAACTACTTCAGGGTTTTTCTGTGGAAGTGCACAGAAGGGAGGTCACTGAGGCTTCCACAYGGCTGGAACAGGAGTCTCAGTGCTGCTGTGGGTGAGCTGCATGCCAAGGTRCAGAGTGAATTGTGTTACTGGTTTTCCACTGGAAACTAAGGGAATTTTTATCTCATTTCCCAGTGTTTCTCTTCAAATCAGAATGACCTCAAATTAGCATTGTTTGTGGGAGTTTCCCATTACACAGAACYGCATACCCGTGCTGGCTCGCAGGTCCTTGGGCAACAAAAATCTACACAAGAGAGTGCATTTCTTGCTGTTTAACTCTCTGGATCAAATTCCAAAGATGTAMTCGAATCCTGAAGCCCCAGTCTGAGGATCTTGTTGCACTAATCTTGCACGTTCTCCGTGGCTCCRCCGCCGCCCTGGCCAGCCCTCGGCGTGGGCCGTGGTGCAGAGCGGCTCGGAATTCCTATTAAAGCCATCGGGAACCTTTCCAGTGGGTCACAAATCAAGCCTACGGGGAAGGAATCTGCTCTCTGCACGGTAGCAGCCCTGTTGCTCAATCTCGGGGYGGATACGGCGAGTGAGAGGTGGCCTTGAGAGGAAGTTTCCTTGTGAGATGTCCTAGTATGGGGTGTTTGCATAGCTGGGCATTGTAAAGAGGATTTCTTAGGCGCGGCTTTTAATCTTCGCCGACGTGGAGTTGTGCAAACACCGTTCCGACATCAATCATGCCGGTGACACAGAGCAGCAGTCACCTCTTAAATATGGGAATCACAAATATGTGTTGACAGAAAAATATATTTAAGCAGTTTCCAGTGTGTGCTGTAATAAGTAAACCAGCCATTGTATTCCACTGAGCTGCGTGCTTTAAATGCCTGACAGAAAAGAACAACCCAAAGTGAATCACAGTAATAGAAAAGGAAGTGTTTACATCTCTCAAAACATTCTGAACAATAATCATTCCTTCTTTATAAATTTGATTTCAGCAAATTTGAATCCAAACGAGATGAAGTTTGAAACATAAGCTTTCCTGGTAAGGTGCGATTCGGTGTGTAATATTTTGCAGGTGGCTGTTATTCGTTTATTATTTGTATTTCCATATTGCTTAGCAACCCCGGTGCTGGACCAGGACCCCGCTGCTCTGAGTGCTCTGCTAACATGGATGGAATGGATGGCTGCTGCCTGGGAGAATGCACTGTTCTGTAGTGAAGCCAAAAGTAAACTAATGGTTTCTCGTTCTGTCCTYTCTGAGTGAGAAATGATGAGGGCCAGCTGATATTTAGCTATGGGATTAGGAGTATAACTCTTGAATTACTGAGTCTACACAAATATTTGGGGGCCTGTCAAGCGTGCAGGCTCAAGTGGGTGTAGTTTTCCCAGGTTTTGTGTCCTGATGGCTAAAAGGGGGAGTGCAGAGTGTGGGTCAGGCTGGATCGCTGCTCCCTGGATAACCATTTGCTGACGGAGTTGCTCATGCGAGCAAATAACTACTCATGCTTTGTGCGTCCCTGCAATTAAAGAGGAGCAGCCTAGCCCACGTTGCTGAGCACTTACTGACGCCTTCCCTGCCCGTGGCGCAGCACCTGTACCCTGCAGGCAGCCGGTGCACACCATGCTCCCTGCTTTTCCTCGGGAAGTTATGTAAATCAATGTTTGCGGAGCCGTGTCCGAGTCCTCGCTTAACCTCTTGAGCAGAGATGCCCTGATGTTTCAGGGGTTTGTAGGAAGCAATAATACCTCCTTTTGAGAGCTGGAAAGTTGGAAAAAGTAGACCAGCTTTTAGTCTCAAAGTCCTTCCATCAGCAAATTCCACACGGCTCTGACATGGTTGTGCCTGAGCACTGGGGAGTAGGGATAGGGATTTGCTGCTGCAGAGCAGAGAGGAGCCACTGATCATTGGCAGCTTCTGGTTGATAACCATGACCAAGCTCTCAAATGGTGACGTTCATACCTGTGCTTGAAGTCCTCCCTCTTGCCGTGCAGTGGGTAGGATGAAGTTTCCTATCCCCTTTYAGATAGGAAACTCAATTGTCTGACACTGGGAGAGAGTTTGGGCACTAAACCAGCAAAAACTAAAACTTGAGCAGTGTTTAAATGCACTGGGGGCCCTTTGGAGCTGTTTCCRGTGCTGTACTAGGGTGTGTTTGGCTCAGAAGTGCTGAGAATAATTTGCTGCTCCGTGACAGTGCCCAGATGCCACCCAGGACCAGGCCACGGCCAAGGCTCTGGACATCTGTCTCGGGACATCCATGGTTTGCACATGGTGGGGTATTTTAATAGCAGATTCTTGTGCCCAGAGGTCACACGGGGGAACCATGTGAAATRCCTTTGCATCAAGAGGTTAAAAACAACTTATGTTGATCCTGGACTCCAGCCAAAGTTACCCAGCTGTTCAGCTGAGACTGGGAGCTGACAGACCAAAAAAAGGACACATGCAATTAAAATGTCACCCTCTGGAGAGACAGAGAGAGAGAGAAAGGGGTAGCCATCAACAAAAGCAAAGTGATGAAGGCTCGACTGCAGCAAATGGCTTGGGAGGAGGTGGCCCAAGTGTGAACACCRTGGGCATATGTTCAGTTTTCCCCGTTAGTACCTTGGGAGATGAGACAAACCTTCCTGTGATGCGCTGGTGGGTGTGGGGATGCTCGTGGTAACGAAGGACATCGTAAGCTTTAGTTGCTGGAGTTGTGTGGCTGCAGCGTTGAACTTTGCATTGGTGACTAAGGATGACAAATACCTGRTGCACAATTTACCTTTGTTGCAGGAAAGTAGTGACAAGTAAAAGATTTTATAAAAATGTCCAATGTAGGATAGTTCCCAAAGCCATCAGCTTCTGTATTTCACCAGATATGGTACTGACTGAGTAGTCTGTGATTGCCATTTAGTACATAACCCTTCTTCATTTCTAAATAGTGTCCTATTCACAGGTCAGTTAGTGCTCTGTAAATGCCAAATATTTGGGCTCTGAATGCAGTGGCCCATGATTCTAGTTTGAGTCTTCTCCAGCTCTCTTCTCCCTTCCTCCTTCCTGCCCACAAAGCTCACACTGCCTGCACGGGAGCAMGTTTGCTTGTGTACTTCCCCTCTCAGTGGTTTAACAACTTGAGCAAACTTGTTGAGCAAACTCTCTACCCAAATACAGAGGAATTAATCTCTGAACTTTCCCAGCAGAAATCTGGAAACTGGTGAAATAGTCCATTTGGATCAGTCTCCTCTGTCAATAGACGGTYCTGCCGAGAGCTTTCCAACCAGGAGCTGTTTTCACAGCGGCTGCGACACACACGAGAGCTCTCCTAAAAAACAGACATCTTGATGTTCACTGCCAGTGGCTGAAAATCCAAAACACCTTTATTTTTCTGAGTTTGTYTAACTTTGTTCTACATGATTTGACACTGGATAGTGGGATGTTTGGCTGGAATGCAAATGAAACGGTGTCATACGYGAGCCAGTCCAAAAGGGCAAAGGGAGGAAAATTTAATATCAGWTCAGGGGAAAAAAACAACAAACATCATTTTGTTTTCCATCTTTATAGGCCTCCAAATCATCCATGATAGTGACGTAAACCAGCAGACATCAATCTTTTCCCTACTGAAGAAAAAGAAWAGGTTGTCAAAAGTAATTTACCATTTAAAGTAAAATCAGATTTTASCTGATTACACCTCAGTAATCCTGAAGTGTGAAAACGTAAGTTCTTTACACAGGAGCAGAGATGAAGAAAAGGTAGGAAATATTTTTCATGGATGCCTGATGAACTCCGATTTTTTGTAGCCTCATCAGATTTTTTTAATGAGAAAAGAAGGGTAATTTCAAGCTCCAAATCCAGCTTAGCTGTGAACTGAGGCAAAAAAAAAAAAAWAGTTGTATCTATTTTTCTGAAKGAAGKAAGGGGAAAAATAATCTCACTCTAATCTTCCTGTAAAATAATCTAAAAGTGATGCTTATTCTGTGYTTGTGTGCTCATAGCTCACCAAACCCTTTCAGAAAAGAACTTGCCTTCCTTTCAGCAGGGACTTGGAAATGGAGAAGTTGTGTGGYAAAGGTTTCTTAAACTCATTGCCTTGGTTGCTTTCAGGGCTATGAATCTTATTCCTCCTTCCTCCCAAGGTGGTTTCCTGTCCATTGGAAAAAATCTGATCTATTCTATACACAGCCTGTGTTGGTACTTTCCTCTTTCAGAGTGTTTCATTCCTATTAAAAAATGCTTGTCCTTACTTGCTGCCTGGGGTACCACCCCATCCACCTTTCGCCTTCTCACGCTTCACTCCTTGCATGAGCTATCTCCTTTTAGAGGTCCTTCCACCTGATTGCATCCCAGATATCCTAGATGTGACTTCCTGTATCACTGAAATTTCTCCGGTACTTGGTCTCTTCTGGTCTTCCTTCTGCTCTCCTTTGCTTCTTTGGCTTATTTCCTGAAGGATGTCACTTTCCCTCGCTGGAATATTACRGGGGACTTTGGGGGATCTCATACATTTTCTTAATTCTCTCTCTTTTGGTAAACTAGATTGCTTTCTGTATGGGTCCTGACTTCTGCATGTCTCTGACAGACCTGTCACTTTCTGTCCAAAATGAATTGTAAGTTGCCCACAGGTGTCAAACTTGAGGTTGGTTAAAAGTAAGYGATGAAGGAGAGAACTGAGGGGTTAATGGGACAAGACCCGTGAGTGTGAATGGGATGTTGGCAAACTGCAGGGARGTCTTAGGAGATAGGGAACAGGGATTTGGGCTATTGACTTTGAATGGAGTAGTGGGAAAAGGAGTTGGGGGTGTTGGGTGAGGAGAAGCTCTCCAGAGGATGTTGTACTGTATGGGTAAAGGATGTTTTTCCTCAAAAACTTCCATTCTGCCCAAAGCTTTCCTCTCTTACRTTGTAAAATTAATAAAATCCCCTTGAACCTTCGATTACTGCAATTTGTGGAGATTTCCGTTTTTCTGCAGGTCTGGAATCGCCAGAGACAGGCATTTCTGCCTTTGTGTGTACAAGAGCAAATGACTGGAGCCCGAAGCCGATCAGTCTAATGTCATCTGACAAGGGGTGTGGGGGATTTTCCAGCACTGAAATCAGTGAACTATTCAAAGTTGCTGCACCAGTTTAGAGCTTACAGAGTCAAAAGAAACTGGTGGAAGTTGGAACATGCCTCCCAAAGAGGGGAGGTGCTGCCCAGCTTTGTCTCTCTGAGGTCGGCACCTCTCAGCTGTGGCCGGATCTGGGAGCAGGCTGGGAGTGGAGGAGGAAGGGAGCTGTGGCTCTGCCTTCCCTGTGGCTCCCAGCTTTGCCCTGCTGCTGGTCACATCTCTCAGGGCAGTAGTGTCTGTTCCTGTGCTGTAGGTGGTTGTAGGTTTGCCTGATGTGGGGCTTAGGGGCTCCCCCTTTACCAGCTGTGGGACTGGACATGACTCCTCAACACTGAGCTGGCTCTGGTGTTACTTTTCCCAGACACAGAGCTCAGATAACACTTCTGTCCTGCAGGGTTCTGTAGGAATGGCTGTCCCCTCACATGCTGCTTGGAAAACACAGTAAAAATACCAGGATTTTTTATTCTACTTTCTCTTAGTAATCTGAGGCATTATTTCTCATATAAGCAGCTATTTTTTTTTTAAATAATATGCCTTTATGTCAGCACTGTCCCTTTAGACAAGGCCTTTTAACTTTGATGATAGCTGGGATGGCGTTCCACGTGACATATTCCTGGTGGATGGAGGGACCATCCTACMCTGGGCTCATTCTGGTTTGCTCATGTAGAGGAAAACTTTTTTGCCTTTCATTCCCTGCGTAGCCTTTTGATATTAGTAGCTGACAGATTTCCACTTCTTAGCATTTTTTATCTGCTTTGTATATGCCATTTGTTATCTCTTTTGTATATGACAACAGCGTAAGGCTTTTGTTGTACAAATTTTTAATAAAAAAAAGTCAAAATATTTGAAAGCTAAAGCGGATATTACTTTTCCCATGGGGTACACAACCTTCTTTTGATAGCCCAAAGCTTTGATAAAGAGTGTTACGAGCCAGGAACTGCATTCAGAAAGCTTTTAAATGTTTGGTGGCCTGTTTTGTTTATAACSGATGAGCATTTTACTCTCAGGGATGTAGTGAGGAACAGTTATAATTACAGGTGGTGCTCAGGCATGACATCCAGCCTTCAATTCAGTCCTGGGCTCTTTCAGGATCCCAGTGCTCGGGGTTGGTGTCAGAAGGGTTGAGGGGCAGGAGGTGCGAAGGCGTGGCTGTGGGGTGGAGCACTGTGACRGAGGAGATCCCCATCCTTTATCCCGGATCCTGGCGTGCTGGGGGCTGAGAAAACACCTCCTGGCAGAGCCGCAGCGGCTGCAGRGGTTTCTCAATCTGCTTGTGAGGTACGGCCCAAGAGGCAGGGGAAGGAAGCTGCTCCGCCAGGAAGGGACGGGGTTATCCAGGATCAAAGCCACCCGCTGGCAGCATCCTCGGAGTTCTCCCGATCGTTTTGGAAGGCTTTGGAAGCGGAGGCACGACCCTGAAGTTTGATGCTGTGGGGAAGGGCAAGCCAAGCGGGCGCTGCCGAGCGCTGAGCTCCGGCGAACCCGCCCTTCTCACTCCGCTGTTTGTCTTAGAGGCCCTGGGCTAGAACATTGCCGTGGCATTCAGCCCCTGGCCCGCGGCCCATCGCGATGCCGGAGCCTGCCCTTGCATAACCGAGCCTGGTTGTGAATGACTGGGGAAAGCGCCGTCCCAGAGCTGCTGCTGCTGCTGCTGCTGCTGCYGCTGCCGGGGGCGCTCCCCGAAACAGCTCGCAACAACGCCCCGCGCCTAAAACAACACCCGCGCTCCGCGTGGATTCCCAGAGCCCTCGGTGTGACAGCAAGGTTTGGTGCCGCACATGACTCGCTTACGGTCCGGGGATGTTTTTCAGTTTTGCTTTTTTTTTTTTTTTTTCCCACGTAGAGATCCACGCTTTCCCCGGCGCTGTCCAATTTGAAAAAGAAAATAAAAAGACACAAAAAGAAGGCTTCTCTATAGCTGTGGCATGCACCCGTGCATAAATCCCTCTGTCATTATGATTTTCACGTTGGCCTGCTCTTGCGTGTCTCTGTTATTCTGCCTTTCTGCGGGATATTCCCAGTTCTCACACTCCCCGTCCTTAGCAGCCGAGGTGATTCCAGTGCACGCCCATCTTAGCGCGCCCCCCCTCTCTGTTTCTTTACTGATGATCCTCACGAAAGGGCCTTTATTTTACAGAAAGAAAACAATGAACAGGAAGGAAATAATGAACTTGAAAGGAGAARTGTTGAAACTGCTCGTAGTGAAAGTTTTTCCAGCAGCGTAGCTTGGATCGAGCCAGGAGGAGACAGGAGGAACCTGCCAGTGGGAGAGCTAGAAAGTGATCATCCTTCGTAAACAAACTGCTGAAACTCCTCTCTGCAATGTGTTTATGCCCTCTGAGAGAGATAGGCATCTGTTCACGTAACCCTTGGCGCTAATCAGAAGATCTGAATCTGCTTATCAGCTCTGCCCTGGCTGTGCTGGCTGCTCCGGGAGGGCTGGAAGGGAGAGCCGGGTGATGCTTGGTGGTGCGAGGCACTCGCTGAGCTGATCAGGTGTTCCATCTGGGTGTGCTGCTGGAGCCCTGTGTCCGGGGCAATGTGGGATGTCCTTCCTGGACCTCACCCCCATGAGGAGAGGCAGCAGGGGCTGCCTGCAGCACGGACAGTCCCAAGGAGCTGAGAGCAGACCGGTGCCAGCAGCTGGATCCAGTGTAAGAGCTGCATTTAGCTCCCACTTTGTGACAGGCTCTGTTACCTCACAGCACTGCTCCTGAACAAAATGATATACTGCTGAAACACCCCCCCCCCCCCCAGCCCCATGCACTTTTTTCTACAAGATGCCCGTTTTTTGTGTCTTTTAAACTTCAAGTAGTGCGGCGTTGCCGAGATTTAGCGCACGCATCCCATGTGCTGAGTGACTTGGAGCACGGGCTGTAATCTAAGCGCTGCACCTCAAGTTATGAATTTGCTAATTAGCACCTCTCCTTGGCATGGTTAGTGAGGAAATCCCGTAACCTTTCTGCCTGGAATTGCTCTTTAAACAGGGATGCTAATCTTTGTGGACCCTGATGGGTGTGCTGTGCCGATTCGCTGGTTAATATTTTCAAAGCACTTTGAAGATGAGAAATGCTGAGCATTATTGGCCTTTTATCTAAAAAAGACGTTTTAAAACATGGAGCTAGGGAAAGATCTGCATAAATTAGCACGTGTTGATTATGCTCTATCTTTCCTTTTCATCTGAATGTATTAAGTAGCAAGAGAACTGTGAGAATTTGTATCTTTCCTTTTCATCTGAATTTATTAAACAGTAAAAGGACTCTGTGAATTAGTAATCTAATTTGAACATCAAACCAAAAGCAAAATTCTTCCTAATCCATCTTGCAGATCTCTCATCAGCAGTTGAGTTTTCTTGCAAAACTCAGGTTAAGAATGAAATTTCAGGCTCAGGTCTTGATACTTTCTGGATTGATGAGCTTTCAATACAGAATTATTTTTCCGTTTCAACCTGGAAGGTCAGTAACAACTCCACTTTGCAGTGAAAAACAAGGTGAGCATCAGTCAAATCCAAGTTTCTCACACAAATCAGTGGTGTTGAACCAGGAGGTTTTCACTGATTGCAGGAGGGAGCTCTGCTTTAGAAACTCCTTTGATTTTCTTGTCTTTTAACAGAATAATATTAGTTCAGCCATTTGAACGTTTTTCTTCAGTAAATGTGCATGATAATGATGACCTTTTGCACTTTGTGAAATTTAATTCAGGATTGCAAGATCTTTTGAATTATGAAGTGCAARATAGTATTACATTGTGACTTGTTAATTTTTTTGCTTCCCAAATGTGAATTTCTGGAGAAGCAGATATTGCTAGTTTTAATAGAGGGGATATAGCAAAAAAGCTAGTGAAGGATTCTGTCTTGGATTCATGATTTGAGACGTGTCACAGCTGAAAAATCTTTTTTTACTCTCCAATTTCCAACCTCAGCGTGAGGGGAGTTAGGAATATTTGGTGAAAATTGTTGAGGAATTTTAAAACCTCTCAGTGCTAGACTAGACCAAGATGTGGTGAATGGACATGAGCTGGGAGAGGAAAGGCAAAATCCCAGCTACTTAGGGAGAAGTCCCAGAAGTCAGGATATCCCCAGCTTAATGCTGACTTCAGCAGCAGATAGATGTTTTATTTCATGTAGCCAGTAAATGAAATGACAAAAAATGAAACAAGAAATAAATGTAGTTATTTGGTTTGCTGCTTTTGTTTTGAAATGTTGCAGMTTAATTWWAAAAARATTGMAAAAACCACACCAACACAAACCAAAACATTAATCTTTGAAATGGTAGAAGCTTCATTTACCAATAAACTTTGATCCAGAGAATCATTGCCACCGGTTWCCCCAGTGCCAGGAAGAGTGGTGCAGAAATGGTCTCCATGATGGTCCCTTGGGTTAAGRGGCTGCAACAAACAGCCAGA
Source organism: Amblyornis subalaris (assembly GCA_018881555.1). Taxonomy (NCBI): domain Eukaryota; kingdom Metazoa; phylum Chordata; class Aves; order Passeriformes; family Ptilonorhynchidae; genus Amblyornis; species Amblyornis subalaris. The sequence goes on from JACAXG010000004.1 coordinate 4,024,723, forward strand.
ACATCATTCCAGAGTCCTCATCCTCAGTTTCCTGCACCTGAGACCTTGAGGTGGCAATACAACCCCTAATATCCTGTTAGCAATGGGATATTTCTCTGGCAGTGACCCTCACAAGGGATACATGTGTACACTGGCTGTGCTGTGGAGTTCTTTTTTTTAATTTTAAAATAATTTGCTCTTTGTACTGTGGTGAAATGTTCTGGATGGAGGTACCTCCGCACTGTGGAATAAAAACTAAACCTCATCTTTTTAACAGAAATGAAAGTCCTTGGTAGTCACTGGAGTAAAACTCCAGTCTTTAGATGAGCTCTAAAGCTCATCTGCCAGTCAGTTTGGTGTTTAAGTAATTAAAGAGGTCAGGCACAAAAATATCGTGTACCTGGAGCTTTGCCAGCCTCTTTCTCCCATCTCTTATCATGCCCGTCCATTTGGGATTCTTCCACAGGCTTTGTTATATTCATCGTGTAGATTAGTGGTCTGCAACTATTAACAACAAACTTTGATGCTACAGAGTGGGAATTGCTTGAATAAACAATTTCACAAGTAAATGGAGTCACAGCTCTGAACCGAGAGAGCTCCAAACTTGTTTTAATTTACAGAGGTCAAAAAGTAAATGGGATTGTTGCTCGGGGAGGTAACTTGAGGAGAACATGCAGTGTTCCCTCACAACAAAGYGATGAAGGGCAAAAAATTTGATTGACTTCTGGAGTTTGGTTTTAATTGGCTTTATTCCTACYGTCGCCAGCGCAGGGAACAACCCGTGCGAGCAGAGGGATGCTGGTAGGTAAAAGTGCATTTTTTTTTTGCGTTTTGTTGCCTGTTCAGAGCAGTTCAGTACAAATCCTCCACAGAGGTTAAGCAGGAAAGTTTGCTCTGGAAAACAGGAGACAGGCAGTGCGGTAGGAACCACCAAGAGGAGCGAATCTGGGGCACTGGTTTCTGCTTGGGTTTCCTGAGCATCTTTTTTTCCAGATGCCCCGCAGCTGCTCCCGAGGAAGCAATTTTGTTTTGTTTATTTGCTTGTAGTCTGGATTATTTGTACAGAGGAGTGGAGTGCCATTTCCAGACACTTTTAATTGCAGAAGACTGTCACTTCCAGTGCATAGGCAGTAGGGTTTACTGAGCATTTCCTGAGAGATTTAGCAGGATATTGGGGAATCAGTTAAGTGTCTGTAAAACATCTGACGTGGCGCTGTTCATTCTGGATTCGCTYGCAGCCATCCTCGGCTGCCAGGGGTGATGGGGCTGTTCCTGCCTGTTTGTCAGCCCCTTCCTTCCTGCCCCTGGGTGCTGGGATGGGGTGAGCAGGCAGCCTGCAGTGCCTGTCCTCCTCCAGCCCATGTCAGGGTGGGGGCAGGAGATGAGGGCTAGGGAATGATGTGCAGAAGGCCCAGTTTTGTGGAAGGGTCACAGAGCGGTTGGGATTACTGGAGGGGCTAAGGGAGCTGCAGTCAGCACAGACCAGGCTTCCTTCAGGCTCAGCTGCTGGTGGAATCATTTAATCCCAGGATTGCTTCTGCTCAGAGCTGTTGGGAATAATGAGAAAGCCTATCACTGACTTTCCTCCTCCTCCATTCATCTTCCTACCAACTTGCATCATCCAACCTCAACACGAGCTAGCGACCAGAAACTTTTCCCCAGTAGAATTCCTGACAGTTCCGCATAAAGCCGCTCTTCCTCCATGCTTTGTGCTCCCTGATAAAGGGAATTTGCCTCTGCATCCTGATCTGCATCCTCCCCTTTTTATCCTCGCATAGCTCTGCCTTCAGCAGCCCAGCAGGAGCCAGCCCCTACCCCGGGGTGTTGATAAGGGTCACCCCCATCAAGCAGTGGGTCCTGGGGCAGGTGTTGGGCACAGAGCCCCTGCTCTCCCTGCCCAGGAGAGRCCGTGCCTGTCCCCGCTGTCCAGCCTGACCCCTCCTGCTGGGCTTCCTGGGGCCCCACACGTGGCCCTGGGCACAGGACGAGCTCCTCAGACACGTGGCCTGCCCTGGGTGCCCCCCTGATCCTGAAGGAGCTGTGAAATATCGTGTGTGCGCTCCGCATGGATAATTAAAGGCGACACAGATGGCGGAGCCCGCGACGTTTCCCGTAAGTCACAGCACGGAGTGGAAAATGAAGCGATAGTTTGAGGTGGTGGCACATGTAGCTTCAGGTGTTTGTTTAATATTCAGCGCTCGTGCTCGGCGAGAGCTGGGATGCGCTTGCAAACGCTGCTCCGTGGCTGTGCATCGCTGCACATTTTTTTTGTCTTGTTTTTTTTTTTTTTTTTTTTTTTTTTTTCCTTTTCAGGGCCTGACAGATGGTGATGTTTAGATTAAAAGTAATTTCTTTATTAAGCCGACGCCCCTGTTGTCAGGGATTTTTAACGGGAGCTCCATTTGTTGAAACAAGACAGTTGTGGGGCTGAAGTGTCTGAAAAGGGTGGGAGGCTTTAGAAAGACACCTAAGAGAGATTCAGTGCCTGAAGAGCAGGCAGTGATAGTCTCACCCTGGGGCTGGCAGATCCAGCTTCCACGTCCTTGGTGTTGTGAGTGAGACCTCAAGGGCACCGCGAAGCCTTCCTTTCCAAAGTTCTCTGAGTTTTGCATTCCTGAACAAGGAGAAAGATCCAGAAATTAGCAAAGACTAAAACCAGGCTATTTTCCTGTACTGTTTTCCACCCCAGTGTTCCACTGCACTGACCATGGATGGATTGTATGAAATGGGTGCTACAGGCAGCCTGTGCATGGAGCAAAGACCAGACCACCAAGAATCCAACTTCTGTCCGAGAGCTGGACCAGTTTGTGTCTTGTGAGCCTTCCGAGGAGGGGCTTGAGCTTAAATCGCGCCCCTCGGCAAACAGGGATTCCTGGTGGGCAAAGGTGGAGAATCAGAAACAAGGAGAGAGGTTTGCTACCAGCTGGGGAGCAATCCAATGCCTGTGGAGCAAATGCCAGCCTGTATGGAGCCATGGATACGGTCCTGTGAGTCTCTTCTGCCACTGGCTGGTTCCCTGCATTCCCGAGTTCACATCTGACAGTTGTTTGGGCAGTTCCTGGAGGAAATCAAAATTCCCTGCAGGTCCTGTCCCCCGAGGGCTGTGACCAGTGTGGTTCCCTGCCGCAGCCTGGTGTGATGGCACAGGCTCTTCTGGGCTGCCTTTGGGGTTCTGTATGAGGGCAATGGGTACTGGGAGACTCTTCAGACCATTTGTAACATCAAACCCATTTTATGGGCTAAAAACACAGTGTCTAGTTAGTTAGCTTGACGTTTTCCACTCAGCACTGTGCTGTAACATGTTCTTCTTGGGAATAAAAATGTCAGTCAGAGAAAACCAAATTTTAATTCTGCCATTGAAAGCCATATATTTTTTTTTTTCTTCTAAGTTCCTATGGGAAGGTAGATAAATCTTCAAAAAATGAAAATGCACTCTCACTAAAATTATTCTGCTTTTGGGGTCACATTTTAATCAAAACCATACCTGCCTTCAGGAAAAAAAAAAAAAAGAAGTAAAACTGATTGAATTTAATAACTAAAGGAACATAAACTGTCTGCTTTGAAAKGTATAATCTCACATGACATTTATTTCATAATGTGATCAAATCATATATGTTGTTATGGGGACAGTCTTTATTAAAAATGCCATTTATTTTAACAAGTGCAATAAAAAGAAACCCATATTTTTTATTGTGGTAGATGAAAAAATTGCTATTAGTCTGCTTTCAGCTAAATGAAAACATCTTTCAAGATTTGTTCTAAAATATTTAAATAAAGTGCTATGGAATTTATTCACTTGCCGCCTTCCAGCATGAATTAAATTATCTTAAATACAATAAATGATATAGAAGAATTTGTTTTGGTTAGGGATATCCTTTGCTGATGAAGAATAAGATCATTTAAATATAACATTTTAATATAGGCCTGTAATTATGTCCTTGAAAGCCCAGTTTGATCTTAGTGTAGCACAGAGTGAGCTCTCCTGCTGCAGCCAGAGCTCCTGAAAGGCACCACAGGGGAGCTGCCGGAGCATGTGCCCATGGAAAAGGGAGGGACTGGGACACCACGGGGCACATCTGGCTTCAGAGAGGTGAAATGCACGGCCTGACCCCGTGCAGGGAGCCAGGGGAGGGATGGATTCCTTACCCCGTGGGATGGTGGAGGGGAGGAGGGTGACCACAGCTCTTGTTCTTCACAGGAGTTCATGGAGCAGGTGCCCCGTGGACAGCAGCTCGTTGTGCAGTGACAGCCAGGTGTGTCCAAAGGGTGGGGATGCTGCTTTGCTCRTGCTTCCCTCCACATTTCCCTGGAGCAGAGCGTTCTCACCACGGCTCCAACGTGGTGGCTCTGTGCCATGGCTTCCCTGAATCCCCTGATTTCCCAGTCCCATGGTCCAAAAACCACATCATAGTGTCTGGAACATCTGATCTGGAAGGCGAGGAAGGATGGGATGTGGTTAGCCCTCAGCTGGGAGAGCTCCTGGGAGTACTGGATGCCTCCCTCTTGTCCTACCCAGCTGGCAGCTCTTGTTCTCTGCCCTGCAGACTGGCTCTTCTCTCCTCTTACCCCAGCTTGAATAACACCAGAACCAGGGGAAATGCACAGTCTTGCTTTATTACAGCTGCCAGGTTTGCAGATAAAAGTTAGGTAAAGATGGACTTCTATCAATTAAAATCTCAGAAGCCAGACTAAAAGATAAWAAATACAAAATACAACTTGGTTCAMTTTGGGAGCAATGCTCACCTGAAAACATTGAAGATACTCGTGTTCCCAAGCTTGTTGGACTTTATTAGGAAGTAGGGCAGCACCATAATGGAGTTAGACTTCATTCTGCACCTCACAAGTAAGACCTGGGGCCCTAAGGAGTCGATAATTAGCCCAATACCATGAGAAGCACTGAGAAGCTAAAATGTGTGTAGCAACTTAATGGGAGGAAGSGCCTTTGTTACAAGCTGGACCATGCAGTCTAATGATTCCTTCTGCTTTTCAAATTCTGTGGGAAAAAAAGCCCGCCTCTATTAGTCATTATTTCTGCAGCTTTTTGGTGCTTTTTCCTTAAGAAGCAAGAGCAAGCACCTGGGAAAAGACAGCCAGTTTAGTTTCAAGCAAAACTCCCTTTATGTTTTCCCATATAGAAAGTGGAAGATAATCTGTGGATGTGCTTTATCTGTGATGCTTTCCTGCAGGAGTGTTTGAAGTTTCTAGCTATGTAACTTGTAGCCATACAGCTGTTAAAGAAAGGAACTCTCTTCCCTTCCTGCTGATCCCTTCTAGCTCATGTTATTTGGCCATTCATATAATCTAAAGCACCCACAGACAGGAGGCTGTTTCCCTCCCCTGAGGCTTCCCTGGAAGTATATGCTCATGTTTTGTTTGCTTATGTGTTTTTTCTGCTTGTTTGGGTTTGTTTGTTTTTTTTAGTTGTTTTCTGGCTGCTTTATCCACTGTGGTGTTTATGCTGTCCCACAAGCAATAGAGCTCAGCTTGGCTTTCCTCTGACTTCCTGGGGCTTCTCGAGCAATGTCCTGGGAGGTTTGCCCTGATGGTCCCTGCAGTCTCCCAGAGCACAAGGGGACATGGACTGAATTGATTCTTGGCAAAGAAATTAATTGTAGATGGCATCAGAGACTTCAGGATGAAAGGCTACAACCCAGCTTCTTTCTGAAGTATCCAAGAAAATGCTGAACTGTAGTTTGGGTCTGAAAGTCGATGAATAGAACAGGCTGCACTAACAACAGGATGCTGCCTCAGCCCGGGCAGGAGGACGTCTCTGGTGCTGCCTTTCTTAGGGCTTATTAAAGTAGAAAGTGATAAATTTACCTCCTCAGTGCCAAGAATGGCAAGTGTCAGTGTGACACCTCAATGCAAAATGTATAAAGTCAGCCATCGCTGCATGGAACTTCAGTTTGTTGGTTTTGGAKCTCAGGGTGGTCTAGTTCTTGAAGTACAGGAGATTTCATTTTATCGAGCTCCCAAATCACTTTGGGAGTTCCCACAGGCCTCCTTTCCCATCAGCCATCCCTCAGGTTCYCCCATCTGAGAAAAGGGGGGGGGAAATAACTACTTGGCAAGGCTGTGGGGCACGACTCACAGAAGTCTGCAACCCCTTTTTGATTTCTTGCATGCAGGATGAGGGGCACACACCGCTTTTGCCAAGGTGTTCCTGTGCTCTCTTGCTGCACCAGGCAATAACACAAAAGATGCCAACRTGCTCTCCGTGTTTGTTTCCTGCAGAGATTCCTTTGCAAGGATGARTGCTGGCTTATTTGAAAATTCACCCAGGGTTTAGGCCATAGGTTGTGAAACAAAATGAGAACGGAAAGAGAACATTTCTTGTCAAATGGATTTGTGTTCTCTCATAATGAGAAATCAGCATCCTGCAAAATGAATTTGCAGAGAAATTCCTTGGAGCTGTTCCCTACCTTGATCCTAGTGRAAGCTTAGCCTGATTTAAGAAAAGGGCACTCAGTCAGTAATTTGAGTAGCACCTCTGCAAAGCTTCTTTCCTCATGGAGTCTTACAGGGTGCCTCAAAGTTATGACATGAGCTGTACAAAGCATCCAGGTGCATCAAGTGTGGTCACGCAGAGTGAGTGGTGATATCTTTGAGGCTTTTCACTTGTCACTTGCCTCAGTGACAGCCCCAGTGGAGAGTAAACCCTCCCTGCCTCTGCAGGAACCTTACAGAAACCATGGCTCCTGATGCAGCCAGGTGCTGGAAGAGATGAGCACATCACTGATGGGCCTGCTTATCTCCTCTTTCTCTGTAACAGCTTGGCAAAAAATGTTTCTTGGGCATCTCTGTCCTTCATGAGACCAGTGGACTGGGTTAACTTTGGTGCATATACATAATATTTGGATTTTTTTTTGCATACTGTGGTATTTCTGCTGTTTTTTTCTCCCACATGCCTGAGCAAGACACACTCAGCTGAGAAAAGCACAGGCATTGCAAGGAGCCTACTGGGTTTATACAGTCCCCAGCTCCAGTGCAAACCGTGTGATCATCTAATTTGGAATGTGCTTTCCTTAGCAGCGTGCATGGAGAGGGATGTGTGTGCTGGAGGGCTGGGATGCAGCGTCTGGAGGAGCAGGGAGGTCACTCCATCAGCRGGAGCTGACACGATGACGGAGGAGGAAGGAATGACATCGCAGTGTGGGGACAGAGAGCAGGAGGCTGGCACTGCACCTGCTCCGCTGCCTGGTGCTGCTGGGAAGGACCAGGTGTTTGGGGATGGGAGGGGAGCATTKGTGTGTGTCAGGGGGGGTCTTCTGCTTCCAGAGAAGGCTGAGAGCTGCTTCTCGCCRTCTGTCTCACTGCCCAACACCGCCGGCTCAGAAGCTGCCCTGAAACTGGGGAATGGAAAGAATGGTGAAGAGAAGGTGGGAAGGACACATCTCAAATGTTCCTTGGCAGGGAGGGAATCTCCCAGCATTTCTCCCACATTGTATCCCATAAGCCACGTGCTGGGGAAACAGCTCTGGAGGGGAACCAGSAGCAGATCCATCCCTGGGTGAAGAGGCAACTGCAGAGAGCTCATGCCAGGCAAAGGAGAGGAGAGTGGGGACAGGAAGGAGGAGGAGGACGTCCCCACAGGCARGGCTTGTTGCTGACTCTTGCTGACATGGATTTTGAGAGTGTCTTGGGTGCATGTGGAAGCACAGCCCTGCCATGCTGCTGATCCTTGACTCTGGTCTCTGTGAATTCCCTTTCCAGCAACTGCACGTGGACATCCAACCACTGATGCTGGGACTGAGACCTGTAAACCCTGAGCCCAGGAGGGGCAGGGCTGGGCTGAGCCACAGCCTCAGGGAACGTACTTTGTCCCTGTGTCCCCAGCCCCGGGTGCCACTGGACACAGAGGCACAAGCCAAGCCCTTGGGCACCACCAGCACTTCCCCAGGCACAGCAGGGTGGGCAGCTCCAGCTGGGAACAGGCATGGGAGCTTGCTGGCCTCAAAAAGGATGCTCCAAATCTCGTTAATCTGGGTCGTGTCAGTGCCAGGTTAGGAAGACTTCSACTGCTCTGCAGCACCAGGATTTTCTCATGCTGTTTCCCGCTGGTGGCCTTCCCCGAYGAGGCTCCCTTTCTCTAACACTTTATACAAATATAAAATGTGGGAAAGAAACAAAATGACACGTAATTCTTGACACAGAATAGAATAGGGCTGGATTTTCATTTAGAATCCCTCTACCCACAGATCCTGTGAATTGCAATGGCACAAAATTGTTAAATTGCTTTACATTTGGGAAAACTCAGTTCATAAAAAATTGCTAACAATTTATTTTTGTACTACATGGTTGACATCCCTCTCTCTCTCTTTCTTTTCTCCCCTCACTCTCTCTGCTGGTTATATGYTGGTTTTTTTCACTGCATCTCTGCTGAGATTCCAAGAAAAACCCAAGTGTGTCATACAACATTGCTTTCTGATTTGCAAGTTAAATAGTTTACATAGGCAAAAATGTGGAGCAATTGGAATATTCCCTACCCAAACACTTAGGGACTCAAACCGCACATTTTAGCCTGGCAGGCCTCCACTGGTATTTTTAGCTAGAAAAAAAAGCATTCTGAAGTAACAAGAAAAGACAGATCAGATCTAGGGAAAAAAAAAAAAGTTAAACCACCATTGGACATGTTTTGTGGATGTTGCAGTTTTGGTGTGAGTTTACACCTTGTCCTGTGTGTACAGTAGAGTGCAGAACACGTAGACTTTGAAAGTCGAGGCCCTTCTGAAATGCTGTTCCCGACGTGGGGTTAGCCTTCTTGCTGATTGATTTAGTCTTTTGGAAACAGGCAAACCATCAGGAGCTTTCTGCTCAGAGAGATTAGCATTCATAGCCTGCTGTTTTTTAATTAAAAAAGCCATTTAAATACAAGGGTTGGGGTTTCTGCCAGCAACCATTAAAAATACTTGTTTTGTAATTATCCCCCAACCCCTTTTTCTATTTAATTCTTTTTTTTTTTTCCTTTTCTTTTTGTTTCTCTGAAGTCCTTGACAGGTTCTTCCTGTTCCATCTACCTGCTCTAGTGGCACTGTACCTCCCACCGAGGTCAGCAGCCGGCTGTAAATCTCCTGCCAGCCCTGCTGCAAGCAGCTGGCAGGAGGTGTGGGAAGGATGCGTCCAACATCCGTTTTCCAGCGACTGACTTTATCCTCTGCCTCCTGCTCGGAGGATTAGGGGCACAAGCCCAGCTTTGTCGTGGCTGCAGGACCTCCAGGGCRTCACCCCACTGGGAATTCCCCCAGGGCAAACATGGCACTGTTTGGACACACAGGAAGGGGACGTGCTGGGGGTGGGAAACTTAAATAGGCCTTAGCTCTATGCCAGGTAGTAAACACGTTCTAGCTGTGCTGTGTGTGCCTCTGTTCATCTCTCGTGTGGAGATTGGCTTGTGGAGTTGCCCAGAAAACCTCACCAAGGTGGTCTGTTCATGGTGGTTTTCTGTCAAAGGTTGATCTTGAAGGTCTTTTCCAAGCTGAATGGTTCTGTGTAGGGCTTGGCTGAATATTCTGTGTGTTCTGCAACCACCCCGGGTTCCCCCAGGCATTGTGCCTGTGGTAGGTTTGTAGCTGTGGATGTATTATTGTTCAGGCATGTGTATGCTCACCAAAAAGGTGGTGACCAAAGGCATTAACCTGAGTGGTGGCTGCCTTTTGATTGCTTCTGGGGAGCTTGCATCTAATGATTTTTGTGTTCTTGAGTCTTCTTGGGCTATGGCCTTGGATTAGTGCAGAAACCCTGCCCCACAATATGAGCATCTTATCATTGCATGGAACCTCTACTATTTCTACTGCTCTGCAGCAGTGTGTGGGGGCCCTAAAAGTCGATGGRGGGGAACAGACAATTCCTGTTTTGACATCTGACAGGTGACTGTCAAGTTCTCAGTTCATTTTCATCTACAGTTAGAGTCTCACTTGCRAAGTTTCAGCGTTTCCTCATCCTGTTTTGCCCCTTCTGCTCCCTCAGCCCATTGCCATCTCCAKCTCCATCACCTCCCCCTGCACCTGCAGCCTCCTCAGAGGGTGTTTCATCCCTGGTACCCCCATGGACCTGCTTCAAACTGGTCAAACCATGGAKTCAAGATTGTTGGTGACTGGCTTGCCTTTGTGCTACAAAATGGGGAGGGAAAGTTCAGGTTTGGTCACCACTGATATGAAGAAAATGTCTTCCCCTCTTTGCTGCTGCCTTGGTCCTCTAGCTGCTGCAAGCTCCCTTTTTTTCTGCTTTTTCTGCCTTTTCACTGCCTTTTCCTTCTCCACAGCTGCAGACCTCTGGTTCAGTGTTACTGGTTTGAAAAGTGCATGTGATGAYAGTGCTTTTGACAAAATATTCTGCAGTTAGGAACAATTCCTTGGGGCAGCCTGCTGGTATTAGGTTGAAGGCCTAACCTCCTCCAGCAAATATTTAACACCAGAATGATCTCGATTTCATCTGGCTGAAAATATCCCACTGTGGTCCTTGAATCACATGRAGCTTTTCCCCCAGTAAATTCATGTTGTATTCTACACAGATCCATGGCCAAATAAAGGACCAGCCCCTCATCTGCTTTCAAATGCATATACATCTTCTAGATTTCCCTTTAATTTTCTGATGGCAGTTTTCAGTTGTATTCTTCAGATGAAGATTATCCACGTGCTATTTTACAAGTATGCAAATACCGTTCTGGTCTGACTTACAGACTGCACAAAAGCTTAGTAAAAACTGTTGGAGAAATACTAAGGCTCRTAAATGTCTCTATTCAGATCAGTGCTTTAAATTAGCTTCAATTTGTGGTGGAAATGCAATAAGACTAGAGCAGAATACTTTTGAAATCCCACTTGAAGTGATTATGTAAGTTAGGAGATATCTGCTATCCAATGCAAAGCCCATGGAGATGTTTTAATCCCGGGGGGCTTTTTTTGAACCAATATTTCCCCTCCAGTGACTTCTTACAGTGTTCATAGGACAAGCTGCAGAGCAGGGGGAGGGATTCACCTCAGTCTCAGGCCAAAAGTGTTCATAGAAAGGCTTTCTTCTTACTGAACGTGCATCATGAAGAGCTATCAGAGCTGCTGGTCCTCTTGTTGATTTGTGACCCTCTAGGTGCCCTGAGTGTTTCCCTGGGAAGGTGTCTTCCCACAGCSCTCTCCAGCTCCCTCTGCAAAGCCAAGGATATCAGCAACCTCCTTCCTCCCTCGGTTTCCTCCTGCAGACCCCTCTGAGCACAGGGCAGGTCCCCACCTCAGCCTGTGCCTGCCCACCCAGCCCAGAAATGACAGCCTGTGCTCGSCTGGTGGCACCCAAACCACCAAACTATGGCACACACAGGGCACCCCAGCAGTGTCCTGGGCTCTGCTCCCACCTGCAGACAGTGGCCATTCCCACATTACCCCAAAAGGCCACGACCTGCAAAATGCCATATAAACATGTACAACACTTGATCTTCAACACCTAGTGAGCAGATTTTCCAAGGGAGTCATTCCCCTGCCAGGCCAAGCTTTCTTTTGGCCAAGAGACACACAGGAAAACTTAGCTCCTCTCCTAGCAGAGGTTAGTCCTGCTCCTGGTGGTGTTGCCACGAGGAGTAAGATCTCCTTTCCAACAACACAGGCCATGAGCAACCTCACCATGAAGTGGGGATTTTGACTCATGATTCAGAGCTCACAGAAGGAGCTGCGCCTGGCAGATCATACCTGTTTAAAGCAGCTGGAATGGGTCTTAAGGTTCTTTATTCTCAGTGCTATTTTGCTGTCAGGAAACAGCCATGAAAGCCAATAGCCAAGCATATGTCTGATCTCATCTCCTTTCAGAGCTGATTCCCAGATAGGATGAAGGCTTTTCGCTGCTTTTGGTTACTAGATAAGCTCACATGCTGAGAGCTCGAGGTGGATCTGAAGGATCAAACCCCTGTTTATAATTCATCTGTGCTCAAGGTGAGGCTATGTGATAGAATTTCCATTTTTATAAGTTTGCTTTTTTTTTAAAAAAAAAAAAAAAAAGAAAGAAAAGAAGAAATGGAAATACACCAAAGAGCTTTGTTCAAAGAGCCCCACCTTAGGAAATGGCAGAATGAAGTTGGTTTTGGTCTCTTTTCTGAACTCTTGCAGGATGGTGTTAATAACCTTCTTTTAATGTAGATTTTGAGCGTGCAATACATGCAGAGAGGGGAGTGTACTGTGTTTAACACATCTGTAAATGCCAGATCTTACAAAGCACAAAAGTCAGACTTACGTGGGCTGAGAATGGCTAAAATCCTCTTCTTTCTTTATGTCRTTTATATTTTGAGTCTGGGGGTTTGTACAGAATTTCAGACATTTGTTGAAGATCTCCCTGCTCATTGCAGGGAGTTGGAACCAGATGACCTTTAAAGGTGCCTTCCAACCCAAACTGGTGTATGATTCTATGATTCCATGTTTACACAAGTGTTTTATTAATTTTGTCATGCAAGATGCAAAGTTGATCATTATACAAAAAGTGCCATTTGAAGGGGACCTCTGGTTGGACCAAGAGAAGAAGTTTGTGAGGTGTTGCCAATGTTTCCTGTCTTACTCTGGGGTGCCCCAGACCCAAACACGTCGTGGGATTTCCATTTAGGGCTGGAGAAATCCCCCATGGCCCATAAGGAGMGAGAGATGGTGCAGCATCGTGTTTTATCATGGAGAACAGAAGTTACTCATGAAAAGTAATGCACTGGTGCCAGATCTTAGCACCTTGTGGAAGATCCTGTCACCATCCGAGTGATTTTCCTGCACAACAAAAGTCTGGGGAAAGTTGCCAACGCCTGTTATGTCGAACAATGTAATATATGCACTTTTTTTTTTCTCACTGCAAACATTTTTGTGTAATGTGAGATGCCGATCTGTCTGAAAGCTATTGACAGGTTCTGTGCTTTCTCAGGGGAGCACAGGGGGAAGAGCGARCTGAAGCAGCATTTCAAGTGATATAGTCATATAATATCTTTGTTTAAAAACATAAAAATCTAACTGCCTTAACACTCCACCGCATAATTCCGCAGGACATGTGAAACACAGCACACTACAGCACTTAGTCTGTGAAGGATTCCCTTGTCACTGTCAAAATTGTTTTAGAAGTCTAAATTAATGCATAGCACTGCATTTATTAAAATGTGAAATAATCATAAATTTTTCATTCTTTGTACACTTAAGCTAATTTTCACATAAATGAAGCACTTGGCAGTTGAAATTCCACATATGGTTGACAGTGATGTTTGATGTCRGAACAATGCCCTGAGCTCCATGCAAATTAAACATATTTTAATTATTCGGGATCTCCATTCTTCTTTTACAGTGTGTCTAAGCTGAATATTAAAAGGAATTTTAAGTGTAATGTATTGTCAGCAACTGACTCCATCAGCCAGGGTGAATCCTCTGCTGCTGAAAGGGAAGTGACCCGAAGTGAAAATTGGAAAAAGTGCAAGAGAAAGTAAAACTTTTCTTAAGCTTCAGACGCCTGTCTGGCTTTAGGGGAACAGACTGGGACTGCCCCTCCAGCAGTGACCTTTGTGGCCACAGGACAGAGCAGAGGAGGCTCTCCAGGGCAGGGAGCTGAGCCAGAGGCACGTGTTTCTTTTGGAATGGGAACTCTGGAATGGGAACTCTGGAATGGGAACTCGAGCTCTCACTGTTGCTCCCCGGGCACCAGGATTCAGTTCCCTGTTAAAAAACCACTGGGTTTCCATGGCAGGGATGCCCTGATTTTGTTTGGGCAATTCCAGGGATGGCAGTAACAGCAATCTCAACCATGCTCCTGGCATGCTGGGCCAGGGTCTGGGGTGATCTGGGACCATCCATCAGCATCTTCATGCCAAATGTTTGTACAGTYGACTAAAGGCTGACAACTAGACCCCAAATCTCATGGGTGTGTTTAGGTATCTTTAGTTTCCCTCAAGAAAAGGAAAGGAATCTTARAAATGCCTCTTTCCACGTCAATTTAAAAATGTTTAAACACTAACTGAAAAAAAAAAGAAAGGAAACCAAGCTGGTATCTCTAGAGTATGGTTTGGGGRGTACCCCAGCCCTTCTCTTCCCCTGAAACTGAGGGGTGTTGGTCTGAGSTCCAAGTGAAACATCAGATTTCTCAGTAACAGAGGTACTTTTAGGAGACAAAAAGAAACAAAASCTATTGGGCTCCAGTTTAGGCAAATGAAAAGTTTTCCTTAACTTTGGCTGAGTGCTACCATACAACCTGGAGTGGAGAGACTTTCTGAAAAGTGGGATCATGCATATCCCAGGGTCTTGTRTAGATGATTTGGGTCAGCCCTGTGTAGTGATCTGAAGACCTAAGACAGTACAARCAATAATTAATTCTTTTTCCCATCTGTTGTCATAGAATTGCTTATGAACATTTACCATTGTTTAGGAGTATTGCTTTGCTAGGCTGCTCAGAATTTATTTGCACTTTTAGCAGMACTTGTGATTATTTTTAGACATAAGTACGTTGATCTTAAGAAGGTGGAAGCTAATGAACATGTAGCAAGTGAGGAATTATGGTCTTTGATCATCAACTCTTCCAAAAAAGAAAAATTTTAGTTTGAAAGAAAAAAAAAATCACCCCCAAWGGAAATTAAAAGAGGTGTTCCAAAATGTTAAGGAAGTTTTGCTGAATTTCAGCAGAAGCCATTGATTCTGCCCTCTATTTATTTAGTAGTGGATGACTTACAAAAGTAAACAGGCTTCTAGTTTCATTAGGATTACTTTTCCTTTTGTGTAAAAGAACACCTGACCCTTTTGCTGACTATAACCTGTGTGTAAAASTTTACTGACCTGTTCAGGTGCTTTGTTTTTCTGAAGGTGGGAGGATCCTGTGGTCACCATCACAGGCATTTGACTTAGTTCTTGTTCTTGAAACAAAGACAAAGCCTTGAATCTCACTTGTTGTTTCTGGGTGGGTTTTTTTTTTTTGGTATCATCTGTCCTCTGGGTAAATTTAAATCTCTGACCCCCTCTAGCTGCTGTAAAAGAGCTCCTGGACTCCTTCCCTTCCTCCTCTCCACTGCTGAGATGAAGGGTGAGGTTCTGAAGAGGTCGGGGCAGGAAGACTAAGGAAGGTTTTTGGCCCAGAGGAGGATGTTGGGAGAGGAGATTGAAGGCAAGGAGCCAGTAAACCTTAATGGCTCAAGAGTCAGAAAGTAGCTAATAAACTTCTAGATTATATGGACGAGAGACTTCACGGAGTTTTTCAGTTATCTCATAATCTGTGGAAAGTCTTTGGTTTTTGAAATGTGGATGYAGGCACTCCAGTAAGTTCTGGCTCCCTGAACCTTGCTCCTGAGGGTTTCACGTGGAGGATCAGCTATTAAAAATATACAGAGGCACCCTTAAAGATGAGAAGTCAAAAATTCTAACACTTTAAAAGTACTTTTTTTCCCTCCTCTTAACTTCTCCTCTTTCAGCTTGAGCAATGAAAGCTCCAGTGCTCTTATTAGCTTCCGAGTTGATGAGATCTGGAGACAGGGGTGTTCTGCTGTGCTTTCCCCCAGCTCATCATGCTGCCTTCTCTTCAGAGAGTGGCCACAGAGCAAAAAGGAGAAGAGAAGACTGCAAGACTCATTTCTGTGCTTGTTGGTTGTGAGCAGATAGATACTAAATTGGCTCTTCTTCAACTCAGTCCTTCCCCTGTGAGTGTTCCAAGCTCGCTTTTTTGGCACCTGCAGGCGTGGTGGKTAATTTGCTGTTCACAGGCAAAGTATGCTGGCAAACCTTTGTCAGGCACCTCAAAATGCAGATATAAAACCCTTGGAGATTGCCTCTGTTCCCTCTCTTGTTTTAAGAACCTCTGCCACCTTCTCTATTTGTGTTCCTACTATAAGGCAGAGCTAGAAAATAACGTGGACCATCAGATYGGGTTCCAGCAAGAAGTTTGCAGTTAAATAAAGTTGACATCTACCACATGTAGGACATGGCATGAAAACTATGGTGAAGGAGAATACTTATTTCTTGTTCCCTCCCTGTGGAATTCCCAATAGGTGATGAGACTGGACTAGAAGATGGGAAGAATAGGCCTTAGTTTTGGGAGGAAAGTGAGAGTTAAAGGCATTCAGACAGAGAAACTGATCTTGCTTAAACTTCAGAGGATGGAAATATTTCAGAATACCTGAGCGTTGGACAAAGCTGCAGAAATCCTGAGTAGTGCTCACTTCTCTGTAGAGTATTTAATATATTTTCATTTGTGAAGTGAACTGTTCCTCAAGTAGCCATCAGCTCCTTAGAGTTAGATGCACATGAGGCTGATGTGTGTGTGTGCRTGTGTATCACCCTTTTCCAAGCTGCTGAGTGTAAATTCAGTTTCAGAGACAAGTCGATCCAAGGTAGTGTGGGGACAAGAGGGACAGCTTCACAAGAGAGGTGGTAGAAGGACAACCAAAGAATTGTGTGTTTGTCTGAGTTTTAGGAGAAATTAAAGCCATGGGCTGATTTTGGCTTCAGTGTTAACCCTGGATACACACAGCTGCAGAACTCTGAAGGAGAGGGAGGGGCTTACTGAGTTGGTCTATTTGTAGATAAAAGAGGAAAATGGAGCCAAACAGAACATCTGCACAAGGCAGCAGGACCATGGAAATAGAAACTCCTCCATCCATCTCCTACAAAAAAAGCCCAACTAAACCTGGCACYTCCTCAGGCTGTGAGACAGAGCCCACTCTGCCTGTTCCCACAGGGCTGAGGGACCTGTGCCCTGTCAGCAGCCTGGGACAGGCCAGCACAGCACCACTGGGAGGTGTCCCTCCCTTTTCCACACGCTCCTACCACACATCACTTCAACCCAAAGCAGGTGTGTAAGCAAATAAACAACCCTTCTGCTGTGCTTAAGGGTTAATAAGGTTAGTGCTGGGAAACAATGAAGGCTGAGAAAAATGGTTCTGCATTGACTGGTAAGTGTTTAACAAGCTCCTTTGTGGAGGCAGCGGGGACAGGCTGGGGCTATCACTGATTGCATCAGTCTAATGAATTGGTGGTCACAGCAGATATTGTTGAGGATGTGACACCTAAAGATGGATGGGATTGCATCCCTAGGCTCTCCTTGCTTCAGTTKCATTCCTCTTCTTGCTGCACATTACTGATCATTCCATTAAAGTTCAAGAACAGCATCCTGAAATTAAAGGAAGGCCTGTAAATGTGGCCAGGATAACACATATTCTCCCTTGGCTCCTCACTTGCAGTAGAAAGTACTCAAGTGATTTGGAGAAGGCTGGGGGATAGCTTTCAAGTGTTCAGGGGGAATTCCTTTTCTCCTGTCACTTTTTTTGCATTTAGAAGGGGTGAAAAGGAATAACAGAGAGGTCATGATGTGTAGAAACAGCAAACACAAGTTTTCATAGCACATTCTCATCAGCTGAAACACAATCTCCTGTATTGACTGGTTRAAAAGCCATGTGAAAAAGCACCTTTAACTCTTTCCTCATGAATGTTTGCACAGGGAGGGAGGGATTTTTTTCTTACCTAGGAGGAAAAAAAAAAAAAGAATAGGGAAAAAAAAAAGGGAAGCATCAGGCACCAATAAGACAGTTTAGCATCTCTAAAAAAATATTTTCATTTTTACACAAAACTAAGCCAAGCACTTTTGTTGCCTTAATAGGAAAACAAGCAAGGTCCTGGGTGTTGCATTCTTGGGAGTAGGCAGTGACAGCAACAGGGACTGCTGCAGCCACAGTCACCCTGCAAAAATAGGCCAAAGGCATCCTGTCTTTTGGGTTTGTCAAACCCACCGCTGTTTGGCTGTTTTGCTAAAGTGAGTGGAATTCCTCCCTTGGTGGGCTTCTGACTGCTGCTCAATAGGATTAAATTAGAACTGGGATTCTTCTAAGAAAAGGCCTGGAATCAATTGCAGTATTGACGCTATTCCAGAAAAGAGAGAGCCAGCATGAATTCAACAAGCCTCAAATAATGCCCAGTGCCTTTCACTGCTAAATGCTTTTTGAAAAAAGTGGTTTCTTTTTTCCTTGTTTAGGTCTTTAATTAATCTTTCTTGTCATAGTCTTCTGTCATCTCTGGAACAGTTGAATGTATTGCATGACTGACTCATCCTGTCCAGAGTAGCTGGATTAAGAGTTTGGGTTGGCACATGCAGACAATGTTTGCAAATATGGGGGCTGGAGGACTGATCCAGGTAAAGCAATTCAACTGTCTAAAAATGCTTGTGAGTGCTTTGTCAAAGTTTCAAAGGCCCTAACATGGCTGAGTTAATCAGTAGGAGTTAGTTCACTTGAAAAATCTCCCTTTGGTCCCTTGCCTGCATCCTTAGGTCTGTGAGAAGCATTAAATGTTTTAAGACCTGAACCCAAAGGTCTGTGGAAGTCTAAGGAAAATGCCCAGTGACTTCTTGGATCAGACTTCAGACRACTGGAGGAGAAACTGGGAAGCACATGTGTGTTGGAAAGGACGTGCTGTAGGCTCTGTGCATCCAACATCTGGGATAATGAGTATTGAACCAGAATAGGGTTCAAAACCAGAACTTGAATCCCGCATATGAACATGAAAATCTTCATTTTTGGTGCACAACGTTAGGATGAGTTGTCTGAGAGAGAGGATTAAAGGGGCTGAGAGCATTCCAAGGCCTTGTAGGTTTGGTGGAGACCATGTTTCCAGAAGGTGGAGGGTTTCCTTTGCAAGGGGTCAGTCTCTCCCCTGAGCCAACGGGAGACATCTAAGGATCTTCTTGTTGGGATTACAGAACACACTCCATCTGTATATTTATCAAAAGCTTGCTGGAAAATAGGCAAATTTCAGCATTTAGACTGTGTACCTGGGCTGGGTATGAAGGCTTCCTGCCCTGAGATGTTTCCCCACTGTATTAACACTGAAATTCCTTGCAACACTCTTGTTTTCTTACTATCACTAATGTTGATATAGGGCAATTTACAGTGCCTTTCAGGATGGCAATTAAAGAAGCCAACAACCACACAGTCAATTAGTGGGGAAACAGCAATCAATAGAACGTACAATGAGCCCTAACTAGCAGGAAGACAATTAAGACACAGGAGATAAAACAGTGACCAGTGACAAGTGCTAAATCTCCTGCCAGGAGTGTAGGTGAGAGGAATAAACTTGGTCCCTAGGGAGAGTTAGGTTCTTTCCTCGGCCTTGCTACTGACACACCCCACCGCCTTTGCCATATCTATTAAGTCCTAAATTACTTGTGCTATAGTATAACTCTCCTTCAGGATCTTAAATAGCAAAGGGAATGTGGGTTTTCACRTTTCTGTGAGCTCCATTTTCATGTTGTGGGTGCTGCCTGGTCAGGCATAACCTCCTGGTGCCAGTGGTTGTTCTCACCCACCCTCGGGGCCATTCGAAACCCCTTTGTGGAGGTGGACTTCAAAAACCGTGGGACTGATTTGTCAGGGTGTGAAGCTTTTTGGACTGTTTGGACAAGTGATTAGCATCCATTTACTGTGAGTTTTATGGTGGCACATCTCAGGAAGGCCATCTCTCYGAATTCCATTGGGCTTTCAAAGAACCCGGGGAACATCTCTGGGCTAGCACTGGGCCCCCATGGCCAAGACAGGCTGCCTGTTGAGCCTGACAATGCTCATAAGTGTTTGCTGGAGCAGGAATCACACAGCAAGTTGTGCAAGTATAGCCAAGATGAAAAGATTTCACGTGCTGTGTATCTGCCAAAGGCATCCCAGAGCCAGCGGGGATAGTGCTGCACTGAGGGCCGATCCTTTAACAGTAGTATCCATGTCTGCTTGACTGATCTGCTGGGGTCTTGAAGAGCAATATATAGGTTTAATGTGCAGCAGCAGCAGAACGGTGTTTCCTTTCTCTTTGGTGCATTAGGAGTGTCATTCATAAGTGTTCCCGAGTTACCCTGCCATACTGTACGAGTGAAAAGTGCAGGAGTTCATGAATAAGTTATAGCCTGAACCCTATTAATAGTCCCACTGATGATATGTTATGGCAATCCTCTGGCTTCTCCCCCACCCTGCAGCTTAACTCTTACTGTGCCTGTCAGGAATTGTGCTGTGAAATGCCTTGCCAACAGCACTGTGAGGGCTGATTGCCCTTCTGTGGGTGTTGGCGAGCTGCAGGCCAGAYGTGTGAGACTGCTTTGTTCTCCTTCCAAGGGAAGTATCTCTAGGTGTTGTCAGAGTCATCAGTTTTCATCCAGAGCTGGTGAAGGTGGGATTTTCCAGGGCAGAACCTCCATGTTTCGTTCCTGTTCCTGCTGCAAGACACCTGGTGCCAGGTTTACTCACTCCCAGCCAGGATGGCAGTGGTGTTTTCCAAGGCTAGTGTTTAAAGCCATTGTGATAAAGAGGAGGTGTCAGGGGGTGTTGGTGGAACATGGCTGAGACAACTTCACTCAAGRGACAGGAGAATATGTCCCTTCCACAGAACCATTAATCTTCTGACTTCAAAATGCTTGTTATTGAGGACAAGATAGGTTGGAAAAATGCTACCTGGGCTTATAGAAGTGCTTTMCTTGAGATTATAGGGGGGCTTTCATTCTATGATGGTTAATGCCAAAGTGACATGTGCAAGCTATTCCTTGCTGCTGACTTGAGCTTCTGAGCTGAGCAAGTCTTTCTACCTTTCCACAGGCTATAACAAATTCCTCTCCACTCCTGCTCCAGCAAAGTACCTCCTCATTCCTTCTGCAGGCACAGGATTTACTCCTCCATCCCTGTTCCATCTGCACCATTTATTTCCTCCATTCCATYTGCAAGACCAAACTCTTGACACGAGTCAAGAGTGAGGCTTTTAAATGATTGCAAACTCGATCTTCATATTTATCCACATAGGATACGTGGAGCTGGAATGTAAATTTGTCAGATRCTGCTTCGTTCCTGCCAGCCTCAGCCTAAATGCATGGCCTGGTCAGCAGGACTACTTGAGCTGGTCACAATTGTGATGTTATTCAGCMAAATAAACACATATTGGTATTTTTGGTTTTGAGCTTGAACAACTTTGCAAAACTTTCAAAGAAAATTTTGAAGGCCACTCTCAGAGGTTGGGACTGAAGTTTTCCATATACCATGTTCACCTGTACRACCCAGAAAACTTCAGCAGCTGCAAAATGATCCTTAATGTCATGACTGAAAAGAGCACCTGCATTGAGGTGAGCCTGTGCCGTGCTGGAGCCTGSTAATGACAATGGATAGGTTTGCGAACAGGAGACCTTTGGAGAAGCTGTAGTGAACTGATACGAAATAAGAAATTGTTCAAGCAAGAGTTTATGAAAGYGTGATGATCCCAAATTACCAAAACCCTCTAAAAAATCAGGTTAGAATAACTTTCAAAGTGCTTTCTGTATGTAACCTCAGACTTCCCAACTGCATGTGTTGTGAGTGTGAAGAAGATTGAACTTTGTTCCTTCCTTATTAACATAAAAAAGGATTAATTCTAATTTTATGGGAGAACAAGAGATTGTTCATTACTGATAAAGGCTGCATTAAAGCTCTCTCTAGACTTACAGAAGGGAAAGTGGGGAATTTATCCAGTATTTTAAAACATATGCCCCACAGATTTTCCAGCACCATGGAGAAAAGCTTTATAAACCAGCTCAGATAGATGGAAGGCTGTGATAGGTCTTCAGCTGAAGGYCTTGCTGAGATATTACAGTGATAGTCATGTTAGAAAAGATGATAGATTAGATGCAGCCCCACTGGAGGGGGCATGTGTGCACYGACTGCTGAATGCTCTGTGCTCATAGAGATACAGCTCTGGAGCCATCACTTAGCAGCTCTGAAATGTCTGTACAGTTTTTTATGCTGTAATTTTGTATTGTTCATAAATATTCATAGGTACTGCTGCTTTTCTTGATCTTATTTTGGTGAAGCAGCACAGTCTGTTGGTTAGGAAAGGAAGCTTGGAGCCAGTCAGAGCTCCAAACTTCTGCCCAAATGCTGCTGGRTTCCTGGGTGGCTGTAAAGCAGGCACTTAAACTCATCATGCTCCAATTTTCCTATCTGTAGATTAACTATCACACAAGTAAATGTCCTCCTTGCAGGGGAGTGGAAGGYATTAATTAATGTTTGCAGAATGACTCGAGCCCCTCTGTTGAAAGGTGCTCCRGAAGTGCAAATGGATTATTGTTATTATGATGCTTTTCCATACTGAGCCATATTGAAGTCAAGTGCTTTACTTTTATTAACTGTGCTGGGGCTGGATCAGCATCGGTGGGGAGAYGTCTCTGCATTTGGGAAGTGTTTCTCCCATTTTCTGCATTTTGGACAGGTCCCACCTCGTTAAAGCCAGTAAAGGTGGAGATCAGAGCATCAACTGGTTAAAGTAACAGGGGGAAGGGCAGGAAGAGTGGAAGTCCCATGCTTTTGAGGAAAATCGGCATTGAAGTCCTGGGGACATTATGTTAATGGCATTACTCAATTTCTGGAAGCAATGCTGATTAAATATTCATTGACTTTGATTATACTGAAATTAGGACTAAAGCGTGAACTCAAATTGAGTGGAATAATGGCAGTGTAAATAATGCATACTTTCTAAATTGAAAACACCAGCTTGTGCTCTGCTCCCCCTCTCCCCGCCCCCTCGGTTTGTCATTGTGCCATTTGTTTAGGAGACGATTATACTGATGTGTGCATATCTAGCTATCATTTTTACCAGCTGGGAAAAAAAATGTGAAATTAAAGGTTTTCTACATTGTTTGCTTTTCCCTAGTCTTGGAAAACAGAAGTAAATACAGTGCAACAAAGACTAAGCTCGTTTCACGAGAAGGGGTTAGAGGCTGCTGCTCAGCCTTAGTCCTCTGCACCTCTCCAAGGGAATGAGAAATGCTGATGGCAATTGGGCCCTTGGAGAAAGAGACCGGGAAGGAAACACTGGGAGATTGCAGGGCACAAGGGGAATAGGGTAGGTCTGGCTGTGAAGGTGACAGATGGGGACATCTGTCCTGCCCTGGGTGTGTGCTGGAGGCTGGATCCTGACTGTTCACGGAGATCAGGCTCTGAGGGCGCTTTGGGCATGGATGACACAGCCARTGAGAAGCCTCTTCCCTGCAGATCACACCTAAGTCCAGCCCTTTTCTCCCACTGGCCCCAATGGGTCCTACATTCCTTCTCTGCATSCCTCTGGTTTCAGAGGGACCCATCTGACTCTGGGTCTGCAATGCTCACGTGTGCCATACTGCCCCATTCCGGACGKTTTTTTTTCCTTCTATTTCTGTTACTCAAAATGCGTCTTTTTAGCTTTTAGCAGGGTGATGTTCCGACGGCATCTTTTCCAAAACTCTCTTTAAAATCAGAAGCATATTATTTTTAATACAATACACAATGCAGAAATGGCGGGGAGGCCCTTTCGGCAGGGTTGCCAATCAGGCGGCTCCTGCGTGGGGCCCGGGGGGGGGAACGGGGAACTGCGTGGGTTCCGTGGGCTGGGGACTGCACACTCTGGAAACCAAACCGGTGGTTTTTCAAAGTTCAACATGCTGGTTGCGAAGAAAAAGCSCATTAAGGAGCAAATCGTTTAAGGCACAGCCTTCCTTCGAGCCCCAGGGAACTTGCTTTCCGTGACAGCGTGATGGAAGGGTTGCTCGGTCGCACTCCGCGTTTCCCCGCGCAGCGGGTCTCGCTGCTACCTGAGATTTACTCTATTGTGAAGTTCTCACCGGAAAATAGCGGGGGCAGGAATTCTGTCTACACCTGCCTTTCCTCCTTGCAGGCAGAGCCGTGCTTGCTCCCGCCCCGTCCTGCTCCGGGAGTGCGCTTGGTAGCCGAGGGAGCGGGGCTGACTGGCACAAGGAAGATGCTGCCGCAGTGCTCGAGATGCTGTGACATGACTGCAAACACCAGGGGCACTTGGACCCATTCAAGAGTGTTCTGCTTTCCCACCCACARATATTTCTGCTTTCCCTTTCACCTTGGTGTGTGTCCAAGACGGACTGAGACTGTTACAGTTCCCAGACCTACAAATCTGCCTCATTCTTGCTGCTCGCCTGGAGTGGCTGAGTCCCCTCTAGGTCTTGGAGACGATGAGATTCATCCTCGGTCCATGTTTCTGCAGCCTTTTCTGTGGATCAAAGCTCTTTCCATGGCTGTGAAATCACTCCTCAGCTAAACCATGACCTTTATGAGTTGTGTGACACACGCACGTTTCTGTTCCCAAATCTCTTCCTCTTCTGGAGGGGTGTTTGTGCAGACATGGGCTATCACCCCATGCAGTTCCTCTCTGRGAGATGAAAGGGTGGCACACCTGTATTCCAGTGGCAGGGATTAGGACGGATCTCTTGTATCCCTCTGTCCTCCAGCCCCTTGGAGGGTATCACACCGGGACAGATGGGGATCCTTCCCTCCACTGCCACTGCAGGGTCCCTGATCTGGCAGGCTGCTGGATCGGCCTGTGCAGCTTCAGCTGCCTGGTCCTAGTGGGGAAGAAGGAATGCCCTCCATCTTTTATGGTAAATTTATGCCTAAAGTGATTTCCTTAATCCACCTGTGATGCCRTGAAAGCCGATGTGAGAAGGAGCTGCGTGCCCTGCTAAGGCTCATGGATTCCTGCTTTTGTTCCCCAATAACCTGTGAGGTGGTCATGGGATTTTAGAATCACTCTAATTAGATTTCTTCTTTTCCAGCCCCTTTTTCCAAGGACTCACTTTTTTTTTTTCCCTCTCCTCTGACCTCTCACTCGTGTTTTCATAGCTGGAGATGAGGTAGGTAGTGATAGTTCTGCTTTTGGTTTGGCTTGTTTTAATGACCAGAATTTCCCAGTAAGAGCAGGAGGCTGTGGGGCATTTTGCACTAGAGATCCTTCTGTTCTGTGAAATATCTTTTATTAAAACTGTTATTCACAAATCAAAGCAAAGTCACCACCTGATTAAAACTTGATAGGATTAATTTCTTTCCAGGCCGAATGAATTTAATGACATAAGCGTAAAGATTTGCCTTTTTCCTCCTTAGGAATTTCCCCTTATTAATTTTACCGCTGCACCGCAGCACCATTTCATATGAACATCTGGATTTGCAGAAAGTTAGCCAAGTGCTTTTTGGTATGCAGRATGACAAACAAATGTGGAGGAATTTGCACAGATGTTAAACAGAGATTTGTGTTTCCAGCTGACTGGTTCTGCAGTGGCCATGGTTTCCAGATTTCTACAAAGGGCAGAATTTTATGCGTAGCCTTGAGAGTGTCTTAGGCTAATTTGAATTTTTTTTTAATGAAATATTGAAAATGAGATCATCCCACCTGAATAGCTGGCCAGGCTCGATGTTGCCATTTAGCAGTAATTATCTGACTWGTCTGTTAAAGTATATTGAGGCAAATCTCCAAGAATTACTTGATCTGCGGAAAATGTGATAAATTTTAGACACATGTTGGGGTTTTTTTTACTAAAAGGAGGGGAAATGTATGCTTCCACCAGAGTACAGTGTACTTGAATAACTTGTGGCTGTGTTTTGAAATGGGTTGGGTAGATGAGAGATGCCTCTCTCTGAAGTCTTGGTTACTCCTAAGTTTTCTCCTGATTCCAGTTATCCCCTTGGGATACATGGAGAGCAGGTGAACAGTCAGTGCAAAACAACCTAAATTTTATGATGTTTCCCAGTGCCATACACTCCYGTGTGGCATTTGGTTAGGCTTTTGGTGAAACACAGCTTTCCTGGATGGGTGTGTTGACATCAGTGTCTTCTCTCCCTACAGTAGCTTTGCTACCAAACTGGGAAGTTATAGCATTACCTGGAGTGTGCTGSATCAAGTCCATGCTCTGAGCCAATGTACCAGTAGCCTAAATGCAAATTACTGGATCACAGGATATCAAAACACTTAGATGATTGTTTCCAAGAAGTTTAGAGTCTGTTTCTTCGCTTTTCTTTTTAAAAAATCTCTTTGCAGCCTGGCACAGCACACACGTACTTAATAATCTATGCTTGTCTCTATGTAAATAATTAATCAGAAAAGGAAAATAATATAAATCCTAGCTATCATATTGCTATTAAAATTGCAGAAGCATTAGTGCATCCAATAAGTATTGTTTCTGTAATTAGATAACCTTTCTGGGCTGTATCAGCACTTGGAATAGGGAACATACGACCATCTGCTTGGAGGCAYCCACGGCAGGAAGGAGGAAGCTTTGTTTTATTCGAAGACCTGGATTTCTTTGCAGAGGGAAGGAATTAGCCCAGCACAGGAGAGGAGGTAATTTATGCCCCTCTCGTTTCCCTGAGAGCTGCCTGAGCGTGGTGGTTGAGGTCTGCCTTAGCTGATCCAAGGTCAGGATCACCAGGATCCCTGTCAGCCCCGGCTGCACATCCCCGTGTGTCGCTCCGGGTGTGACACCCCGGCCTGTCCCTCTGCTGAGCCCTCCAGGCTTGTGCTGGGGCTGGAACAGTCATTTCCACAGCCTGATGAGGTGACACAGAGGGTTTGAAGAGTTGASCTGAACAACTGGCCACCTGCCAAATCTTTTCCCTGGATTTCTGGGGGGTTTTTTTGCCTTGATTGTAGAGCTTTCAGTCTGCGAGGAAATGAGTAGGAGAGGGAGCACATTGTGATCACTGGACACTTGCCTGAGAATTAAACCCAAGTTCTGTTGGGCAGAGATGGGCAGGTATTCACTCGGTCCCCATCTGTGTCACCTGCATCCCTCCTGTCCCGCTGAAGACGCCTGTTAGCAGCACCCTAACATTGGAAGGACACAAATTCATAACCATGTGTTGTTGTTTTGCATAAACGATACATTCTTTTTTTTTTTTTTCTTCCTGAAATGCTGATAAAATCCCATCAGGACACTGCTGAATTTCTGTAAGAGTGGCATTCTCAGTAATACCAAATAATCAGGTTTTCGCTTGCAGTTTGAAGTCTTAGTCCTCATGGCAGACAACCAGGCTTTTGTATCTGGGCACAACTATAAAATAATTATGCAGATAATTCATCCTTTTGAAGACTGTGTGTGAGAGTTTTTCACAATGTGTTTGCTAGACAACTTGGGCTCTCCCTGCAGGACAGACACGGGCTGTACCTGGCTTTCTCCTCTGGAGAGACTGTCATACTCTAGATTACATATGGGAAGAAATCTGGCTCTGTCACCACTCTCATTACTGCATATTTTTTTCCATATGGCAAAGCTAACATATGGTTAGTGGAAATTAGGGGATTTCTATTGCCCAAGTCCAGAACTGGATTAGAACGGATGGTGTTGTCCAGGACAGAGACATATGKACAGATGCTTTAGGAGCATCTTATTTAGCATTCATCAGATTTATGCAGTGCAAGAGTAAATTCTACCAGCTCATAGTCCCTAAAGTGCAAAGCTTCTCCACAGATTAATTTAAACTGGATTTTTCCAGGGAGCCTGAACAGATTAGGTATCAATCCCATTACATTTTAATGGGAACTGGACACTTTTCATTATTTGGTTCTTTTGAAAATCTATCACTTAAAGACCAATCACTGGAATAATTGAAATTGGGCCATATCTTAGTTGCATAGAATTAGTTGAGGTTTGGGGCTTTTTTTTCCCAGTATCTAAATCACTCTTAAATGATTTGAAAAAACCCCTCTGTGTGTGCTGGCATGGTGGGCAAGTTTCACAGCCTCTGTTCTCATTACACATTACTGCTGGAGACAATTAAAATCCCAAATAAACTAAAACCCAGCAGGACAATGATTGAAAAATTCTGCAACTCTTTGATGGACATTCCTAAACCAGTCAAACCCTGCAATGCTGCTGGAGAGGAGGGTCCATATCTCCTCTCTCCCTTCACTGCTGGACCAAAGTGTGGGACCTGTAGTCCTGTAGGACTGCTGGACAGATGTCTTGTGTCCRTGCCCAGCTCTTTGCAAGGTCTCATCCATGTGCATATGAATTTTGCTCTTGCAAATGAAGACTGAAAAAAATTTTTGTTCTTCTGTAGGCAAAAAAAAAAAAAAAAAAAAGCAAAGGGTAAAAAAAATCTGCTTATGGTAATGTTTCCAGAATGGCTTTATTTTCCTTTGAAACATCTGATGGATGAAGCTGGTCAATCATCAAGAAGCTAGTTAAYGTTGTTATCCAGGATGAGGACTCCAAATCAAAAATAAATTATCCTGCAGCTGCTCCTGAGTTCTCCAGCATGTCCTATCACAAGGATGCTCCTCGGACAAATGTTTCCATGGGTAACAKGTGCTGTTCTGATAGCACTCATTAGCTCTCTGCATTGCAGGCTCAGTGCTTCTGCCAGTCAGGTTAATGCTGAGTTATGGAGAAATCTCCTTTCCTACAGGGGCCCAGCACTGTGCAGCCTGGCCCGTGGGGGTGCACATTTTCCACTTGTAAAACCCTCCAAATCTGTCACATTAGGTGCATTGTGARGGAACATGTGCTGGATATGAGCTATTGAAATGATTTAGTCGTTTGTTCACATTAGCTGATGAACCGATTTTCAACACAGAAATCCATACATATGTGGGATTTTATTTGCTGTTGGTAAATGTTTCCTCTGTATTGATGTTTAAAATAAAATTAATACTAATATTGGATGGAGRTGATAATGATTTAATTGCTCCTTGATTGAATTGTTACAAGAGGAAATGAACTATGGTGTGTAATGTGTTGAAGTTAAAATAGAGTWGTATGAGTTAATTTTACATTTCTATCATTTTTGTAACTGTAATGGGCGTTTTCAAATTGCTGTTTCCAATGACTCTTGATTCCAAACCTGAAAAATTTCATTTGTTTATCTCTTGGTCTCACGTCCATTGATTTTTGCCTTCTGAAGCTGTGATTCTACACTTTTCCTTCTTTTCCCCACTCCTAATCCGACAGTTAATATTTCTTGGCCGATTATAAGAAGCTAATTAAAAAATACACATTTAAAAACATTCTTAAAATTTATAGTTGATCTATCACAAGAGTTAAGGGGGCTGTAAGCAAAACATGTGCAGGAAATAAGATGCTAGTTTGCCACAGCTGTGGCTCAGCAGCCCATGGTGGCAACTTCCATGTTGCTCTGCCAATTTACTCCACGACTTAAATATGTGGCTGGAGGCTGGGTTTATTAAGAGGGGTAGAAAGGGGATAAAGGTGTTGGGTGGGGATGTATTTGCAGTTGAAATATGCTGTTATCTATGTGGTTATTCCGTCCGTGGAGTTTGTTAAGAGGAAAACTTGGCTGTTGAGGAGCTGCGGCCGTGGGGCCTCACCCTGTAAGCAGAGACCTCTTTGGAGCCCTGCTGCCAGCGAGGAGCCCTGACTCCAGGGCTGTGATCCTGGCCCTGGGCTTTCTGCAAAGTCTTCTGGTGGCAGAAATGCACCTTGTTCAGGGCTGGTGTGTTTGTGACATCCTCGTGGAAGCAGAGAGAGCAGCACATCCTCCAGGTACGTGCAGGACTCCAGAGCTGCTGCCACAATACTGATGTGTGAATGTGAGCTGGGGTCTTGCTGATGAGCAAATCTGCGTTTTCCTAACTCGAATTCCCTGATAAGTCTATTAGCCTTGAACCTCTCTCTCCCTCACCCCTCCCCTTCCCTGCTGTACAATGCAGGCAGTCCTTCATCATGRCACTGAGAATTATTTTCTTGTTTTAAATCTCGGTTGGAAAATGTCAAAGTTCAGGTTTTGGAGAGAGAAGTCTGGGTGCTAAAAGCAAGAATGTTCTTTTTAATTAGAGTTATGCCCTCGAGCAGTGAGAAACCATTATGTTTTTATTCTTCCTCTGTACTTGTTCCAAAACCTTTTACATGATCAGACTAAGAGGTAAGTGCAAATGAGTAAGCAGCCAAAGGAGTAAAGCAGATTCATAAAAAGAACCCAGGGAGAACTGCAAGTCTTCCTAGCTTGTATTTAGGAAATAACTGACATTTTAGACTATGCTGCTGTTTCTGGAGACAAGATATTTGAAAAGACCATTTCCCTACTGGAACATTGCACTTTTGGAGGTGTGTGTGGAGCTAAACACTGTTCGTAGGACACATTTTTAAGCATTTTCATTTGCTTGATATGAGAGGTGACATGATGCTTCAGCCAGGGAGGCTGAAGAAGAGGCAGCTCTCCTTTTCCAGGGCCTGATACAGGTGTGTGTGCACCAGAGGGTGTGATGCCCCTCTGGGTGTCCAGGGCTTCTCCCTCCCCCTTGCAGCATAACCAGAGGAAAATAATTTACTCCTTGTCTTAGTTTACTGCTGGGTGGGTTTTAAGCCTTAATGGTMATAATGAATTTTGGGAATGAAGACATTATATCACTCGTGTAAGTTACTGGAATACAAAAGACAAATGAGGCATTTGGAAGGGTGAGGAATGGAAACAAACTAACCAAAACTTCACAGACTTTTTTTTTTTATTATTATTTTTTCAAATATTTGCAGCATCTCATTGTTTTTTTTTTTTTTAAATTTTAGTTTAGGTGAGTGCTGTGCCATCCATGCTAGCGGCAGGGTTCTTCTGGTCAATGGATGACAAGTGTATTTGTGATTATGGATTGTGCCGTGGGTCTGTACCCACTTTGGCACGTGCCTGACCCAGAGGTGCCAGGACCATCTTGTACTTGGAGCTGAGGTGGCAAACACCATGCATCCCTTGTGTGAGCCCGTGTACCAAAGCCCAGTTCACGTCACACAGTCCTGTGGTTCCTTCCCAAATCGCCTGAGCACCAAGAGCCCGGCTCTGGGGAAGCACCAGTCTGGAAAACAAACTGAGCTTTCCCCCATAGCCATCAAACCCAGCTCTTCACACAGGCTCTGTGCAAGCTGCTTGCTTGCAGAGGTGCCCCCATGTATGAATAAGATAGATCCCCCTAACACACGCACTTGCAGATACATTCCTGCATAAATTATATTCGTGTATTACATGAAAGACACATCAGTCAATRTGTGAAACCCTGACAGGCAGGAAAYTTTGAGATAAGAGAGGGGAGAAAAAAAAAAGATCTCACCTTTTCTGTCTTATGCTTTTCCTGATAAGTTTTCTTGCTGTGAGTGTTATAAAGGAGGATGTTACTTGATACGAGATACAAAAATAGGAAGGTGTTATCGTGGAGAGGAAGGCACTTTGTTTACTCTATTCTGTCTTTGCCACAAGGTTGTTCTCTGTCTGCAAGAGTGTGGAGGGGGGGAAAGGCCTTATTTTCAGAGCTATCTGGGGTTTTCATTTCTTTTTAAGTTGTATGTTTTAACATGGAATAGTGCAAGGCTCTGTGTGGAGCTGCCTTGTGGGGCTGTAACCCTCAGGCTGGGAGTGGTGCCCACTGTTAAATTGTCCTGCAAATCCTGAAATAGAGGAGGAGGTGGATGCTGCAGCTGTGTGTTTATCTCTTAGTGCATGGGGTGGTGAGAATCCAAGTCCAGGGCTAGATATCCTTGAATGTGGTTCAAACGCATGGCAGAGCCCATTGACCCGAGAGCCAAGCACTGCCCATGCAGGCACTGGGACGCCTGAGGGCAGCAGGAGTGTGTGGCTGGCCCTGGCACCTGGAGATCAGCTGGGACAGGTGCCTCTGGACAGCACTGTCATAGGCAGTGTGATGGAAAAGGGGGAATTCTTGCTGGAATACCCATTTGCAGAGCCAAACTGACTGGAGGCTGCCAGCATATTCTAGCCATGAAGCAAAATACTGCTTTTGGGAAAGTCCCCCTGGCACTAAGGGGACCTGCAGGCAGTCCCTGGAGAACAGAGGCTGCGTTTACAGTGACCTTTAGGCTCCCTCTGTGCCCGTGGGAGGGCGGCGGCGGTGGTGCTGGAGGGGATGGACCCAGCCCTGGCAGTACCTACAACAGCTGAGATGAGGCTTCTGGCTTATGGTAGCTGC
This sequence comes from Amblyornis subalaris, assembly GCA_018881555.1. Classification (NCBI taxonomy): domain Eukaryota; kingdom Metazoa; phylum Chordata; class Aves; order Passeriformes; family Ptilonorhynchidae; genus Amblyornis; species Amblyornis subalaris. The sequence goes on from JACAXG010000004.1 coordinate 4,056,372, forward strand.
TTTTCCAGCATCCACTAAACTAAATCATCTCATTAGTGGGATGCCTGGAAAAGAAGCACCATGGCTGTAGTTATGCTTTGGACCCGAGGTCTGAACAGCAGATGTGTCTTGTATCCAGAAGCCTGCATGTGTCCGAGAGCAGATTTTCTCTTATGGGTGAGAGCTCAGGAGGATGAAAGGAAGCAGGAGGAGGGTGATTTAATGGAGCACTGATAAAGTCTGACTAAAGAAAACAGACTTCTGTTTAGTTTTGTTTTTCTCTTGCTTTTGCTGGTTCATTAAAAAGTGTTTTATTTACTTTAAAGGTTTTATATTTATTCCCACCACAAGGGATGGAGTGAGGGAGGGCAGAGAAATCAAAAAGAAACATTTTGATAGCAGTTGCTGTCTGTCTAGATGCCAGCTTCCTTCAGGGAAAATCTTAACTGGCATGCTAGCTTGTTGAGTATTGAATAATAAATAATGAGGTGCAAGGTGGACAGATGGGTGATGGATGAGTTTTGCAAGGCTTAAAGAGAGGAGAATTTGCTTTTCTTTTACTGATTTCTTTTTTCTTTTTTTTAAGCCTGATTCAAACAAAAGAGAAATAGATTATCAGCTGAAAAAAAAAAAAATCCACATTCTCCCATTTTAATGGAGTTTCATTTCAAATATGCTGAAGAAAACAAAGTTTGCCTTATTTAATGTAATTGTGTCTGCCTGTGCAGGATCCCAGGGATCCTTGAGCTGCTCTAGTGGGCCAGGTTTGTGTTATTCCCCCAGGTGTTAAAACATGAAGCAGAGGATGTTCACCCAAGGTGCTCTCCCTTAGTGACTCTATCTTCATTTCCCTTTTTTATTCTCCTCAGTAATGAACCATTTGAGTCTGGAAATCAGTCCYGGGCTGCGTATGGCAGTGCAATAACAAGTGGGAATGTGCATCTGTTTATTTTGACAGGGACCATTTCTCGTGAAGGTGTTTATTGTAGGTTCCTGTTTCCCAGGGTGTTGGCAGATGCCTCTGTTCTCCGTGATGCACTGTAGGTATCAGGATTTTCATGGCCTGGATTTTTGCATTGCCCATCTTGGAAGCGATTGAAGATTTACTCCTGGCAAATCAGCCTGTGAAGGGCTGGGGGGTATTTTCTGTGACACAGAAAACTAAGGAGATTGTACCTGTGTTGGGCTGGGGGTGTGTCCCTGCATCCCACTGCCAGCTGTTTCCCAGCTGCTCCCTGCCAGGACGTGGGGCAGCTGTGGTGTGCCAGGAGCAGCTGAGCTGCGAGGTGGATGCAGCAGGATGGAACTCCTCTGCCTCTCTTGTTCTGCTGGGAGATGTTCAAACTCTCTCCYGGCTCTTCTCTGCTGGCCAGCAGTGCTGGAATGTTCACTGTTTCCCTGGGGGATTGTAGGAATCAAAGATAAGTTAAATGAATGAACTCTGAWGGCCTAAATAGGAGCTCAAGGTGCACGATCGAAATCCTCCTGATGCTGCTGCCAAYGTGTCCTCTCCACCATCTCCTAAGCCAAGTCCCTTCCCTTCACCAGGCAGGAACTGCAGTTCCCAGCAGGAAATGCAGCTGCTGCCTCCTTGAAAAGCCTCCCTGGAGGCTCAGCCCTGGCCCTTGGTCAGTCCCAGGCCGGGCTGCTTTAATCTGTGCTCTCTGTCCCTGGGTTTGTGGGCTGGTCCCACTGCACTGACCCTGGACAGCACGAGCCACCTGGAGAGGAAGGGSAAGAGCTCTCTGTTATTGGGGGTTTTTGTGTAGGCCACTACCACAGAGTCTGAAGGGCACTGAATTGTAGTGGGGGTGCTCAATCAACCTCTTTTTTGGGGTGTGTTGACACCTGCCAGCTCCACCCTTGGAGTTATCAGGGTATGGGAACAGCCGGACCTTGGGTGACCTTTCTGAAATGCTGTGTCTTGTGCAAACTGCGTAAGAGAACTTCTAATCTTTCAATTAAAAAGCCAGCTACASAAGAGGCTGTCTCAGCTGCTCTGCCTTGATAAGAAGGGAAAGCTTTACAACTTGCTGTCAAGCCATAACTCCTTCGTGCACGCACAGGTCTGCTCTGCCAAAAGCAGGCAGAAATGCAGAAAGAAAATCTCCCATCAGTTTCATCTCTTTATTGAAAACTATCTTGTCTGACAGTGGCTCTTTTGAAGATAGATGTTTTCCACCTGTAGAACTCACCTAGAACTGTCAGCATCCCATCCCTGTTGCCTGAGGACTTTCCYGCATTCCCTCACTGAGATTCCCTCTGTGCTTCTGCCTATTGAAATATGAGAAATAAAATAGAAASCAGACCTTAAGAGCACAGGTCTGGCTGTTAATCACAAACATATTGGTGCTTAGGCATCAACAGCTTAATCATCCACTGTTTATCCACTGCTGGGAGAACACGATGTTGGAGTTGATGGCAACAGAAGAATTCCTACAAGTGTTTCCCCACTTGAGAACATTTAGGATGAAGGGAAGTAACTGCCTTAGGCTACAATAAAAAACTTGCCTTGGACTCATGGGTTACTGATCAGGAATTTCTATTATTTGAACAATGCTTCTAATCAGCTGAAATAGCAAGTGCTGTGTCAGAGGATTATTCTAGGAAATGAGTATTACGTTTGATTATAACATTGATTTCGCAGTTATTAAATCCTAGCCAAAGAAGGTGTTAAAGAATATTATTTCTACCCAAAAGTGTTTTGTTACAGACAGCATTTGTGCTTGCTAAGCCTTCTCTTAAGCTGGTGGTTATCCATTAAGAACAGTGTTCATTGACYGGGGTGAGGACACTGGTATATTTTGCTGAAAAAAGGGGAAGCCTGGGTATTTAATACAGCTTTTCTTTGCTTCCTGGAGGCRCCTGTGCAGAGGTACCTAGAATCTGAGAATCACTTATGTTGGGAAAGATCTTTAGTCCAAGTCCAAGAGCTAGTTTAGCACTGCCACTAAACCATGACCCTAAGCACCACATCTACATGTCTTTTCAGTCTYTCTGGTGATGGTTACTTTACCACTTTCCTGAGCAGCTGGTTCTAATGCTTGACAACCYTTTCATTGAAGACATTTTCCTGTTATCCAACCTAAACCTTCCSTGGCACAACTTGAAGCCTTTTTCTCTTGTCCTGTTACTTGTCACTTGGGAGAAGAGACTGAGCCCCACCTGGTTCCAGCCWCCTTTCAGGGAGTTGTAAAAAGTGATGAAGCCTCCCCTGAGCCTCCTCTTTTCCAGGCTAAGCACCCCCAGCTCTCTCAGCTGCTCCTCATAGGATGTGTGCTCCAGACCCCATCACCTTTGTTGCTCTTCCTGTGCACCTCTGCCTGTAATGGGGATGGTGCTCCAAGTGCCTGCCTGCCCAGTGGCCAGGGACACACTTGTTTCAGTGGTTTGGACCTTTGGAAAACTTCTGTGATTACTTACTGGGAGAGTTTGGTCTCTTGAGGTGTTTGAGCCTGGGGGCCTGGGCCAGCCTCAGGGGATGGGAGGGAAAGAGTGCTCCCGAAGGAACAGGGAAGACAAATTAGYAATGCTAGGTCAAAAAAGCATCTAGACACTGTTTCTTTGATATTTATAGAAATGTAGGATGGTTAATGTCGGGGYTGTTTATTTAACAGTCAGAAGAGACTGTAGTGAGTGAGTCTCTGATGATCAGYGTCATGCAGAGTTCAACCTGCCGGAGGTGCCTGTTGGAGGCTGTGAGGTGTTGCACTGTGCCTGAACCTCAGCACCAGCCCAGCTGAGTGTTCTCTGCCCAAGGCAAGCGGAAGGTGATGCAATTTCATATCTAGTGATGATTATGCAATTCYGAGGGGGTATTTTGAGCCTGCTGCCTATGACCTGGCTGGTTCACAGCAGCCTGTGAAATCCTGGACACCAAGAGGTTAACTGGCTTCTTCCTATCCACCAGCTAAAGGCTGTGTGTTGCAGGAAAGGGACACCAGAAACCTGGAATGTGGTGGTCTCCTTCTGAGTCAGCTAATCAATAAGCATTAATCTATTATGCCAATTAAATGCTTAGAGAAGGTGAAGCACTGCGTAAGTGCCAGGTGTTGTGGGAAGCCTGGGGTCACTGCAATGCCAAAGGTGCTGTCTGATGGATGGGAGATTAAACAGAAGTCTCCTCTACAACTGCTCATTAATGATTCTGTAGCATTTTTCATGACAGAAATCTTCCCTGGGAATTAAAGGTGAACTGATCAAAATCTGAACTTACYTTTTTTTTTAGCTTCTGGTCAGTTAAAATTGGATGCAATGCTGAAACCCAGTATGAGCTATGAAAAACACTAACTTGAAGGTAACAGATGGTAAAAGAATAGTGATGGATCCAGTCAACAATAATTTCCTGTCCTATATTTTTTTCTGGCTGGGGCACTGCACTGCATGCTGAAAGGCTGAGCTAATTTCCGGACTGTACCACGGCCTTTCTGTATGATGAGATCAGATCATATAGGCCCCTGCTCCTCATTTGGGATGCCTGGCTTGATTCCCCTGGGCTGATTCTGAGCTGCTTGTTCTTCCAGCACTTGGACTTGGGGCTAGACCTGGTCCTCAGGCTTYGCAGAGAGCTTGAAGGTCTGTGTGCCAGCAGCCAGCTCACAGCACCGAACAGCACCCAAGTGCTCTGCAGGTCGGATCCTGTGTGATTTGGCCCAGTACCACACAGAAGGGAGCCAAATCCCCCTCTGGGTCGAGCCTAGTCCTTAGCCAGAGAGGGAGACTTCCAATCAAACCAGTGCCTAACCCCTGAAAGCGAAGTCATCCAGAGCTAATGCTTTTTGTAGGCTGGAGAAGGAATGAAAAGCCACCTCCTTCGCAGCTGCAGAATATGGCCAAGTTCATTAACATTTATTAGGTAATGATGAGCTGTACTGTTGAAATGCCTGTAAATAAGCAAACCATCTACAGATGGCCACTTAATAGGCTCTGCTTCCAGGCTGTGGTACCTGACCCCGCGCGCAGATGTTGCTTTCCTCGAGCAGCTGCGCCGCGCTGTTCTGCTTCCCGCCGAGGAGACCTTCCCTCCCTGCTCCGGCTCAATCCCAGGTTCATGAAACCTGTGTGCTTCTGTCCCCCCCCCACCCTCCGCCCTGTTCCCAAGGTGTTATCCTCCCCACGGTTCGTGGCTGGGGCGAGCAGGCTGTGGCGCCTGTCATCCTTCGTGCGCGCTTTGTCTCGGTGCCAGCTCGCGTCCCGGGGAGCGGCGAAGTGGCACCCGCGCTCCCTGTCTCACAGCAGGCTTGTTTTGCATTTACTGACACATGGGGAGTGACTGACTAATACCAACATGAAAACAATTCTGACAGAACAAGGGCTTGATGCAAGGGGGGGAAAAAAGAAAAAAAAAAATATCCAGGAAAACAGAGCGTGTTCAGCATATGCTATTGCTTTCACCGGTTCGATAAATATTTATTGTATTTCTTTATAATTGAGTTTCTCCACTGTGAACCTAAATGGGAGAGAGTGTAAAAAGTTTAGGCAGATGGCCTTTGAAAAAAAAAAAAAAAAGGGAAAAATATAAAACGAGATCCCCTACCCAAGCACACCAGCAGAGGTTTCTTACAATATAAATGAGAAAATATTCCAAAAGAAATTTCTCCCAGGAGTGAAGATAAGGGGAGGGAGAAAAACAACAATAGCAAAAGCAGAGGAAATGCAGCCCCCCAGCCTTCTCTCTGCCCTGACTTGGGACTTGGGGTGTGTGTCTGCGTGGGAGCCTTCATCCAGCAAATCTTGATAGCAGATGAAGCCTTTCATACCAGAGCTTTTAAACACTTATAAAAAAATAAATCTGTGGTTAGGAAAAGGCAGTAACCAGGGTCATAGTAACAGCCRTTCTGAATCCATTAGAGATGAGATGGTAGAAAAACTACTTGATCTGGTGGGAATAAATCTGAAAATCCATAGGTCTCATGTTGGCTCGTTGTTCTGCTGGATAGCTTTTCCSTGGTCACCTCTCCTTCATTTCTGCAGCTGACTGTTGGACGTGATTTTTTTTCTTTTTTTTTGGTCTCCCCACTCTGCTTGCCTTGGTTGAGCTGTTAAAGCCTTGGATTTAACRAGAATCTTCAGGCTGTTTGGAATTTGTCATTTTTAATGCTACTTTTTGGCAGAAGCATCCATGTTCTGTGACATTTCCCTTTAATTTAGAGCCACTTTGGAGCATCTGTAAATGGTCATGAGATAGGAATTTTAATTGTTTTAATTATATTTCTATCTTCCCCAGCCCCCTGTCTCAGATGGACCTTTTTACACTGCATCAGAGAGAATTTTCTTCCCCCCAATACATTTTTCAGATACTGACATCTGGAGACATTCATCAAAGAATAACTTCTACTAGAAACCAAAAATCCATTAATGAAGCTGGAACTATTTGCATAGTAGAAATTATACTTAATAACCTTTAAGGGGAAAACTCCTGTGATTGATGTAGAATACAATTATAGTTAATGGTCAGGGTGCAGGGGTGTTTGAGCCTGTTGTTTTTCATATCTGCTCTCCATCTGGGGCCAGTGCCCCTTTGCAGGGCAGGGGAACTGCAGGAGGGGGCTGTTCCCAGTGACCCCACTGAAGGGCATCCTCTGGGGTGCACATTCCACCTCAAAGCCGTCCTGGTGAGGGGGGGAAAGGCACTGAACGTGCAGCAGAGAGCTGGGCTGGTTTGTAGCAGCTGTGCTGTTCACCAAGGCCTGTGTGTGGGAATACAACAGCATTTCCTTAGGATCTGTTGGGAAAACAAGCCATCGGTAGGCACTGCTGTGCTAGGAGAGGACAAAAGTATAAGGTTTGTTTCAGATGTGAGGGTCTAACACCCAGCTGCTTTTGCCTCCCTCTTTGTGTAGGACACAGGGAGACTCCAGTAGTGGCCATGGATATGAGAGGCTTCTTGGAAAGCTCAGGCATCTCCTGTGTTCTGCAATAGAGCTGGCAGGCAGCAGCCCCGGGGGTCCCTGAACAGGGGAACGTGTGAGGGTGGCACGGATGCTGGTGGTGCCCAGAGTCAGGGCCAGCTCCATGAAAATGAGAGATTTTGCCCCAGCATGGAGGATGTAGCTGGGAATTGGACCTGTGTGCCTTTCTCCTGCCCCTGTGCCTCAAAAGGGAGCTTGGCTCGTTCTCCTGCAGCCACRCTGCTGCCCCATCCCAGCAAGACCCCTTTGGAAAGGGTCAGCTCACCCAGCTCAGCTCCTAGCTGGGGAAGGGCAGCATCCAGCACGCAGCCAAGAGACAAGGGGATAACCTGGAATGTCTCCAACTGCATTTGTGTGCCTGTGTGATCGAGTGAGCAGGTTGCACTCTGGATTCACAGCAGATTTTGATCCTTTGTGATGAAGTAGGTGATATTTCTGCAGTTTGGAGCTTATTGCATCCAGTGTATAGTGTTAGTGCTGGGGCTGTGGTGCCTGTGTCCGAGAAGGGTTAGTGCAGAGATCTTTGAGTCCTTTCAAGTGCTATCTCAGGACATCTAATTATGCTGCTACTGAGCTGCCCCTTTCCAATCTCTACTCTGTCTGCCTTTCAGTACTGCCCATTGTGTTTTCATTTTCCAGCACTTGGGTCCTGGCCTTTGGCCAAACAAACAAACAAAAAAAATTTATTCTAATTCAGCATAAAGGTAAAGGTGGTGTTTTATGTCCTGTGTTCGAGGCAAAGGCAAAGGGCTCAGCTCTGGGGAAGCAGATGGATATTTCAGAGTCTGTGTGTACTAGGAGCAAAAYAGAGTGTGGAGAAAAACAAGCCTGTACAGGGGAATCTGAACTATTTGGGGGACCTCTTGTTTGGCCACTGGCCACTCAATCATCTCCATTTCTGCCTGAGAAACATCAATCCTAAATTCTGCTTTTTTTAAACATGCAAAGCCATGAGGGCTGGTGTGCTCTCCGAGCAGCACTGGAGAGCCAATTCCTCTCTCTCTCTMGGGCCCAGAAGGGAGCAGAGACATCTGTGTTGGACCCAGGGCTGCTTGGTCCAAGGCACAATCCTGCCAAGGGAGGTGTGGGGGCCAGAGCCCTTCTCCCCACTCTCTCAGCAAATGTGCTGCGTAGGGGGATGCTAAAGTTCTGAATTCCTCTAAGGATTTCCGGATTACAGAGTTTGTTTTTCTGTTTTTAAAGGGATCAAAGTTTCTAAGCTGATTTTTCATTCAGATGTCTAACTGATAGCAGTGACAGTAGAGGAAATCAAAGGAGGGAATTATTGTCTGTGCATCTCAGTTAGTCATTCTCGTGGCTGCCTTTATCTGCCAGAACATTTCTGTTCCTTAAAGCCACACTTAACATAAACATAAAACCTTTTTTGGCAGGTGGGCTCTGTGCTGGTACTTGGATTTTTGGATTTCTCTGTGACAGATGGAGTCTTTGTCCCTTTCAGATCTAGGTCTTTGCACTTACATTCTGTTTTCAACTGCTTTTTTATTTATTACTCATCAAAGGGAAACAGCATAAAGRAAGCAGGAAAGAAAGAATACTTAGTATTTTTTGAGGGGGGCAAAAATACATTAAGACCTTCCATCAATACTTCACGAGCTTGGGGTAGTATTGGTATGTTTTTGCAAGCTGATTTCCTTGAACCAAAGCATGATTTGCTATCACAGATAGGCTTGCAGTTTGGAGTTGCAGGATTCTGTGTACCAAAGAGTTTGCCCTGAGAAACCACTGGTAATGACAGAGGACAGTGGCTTTGCATCCTCATTGATGGTGACCACCATTTTTAAAACTTTGGCAGTGCCAATCCTTATCTACCCACAGTATAATCYGATAAGATGTCCTGGTGCAGATGTGCCCAAGCTGAAAAGCGTTTCAAAGAGAAAGGGCCCCTTGCTGTACGGTCTGTTTGCCGGTGTCTGCTCTTTAGCCATGCCTGTAATTGAACTGTGAGCACTCTCCGTGCTGGACTCGCCAACCTCAGATGAATRCGAGGCCTTGGGGGGCCGTTTGACATCCAGGCTCTCCGTAACTGTGGAAATTCAGACTGGAAATTTAGGGCATGGCCTGGCCTTCCATCGGAGGCAGCTGCGAAGAGCCAGGCGATGCCTGAAGCCCCGGCTGAATCAAAAGGTGTGAAAAAGGCAGGGTTCAGATATTCCTTCCGCTCTCTTTCCCCCCCTCCCTCCCTCTCTGCTCCAGACCCTATTCCATATTCCAGACATCCCYGCACCTGGTGCCTCCACAGTGTGAGTGGGAGTTCAGCAAGGAAGTTTCAGAGCAGCCTTGTCCAGGAGGCAGAGTGAGCCCAGCGTGCCCAGCTCGGACAGGAAAACTGCCCCTCCTCTCCCAGGCACCTGCTGGGCTGTTTTCACCACAAAAAAAATAAATGCAACTTAGTTTGCTGGCCAGTGCAGCCTGAGTGCAGATCTCCCCTAGAAAGCAAATCAGCTCACCTGCTGGAAGCTGATCCAAGATAGGGAACAAGATGCTTAAATCAAGATCCTATTCAAAACTAAGCCTGTGCATGATTATTCTTTGTCTTACCACTCCTTGAGGATGTTTAGAGGACGTTAATGACTTGTCTTTCGCTCGGAGAGATCCCAGAGCACATCGTGTATTGTACACGGTGTGATAAACCTATTCTGCAGTCACAGGCACGCCTGGGCCGGTCTGAGGCGAGTTTCATTTGTATTACAGTGCCATGAGGTGGCATGAAAAATAATAATTTGTCAAGCTCCCACTTAGCACTGTGCTCGAGCTGACCCACAGGCCCAGGGCAGCTACTGCCCTTCCCCTGTTCAGCTGGGGCTGGGGTCCCGTGTGGATCTCAGGGAGCCCCCACACCCAGGTGTAGGTGTGTGCCAGTGGGAGTTGAATCTGGATTTGGGATGCTGGGGTGCAGCTGTCTGAGGGGCAGTTGTTCCACCCAATGCTGAAAGGCAGCCACCTCTGGGGGAAATGTTTGCTTTTAATCAAACTGCTTAGCATTAGTGGCAAATAAGTTGAGATTTGGTAGACATTAACAAMGATAATTAGAATTGCTCAGGTAGCAGTTATTCTCTGAAGTTAGATTCTTCCTCTTGCAGAAATCATCCTGGAAATGACTGATTAATGCTTCAGTGTTGAGTTTTCTCTAAAATTCTATTCTTTCTTCTCTCCTGTTTCACCTCCAGTCTGGTCAGAGGAGTGGGTGCTGGCGAAGAGAACCARCAGCATTGCTTTTCGTGGGGTCCAAGCTTGAGTTTCACTGACTGTCTCCAGCTGTGAGACTGATCCAGCCAGAGGGCCCAGCCTAGGAGGTCTGGCGGGATCACAGGCAGAGACTGTGAGAGGAACAAGTGGATTGACTGTTGAGGTTTCCTCAAAACAAATCTCCCTACCACAGATAATTGAATAGATCTTCTCCGTGCATATTCCAGTTTTGTGAACTCAAGAGATGCACTTTAATGTGCTTCATTTTACCCCCAATTAACTTTAATTCATCTTTTCTTGGGCTCTTGAGAATGGAAACCATGCCAGATTGGTTGTCTTAATTTTGTAAAAAAAAAAAAAAAAAGACAAAAAAAAAGTGAAGCTCATGCTGATTGCACCAAATTCTTTAAAAAAAGAGCATTCAAGTGAACTATTAAATTTTCACCTCTATGGAAATCAGGCTCTATGTGCAAAGTGGAGATCCTGACAAGTGATTATTACTTTTTGTGCAACATAATGGCCTTGAAGTACCTTAGGAAAAAAAAAACCCAAAGCCCTATCACTTTAAGTCATTCATTTGGAAGGGTCTAATGAGTAATATTAAATGGTCCTACCGGAAAAACACATTTTGGGGGTGAGCCACTGTCATTCCATTTTGCATTAAGACTAGGATGTATTAGACATGACTGCAGTTCTAGTTGTCCACAGAGGCATAAAACTTGCTTTGGAATGACAAGAGTGGAAGGAAATAGCAATTTCTGTGGGTCTGAAGAGGGCCTAAGTGATACCATTTTGCACAGATGCTCCATTTTGTATAAATAAATAGTTTCATGCTGCTTTTTTTTCTTTTCTTGCTGCCTCCACTTTGCAGTACACAGGGATGCCTGTTTGCTCAGAGCTTTAACTGCTGCACTGGGCTTCTGTGGGCAAGGGAGGGTGAGACATAAAATAAGGGAATAATGCTGAGGGAAAACAAGAAACAAGGTGCTGTAGGTACAGAGCTTCTCAGGGAAGGAGCTAAAATAGACAGACACCTGTTGGACTTGGATTCTTCCACCTTGTGAACACTGAAGTATAAGCAGCTGAGCCGTTTGGGAGTACAGGTGTGGTAAAAGACTGAGCATAAGTGAGGTGGAAACTGGAGAACCACTGGGCGAGTCACAGAATTATCCTTTGTCTTTGACTGAAGTTGTTTTGCCGGCAAAAAGTTGTTCTTATTGCTTTGTAACTCTTTAATCTGGCAATAAAGTCTCCCGTCTAACAAGGACACTTATTATTACTGCCTGATCACCCAAAATTGCTGTGCAACAGGAGAACACCTAATAGCCAAAGYGTTATCCCCATGGAAGGAAATGATCCATTAGCAAAATGCTATAAACTGGCAGGCAGGAGGGCAGCTAAGCATTTTGACCCTATTAGCCTGGAGATAGCAAACCCAGTAATCCTAAATGTGATTGCCTCAGAGATAAGTTTAATTACTGAAAATGCTGGAACTGCAGAAAGCCTGCAAAAATCCATCTTTCTTTGGGAGCAAAAGGAAGCAATGAGGCAGGCWAGCAGCTGGAAAAGGGGACAAAGGGCCCCATAGTTAGTCCATTTCATCCTTSTGTAATACTAACACACAGAATATACCAACTCTGCCCAAGGGGTTATGGGATGCCCTCTTGAATAAGTTATTTCTGCTGCATCTTTATTTCCTTTTTTTCCTCTATCATCTGGGTGAGGCCTTCAGTTCTCTGCATACATGGAGATGTTTTGTCCCATCCTTCCAGTTAGCAGGGGGCAGAGAAAGTGTGGTCACAGAGCCACGAGCAGAGAAAAGTGAATTTCCTGAGCATAACTCTGCAGTGCTATTAATTGTGTCTGTGACAGGAGATCATGGAAGTTATGCTGTGTGAGGTGGGAAACTTCTTGGAAACCAAAGTATTGTTCTTCAGAAAGTTTTAGTATCAAGCACAATAACTATTAATTTAATCAAGCATCCAGGTGGGGATGGGAAATGTGATATGGGTGGCTTGTGACATTCGTTTGATAGCTGATCCTTCTGGGAATGAAGGCCTWAGGAGGCAATTCATGCTGCAGCTGAGATCTGGAGGCAATAGTACTGAGGGATAAGCAGTTTGTTGCCCAAGTCCTGTGTCCTCAGATCTGGTTCAATGCTTCAGGGGCAGTGAAGAGTAGTTCAACTATATGACTGTACAGATCATAAATATCTATGCCCATACCTAGTTGTAGACTTACAGAATGTTTTTTTCCACAGCACTGTCTCTCTTTTTTTGGGAGAGCAGAAGTAGTAGTATTCCAGATTTTCATTATTTTAGGTTCTTGCTGGTGTTAGTTGATCAGTAGCTGTTGGCTACTTTAAACAACAAGGCTATTTACAGTGCTTGAAGTTGTTATAAAATATTCCCCTGTCAACAGCTAAGAGAAATTCCAGGAAAGTCAAAAGCTCTTCTAGGTGGAAGTCCAAACAGTGGTACATCTTGCATGTATGATGACAATACATCTTTGGCATCACTGCCTTCCTTTAGTCTGGGGCTGATTCAGTGACTGAACAGTCAAAGTTATCTCAGTGAAGTCTTAGTACTCTCCAGCATGAGAAGTCATTCTAGGAGTATAGCCATGGATAGGGGTAGGAAGAAATGGTTGATGTCAAATGCAGCTGAAGTTTAAGAGTGGTGATTCCTGCCTTTTTTYCTCATCTTTCTAAGGAATAAAATTAAGAACTAAAATTCAGAAGRCAGATGCACGAAATGATGTCCTGCTCAGTGCCAGTTGTACTGTGCTGTGCTTTGGGAAGTAATAATCTCTTTTCTGGGAGAGTTTGGCACATTCGGTGTGGGTCTCATGTGTTCTCTTGCTGGAATGCAGAGAGATGGTTRTCAGCTCTCTGAAACAACCTGTTGTGTGATGCGGTGGGAGCCCTGAGTGGAGATTTTTGTGTCTGTTATGGTATGTCAGAGTGTTGACCTGGGGGAGCAACTCAGTAGAAGTTCCACAGATGTGTCCTCAGAGCCTTGTTAGTTTAATGCTTAAAACCATTCCAGCTAATCCGTGGGAAACAAAGCACAACTGCACCCACAGGTGGGGACTCAGGCAGCCCAAGCCAGAAAAAGGCAATGTTCCCTCSCTGGGGGAAGGTGTAGGGAGATGCTGGAAGCCTCCTCCACAGCTCCAGGGGCTGGAAACAAACCCAACTCTCCTGCTCAGCTGAAAGCCAGTGAGGACCTTGTAGTTATTTCAAAGATTATCAGATGGGCAGGAGAAGTTAAACTTGAGGGTACTGTTGTGCTTGTTATCTGACCCAAACGGTTTGCAAAAGCAACAGCCTCTACGATTGAGGAGAAATAATTGTGCTCTTTAGCAGCTCCATAGCAGAGTATATCAATCATGTGGAAAAAACCCCTACCCTGCCCACTAATTGAAAAAGGAGTTGATTAGCAGCGGGGGCAGCGCCCGCTGCCGTGGCAGGGAAACTGGCTGTGAAGGAATCGCTTGGAAAGGACTGGCATTGCTGATGAGCTCAAGGAAGAGCCGTGCCCCGATGTCGCTGCAGGAGGTGGACTGATGAGCTGAGCCTGAAAGAGATGACCCCCATTGCTGGTGGAGAGGCAGCAGCCTCCACTGGTTTGCTTTCCCCTCCCCAGGCTTTGGCGAGCTGTTGCGTGGGRCTACTCGGGAAAAGCCTCCAGCAAGTCTGAGACTTCGAGAGACCAGATGTGAGAATTTCATTTTAATGCACTGACACCAAGCTCGGGGTCATTGGTAATATGTTGAAGAAATAACAAGTGATTGTGTAAATATGTGTCCCCCAGCCGTCTGCTTCTGTTAGACAGTGCTGGGTATTTTATCACAAATTAATCATGCATTCTGACAGTAGCTGGAGTGGCATTTTCTGCTAAACTTATCCCTTTAATTAAATGTAGATGCTCCGTCTTCAGGCTGACAGTCTCAGGACACCTGTTTAATTTTTTAATTGGGGCCAGTGCTTTGCCTGTTCATTGTGCTTTTCCTTTCTGCATCTTCTCATCCCCACACATGCTCGCAAAATGTACCGAGCAGAGCTACGGATATTGAATAGGACAGGCTGGGCTGACAGCTAAGGTCACTCCAGCAAAGAAGCAGAGTGCTCGTGTGCTTGAACTGAGAGGGCTGCTGTGTCTGTTAAATGCAGATTGACAGAAGTGTCCAAGGGACAACCTTTCTTTTCCATAGGAAGCATTTAATTACTGCTTTGCATTCAGTGGAAACGCTCCCAAGTTTCTGCACTCAGATCTCCCTGAATCATGATGTGTCTGATCACAGTTTTCTTTCTCTTCCATCTAGCCCGCYTGAAATGTGTTTGAGAGAGATTTTTGTGAGGGATTTGGAGAATTAAAATGGCCCTTTTGATCCTCTTAGAATACCAAAACCAACGAGTGGGTGAGCTGCTCTTTTCTTGTGAGAATCGAGATGTATGTGCCTTTGCTGTGTGCAATTTCAAAAGGCTGGTTTGGAAATATTGTCTTGTTTAGTGATTATGTTCTGAAGTGAGTGTTTTATGCTTCATTCCTCCAAATGGAGGATTTGGCATTTTCTTTACTTTACTTTGGATTCATAGTGCTTTTCTGGAGTCAAGAAATATATTCTTTTTATTACTGTTTTCAAGTATTACACTTTGCATTTTTAGCACCTTTACATCTAAAGGTCTTTGAAGACCTTGCAGATGAGCAGCCTTGTCTAGTGGGAGGTGTCCCTGACCGTGGTGGGGGGCTTGGAATGAGATGATCTTTAAGTTCCCTTCCAACCCAAACCATTCTGTGAGTCTATGATTGCGATAAAATAATATATCACTTCAGGTCTGGTTTGCTGCAGGGCTGCCTTGCTTTGTGGAAGAGACTGAAGGGTCTTCATATCTTTCCTGCTCTCTGGAGACATCAGTCTTAGCAAACATCTTTTCTGGGTGCTGCAGTTCGGCGAGGAAGGGAAGCGTGGCTCTTTCTGCTCATTTTGCACCTGCTTGTGCAGAGCAATTTGCGAGGTAGCAGCTGTCAGATGGCTTCTTCTGGGAATGAGGCCTGGAATAATGCACCACTTATTCAATTGACTCGGGTCAGTGTATGCCAGGGCTGCTGGTACAGTTCGTTCACGTCTCTGTACCTCGCACCCCATTTATGTTGCTGATGTTTTAGGCTCTGGTGGGAAACCCTCTCTGGAGAGGAGCAACTTCGTGGTGCTGGTGTTTTGTGYGATATAAGAGCTGCCGAGAATCCTTCCCCATTCCCTCACTCGTGGCAGTCTGCCAGCTGCAGTCCCATCTGTATTGTATCACGTCTGGCTCCCCTGCTCCTGCGTACCTGGACTGCCCCTCGGGCACCTTGATGGGATGGCACTTTTCTGTCCTGATGCTGCCACTAAAGTCGAGATGTCCTCTACTTTTTATTTGTGGCAAGTAGCTGTGAACAGCATTTCAGCATTTACAGTCTCTGAGGTGGACTTCACTATCCTGTTGAAGCACTTTGTTTGACTTGCCTGGGCTGGACTCACTGCTGCCAGCAGGGTTTCTCCAAAGTCAGAAGTCTGTTCCTGAAACTGTGCACCAAAAGTGCATTTCAGGCACATACAGCCCTAACTCAGGCTGGAGAGATGGGAAATCTTTCAGTGCCTGTCAGAGGAAAGGACTGGGGAGGGCTGTTGCAGAGGAAAGGTCATGCTGCAGGGAGAGAGAGACTTCCAGGAACTTTATTGTTAGATGGAAGTTGGGAAGGAGGGGCTAAGGGCCTCCTTGGGGTTATTCTAGATTTTGGGAAGCATTCTGCTTCTTAAATACAGCAAGTCTGACAATGGGTGAAGGGTTCTCCCTCACTGCTCCTCTCTTGTCCCCGTGGTCTTTTAAGTGGCGCTCTCAGGAGCAGAGGGTTGCTATTGGCACACAGCACAGTGCCTGGAGACAGTTTTCCCAGATGTACTCAGGCTCTGTGTGCTTCCTGGGGGAGCAGACTTTGTGTTCAATGCCCCACCGTGTTCAGAATCTTATTTATTTACAACAAGCTTATTATTATTATCATTTTACTGTTTTAGATTGGTTTAAAACAGTTATGCTTGAGGATGTTTGAGCTTTTTCTCTTCGCATTAATGTCCTCCCTTCCAGAAAAAGGCCTGATGAGAGAAAAACTTGGCTTGTTTCACAGAAACATGCATTAACAAATAGCAGTGGGACACTAATCCTGTCTTTGGTTCCTTTCTGTTTAGTTTTTGTAGCTTTTTTATTTCTGTAATGTGCAGCATGGAACAAACTCGGTGGTGACTTAGGGGACAGAAAGAGGCAGTGGGTGCTGCCTCCTGACTGAGCAAGGCTCAGGGCACTGCACTGAGCATCCAAGTGTCAAGAGCTGTGAACAGGAATGAAGTCCTGAAGATGAAATATAACCCAGGACTCGACAAGTTTTGGTTGAAATACAAAGCCTGACAAATGTTGGTACTTGTTTAAAGCACTGACAGCCACCCCCAGGTGCTGTGCTGACAGGGCTCCAAAGCAGAGCACCTTCGTTAGGTATGGTTGTCTGGCTCTTGCTCATGCCCCTTTCTCTCCAGGGCTGGACTCTTTGCTGGTGTGGAGGCACCACAGCAATTAAAAGTGTTCTTGCACTGGCTCTGGATCTTTCTACCCCGACTCAGAGCGGTGAACCAATGCAGAGCACTGCGTGAGCAACGTGTGGGGCTGCTCCGCAGTCTGGCACTTGTGGCAGGTTTGATGTGGAAGTTCATACTAAAACCCTGCTGTTCAAGAAATACTTTCCCTTTTACCCCTCTCTTCTGGGATGTGCCCAGCAGTGGCTGGTGTCTGATAGCCTGATAGCATTTGTGAATGAGTTGGTCACAGTCCAAGCCTTAATAGCCATCTGTATTTCCCTGCACCAGACCACAATCCAGCTCGGTTGGTCTGATTAGCAAAGCCCCAGAGAGGTCCCTGGCTAAATATCACAGTGAGCAAACCTCAGCCTCCAGCCCTGGGCTGGGTCCATCACACCAAGAGGCAAAGGGATGCTTTTTTTTTTTTTTTTAAATTCACTGATGATGCTGTTTTGTCAGAATCTCTGCTTCACATCCAAATTGTTTTGGGCCAGGTTCTGATTCCCCTAAGCCTGGCTTCACTGCAGCTTAGTTTGCCTGTAGCCATACCAGCGAAAATAATTAAAGAGTAAAGGATTACTCGGTGTGAAGAAAGGTGGAAGAATTGGGCCCTTGATTAAAGCACTAAAAATAGCAAAATAGAGTTTCAAAGAAGATGTAATTACTTCTTTTATCTGCCCAGCTCTTATCATTTGTGACAGTTACTGGATGTTTCTCGGTGTGTTTTCAGACCTGTGACTTGATTGCATATTGCAGAGCCTTTTATGCGGCTCCTGAACATTGCAGCAATCTCTGCTTAAACAAATGTAACAATGGCAGTCAGGTACCCACTGCATTTGCTATTTTTGCCCTGTCAACTCGTCCTTTCAGAAAGACACAATCTGAAATCAGTTTCTTCCATATTTATTCTCCATCAGTGAGCTCCCGGATCAGATTTGCTCAGGTTTAAAGCCAAAACAAGGTTTCTGTGCTGAATGCTCAGCCTGGCATCCAGAACTCAAGCTGTGTTCTTCCCGCCGCGCCCGTCACCGTGTCAGCACTCACGGTGCTGGAACCAGCCCTCCGCTGGCAATTTTACTGGAGGTGCAGGACGTGGGGGGAAAAAAAAAAATAATTCTGGTCTACGCAAATTTTGTTATCAGAAAACTGAATATGTATTAAGCCAAACTTCTTTTTCTTAATGTTTTCGGAGATACTCTGAGGTTGTGGAGGGGAGGGTGGGACCATGGACACGGGACAGGCCTTGGAGGCAGCTGTGGGTGGTACCACAGCATCTTCTGGCTGGTGTCACCCTTCTGTTTAAGAGCAAACAAAGAAACACCTCTTCCAGTGTTTAGTCTTCATTGTTTCCTTGTGCAGCCCATTAAAGAGACAAATGGGTGTACAGTAGCCCGCAGCACTGTCCCATGTGCTGTGGTTGAGATACAAATGACAGCTTGACAATTTCCTGTGTGTTTTCTCAGCAAGGCTCTTTTTAATTGTTAGAAGGTTTTCTCTTCTTCCATTAGTGTGATGTCATTAGACTGCAGCTCATGGGATTTTACACTAAATTTTTCATGCTGGGAAGCAGAAGTGGTGGTACTTTTTTTTTTTTTTTTTTTGGTCTGCTTGTCATGGTTTTGATTAGGAATTCAACTGATCCCTGTCCAGAAGAGCCTTTACAAAAATGCAGCTAGGGAATTAATAAGTAAAAAGTACAAGAAAACTTTTTGTCAAAGTTAGAACAATAAGCTTTCCTACAGCTTCTTAGTCTTCTGTCTGTCTCTCAGCCCTCTTAACTTGAACAGGGAGATAAATTAATATTCTATTAAGAAACAAAATTTTGCTTTCTTCTTSTTGAGTTGATTTTGGCTTGAATGCCCTGCTGTGTGCATGGGAAGTTGTTAGGGATATTGTGAGGAATAAACTCTGCTTTGGATACACAGAAATATTCTCCATKCATCACAGTACCTTTTTTTCTCTCCAAGCTTCAGGATTTTGGATCTAGTTGGAAGACCTTTGGCAGAGGTAGGATGACAGTTAGAAACTCAGTTCTATTTTCTGAAAATATAAAAAAGTCCAAAGGTCAGTGTAGTTTCTGTGTGTTCTTACAATTGAGCTAGTTGGGTAATCTAATTCTTTTTCCCCCCCTAAGGTTAAATCAAACTACACTTATTTATGTCGAAGGACAAACGTTCCCCCCCCAGCTCCTTTCTCTGGGGCTGGACTTGAAGTGTGCAATCTCTGGGAGGCCATCTGCCAGTGCAAGGAACGTGAGCAGAAATGCCTTTCCCTTAATGAAGGGGTTTGCTTGCCATTAATATTGTTGATTGGTTTCCTGACAAAATATTGCGGCGCTGAACAGAGAGCTGCCTTGTCTCCCATCCAGGAGCTGCTTATCAGCGTTGACAAAACAAGCTACTTCATTGTACCTTTTCAGGGGATTGTGAAATTTCTAAAAGCAAGTGGCAAAAGGTGATTTCTCTCTATTTTTCTTTTTTTTTTTTTTGTTTCTTCAAGTCTGTGCGTGCCAAAGCCTTGACAAGGTGAAGCCCTGTGCAGTGTATTTGTTGGCATATTTCCTTGCCCTTCTGAAAGTCTGTTTTGATTGTGTTGGTTTTCCGCTTTGTACCTTCAAGCAACTACTCAACTTTAACAATGCATGTGAAAAAACTCCACGAAGAGTTACTTTTATGTGATGGCTGGCTTGGAAACAACTCTTTTCTGTGACTTACATCCCTACTTCCAGCTGCCAGCCGAGACATATAGTGCTTACTCCACTGGATAGCAGTTATACAAATTGCACTTGTGTGGGCAGCACCTGTCAAATCCTCAACCTAAGTACTCAGCTTGGAGCCCTAAAGATTTTATTCCCATGATTTGTTTTTATTCCTCCCCTCCGTAGCGTGTCATCGTAACTTCTGGAGCCACTGATTGCYATCAGCTAACCAAATCTGACAGGAAAATGGTAGCCTCAAAGGTGAGCCTCCAAAAAATCCCTGTGGAAGATGGCTGATGGGGCGCTTCCRTGGCAGTCTCCTCTGCCCATATTGAAAATGTCAACGTGGAGTTGGCTGTTCATAGATAAAGAGCAGCTTTCTCAGAGAGAAAACTTGCATGGGAGAGCTTTTGGGCAGGCTTGGCTGCAGGAGGGATTTTGGATAAAGGTTATACCATCTTGGTTCCCTGTTTTGGTCAGTGATGAGGTGTGAGTCTGTTAGGAAGGAGGCTCCATCCTGTGCTGCAGAGGTCCCTGTGTGACCTGCAGGCTGCAGACTTTGCCCTGTGAAGGTTTAAATCCACCTGCTGAGGTCTTCCCTGACGGTGGTGGGCTCGATCAGACGTTTCATGGGGCTTTAGCTTGGGGATTCAGCTGCCACTCGGTCCTAATTCAAGCCACACTCAGCTTTGCCATGTGCAGAACTGGGCTGGGAGCTGCGGGGTTGACAGGCTCTTTAGGGTGAGTTTCCCAGCCTCTAAAGCTGTTGCCTGGAGCCTAAAATGTGGAGCAAGGACCGCTGAGCCAAGGACTTGAGAAGGACAAGGGGAGAGCAGAGGTTTTTAGGTTCTCAAGTGTTTGCCTGTCTTTCTCTTTACATTTAAGATTTAAAATGCTGGGAGGTGGTGCTGTTTTGCTTTTGGAATGGCAGCGTAACTCTGCTGWAATCCTCAGCTGTTAGGTCTCCGTGACGATAACAGGAAATCTGGAAGAAGCTACAGCTCGATGCCAGGGTGAGAGGTGTTTGTCTTGCCTTCCCAAGGCATTTAGGAATTGCTGTACTACATCATCCCTCCTGACTACAAAAGCTATTACTGTCCTTCAAAATAAGCCTTGTTCCCTTCTCCCTGTCACCCCAATCTCCATCTTCTCTGTGTTGGACTGTGCCCAGATCAGTATCCTCCAAACCCTTTGGTTTTTACGTGTGCTACAAAATCTGCAGCCTCTGCACTGCTTGGGTGTAATAAGAGACCTCATGTGCTGTCTCACCTGCTTGTGGCTRTTATGGAGCAGATTTCCTTGCTACCTCTTTTGGCATGTCCCCATACTTTGTTGGATACTCTGAGATTAAATCTGGTTTTCACTTCATTAAGTGACTTTGAAACATGGACACAAACCAAAGCTGGAGCAGACGACAGTCTCGATTGTACTATGTATATTTTTTTACTTTGAGTGGATGAGTTTGTGGCTTTCATAATGATGTTTGGCTGCTGTCTGAATGGGGCTGAGGTGGCAGATTGCCCAAARCGTTGTGACTGATCTAGAATGAGCTGGGAGCCTCCACATCCTGGGGAAAGAGRGACTTGGCAGGCGCCATCTCGCACCTCCTAATGTCCTTGGCTTCAGGAATTTCTCATTTCTTTAGCAGAGAAGCCCCGTCAGGCCCAGCATGTCGTGAAACAAATCTGCTGCAGGTGAAAATGGCATCCTTGTTTCTTAGCAGATCCCATTCAAATGGCAGCATGAGCCTGGAGATCATCTGCTGCGTGCTCTCTTTGTTCTGGGCTTGTCCAGACGGGTGATTTGCATGGCCATCACTTCCGAAAGTGTCATCTGCCTCAGACCAGATGTTCATCCTTCCTCCACTGAGACTCTGCTGTTTGCTTCTTGTTCCTTACTCTTGAAATAAATCTCCTACAGACATTGTCATCCTGACTGAAACCAGCCAGTCTCCCTTTGAGTGACACACATGCAGCTCATATCAGTGCAGTCAATCACGCTGAACCCTCCCCACGACCACTGCTGCTGCTCTTGCCACCAGTCCCTCCCAACATCCTTTTTTCAGGTTTTTGCACACCCGGGTGTAAGATGGAGGTGAGGCCACCATAACCTATTGACCCCCAACTAGAGGAGTGTTTAAAGCCTCAGTGTGAGGGTTGGTGTCCTGCAGGAATTATCCTTTCCCACTGTCAGATCAGCATGGATGCTTGCAAAGGCCAGCTGCTGATTGATTARAGGGGCTGGGGACTGCAGCAGACCCCATAAAGGGGATGGGTGTGGTGTTAGGTGATTGTGTGAACACTGGTGTGACCATGTGCTGGTAGGTTTTGAGGACAAGACTAGGATATGGTCTATTGTATATCACGACATACAAAAAGAAGTTTCTGGCTATATAATATCTTTTTACCAGATATCTTGGTACCACAAAAGAATCTCCAGTTTGTTTTGTTGCTCAGGTTTCTTTTCCTGCATTTAATTCTGCCTCTGGAGTTCCTAATTCTTCCTGCAAGAAGTGAAACCAGCAATCACTCACTGGGAAAAGATTCTGAGATCTTGAGTTGCTAAAAAAAGTACAACATGTACAGTAAAAGGAAAACTTTCTGTGCTTTCCGTTCCCCTCTCCTTCCTCCCCTTATGCCCACCAAGCCTTTCTATAATGTAAAGAAAATTTGGACAGAGATTTCTATTCTAAATTCCCTTTCTCTGACTGAATAGGGCACGTAATCCCTACAGTAGGATTACTTTAACTTATKATTATGTCTTTGAAGATTTATTGTTCTTTAAACATTTCTTGGATGCTGCATTTGAATTTGATCCACTTTTTTTTTTGCAGGTAGCAAGAACCCTGTGCATGGTTTTTGTGCCTCTCTTTCTGTAATATGAGTGAAATGATGCAACCAATTATAAGGAAATGAAAGGTTGCCTGGTGTTTGTTAGGCCCTGACAGTGTGGTCTGTGCCTTGTGGAACAGGAAATCACAGTCCCTGCTTCAGTGCTCTCATGAGCAGTGGATATTACATCCAAGCAAGCAAGGTCTGGTGAATCCAATCACCAAAGCTTGGTCTTAAAGCTGTTTGTTCCACCAATTTGTTGGTGAGTTTGTTGGAAAGGTGTCACCAAAGTGATGCCTCTGTAGAGACACTCAGGGAAGGAGTGGGGCCAGGCAYGTAAGAAATAGCAGATTTTATGCATGGGTGGAAAGTGAGACTTCCCCAAGAGTGAGCAAAAGATAGAAGCTGGTTGGGAGTCTTGAAGGGAGCACAGGGAGTAAAGGGGGAGGATGAGTTCCTGGGGAGATGTGAGTGGGAAGCAGGAAGCCTGGATTTAGAGTGGTAGGTGAAACGAAGCCAGTGGYGTGATTAAAAAATGGGATTGGCACAACTGAATGCAGGAAGAGAGCAGAACTGCAGGGGAAGTGCACTGGGCAGACAGAAAGTGAGTGAGAGGCAAAAAGCTCCAAGGCTGGGCTGTGGATGGACAGTGGACACGAGTTAGATCAGTCCTAAATTCCTGAAAACAAAACTCGAGGATAGACTGAGCAAATAAGAAGTGAGCAAAAGCAGACAGCAGGGTGGTTTGAGTCCCCAAAGATAAACAGGAGAGTTCAGTGCTTAGCAACTGCAGTATTCCCAGCAAAACATTAAATAACTCTTTCGAACTGGTTTGGTTTTTTTCCTCTTTATTTTCTTTGTTTCTGGCGTGCAAAGCATGGCTGGGTTTGTAGTGGTGCGCTTGGACCCGACCTGGGAGGTGGAGCTGGGCCAGGGTGGTTGGCACAGTTTAATGTGCTGGGTAGAGTGTGCTGTTGCAAAGCATGGATTGGGTGTTGGACTCCCCCTTAGATCCCCTTTCCTCAGCCCTCAGGGAGCTGCCCTTTGTGYAGGTGAGGCAGAGTAGCTAAAACAGCAGCAGAGGTGAATGGAGAGCCAGTGCAAAGCCTGCAGCCTGCTCTGCAGGAACTTGGATGTACCTCCTGCGTGGAGCTGGCAACTGGGGCTGCACTGGACAATGCCTGCCAAGATTATGGTTTCTCCTTTTCTAGTTGTATTTTTCTTAAAGGTTGATTTACATAATGTAATGCAGTAATGGGATGCTGACATGTGGTGTGGCTGAGTTCAACTCTGGGACGGCTTATTTGCATTAATGCCCATCAGTAGGTGCTGGCAAAAGCCTTTTTTATTTAAAAAGGGAATCTCCCACGTCTCCTTGCTATACCTGCCAGCTAATCAGCAGGAGGTGGGACATCAGATCCCTGTCTCTTCTTGTAGTGCCTCTGGATTAAGACTTGGAGAYGAAAATGCTCGGGAGAGACAGACACTGCAACCCAGCTGGATGATTTCCCTGATCTGCTTGTTGGTGTGTGTTTCAAATGGCTGCAGTGTCAATGAAGTGAGGCATGTGCCAAATTCCCGTTGAACTCGCCCTGCTCCTTGCTTCCTAGCACAACTTCCCACCCACCATCCAGYGCTGTGTGTAGTGAGGCCCTTGGCTAACACAGTTCCTGAAGTGCTTGCACGCTTCTGCTTGCTGAGGTGGCTTCGTGGGCTTCCCAAGCCCCCTGGAACTGAAGAAGTTCYCTGTCCAGCTGGTGGCCTGGCCCTGCTGGCCCCTGCAGGGAGGATCTCCAGAGGCTGTGTGCGTGGTGGCATTCCCTGKGTGAACAGTGATGAGGGGCACGTTCAGCTGTAGCTCTGGAACTGGGGAGCAGTGCTGATTGCCAAGCCTGGAGATGATTTTTTTCAAACAAGTGGCGTGTAGAGCTTAGGCTTGCACGGCTGGGAGTGCCAGGTGAGCTGTGAATTAATGTGTAAAAAGCCCTGGGAAAGTTCACAATTGTGTGTGTTGTTACGAAGTCGAGAACCAAGTTATGTTGGGTCTATTGATCTGAACACATTTCGTGATCCTTTAATCGCCCTTTAAGCTTTCCTTCCCCTCTAGTGTGATTTTTTTGGGGTTTTCTCTACTCCCTCATGCCCCAGCACAGTAACCACACCTCGGTGCATTTCTCTGCTCACAGTAAGCTAAACAGGGACAAGTTTTACAGATGCTGAGATTAAATGAGGTCTTCTGGAGTGTTTCAAGWGGGACCAGGCCCCTTGAGCAGACTGGAAAGGGTCCAGGATTGCATATGGGCAGCAGATTCTGAGGGCTGATGCGAAGGGTGAGCAGTTCCTCCATGTACCAGCTGCCTGCAAGTGGTTATAAAACAATCCACCACAGACTGGGAGAAGGTTGCAAACATATGGAATCATTCATTTGGCTACCTTTGAGCTAGAAAAGAAAATAAAGCTGTGTAATTTACCCAAAATATGCRTAGGATACGGCGTCATTTTTTGGAGAACTCTAAAAGAGTTTGGTGCTGAGGAAGGATGTTTTTGCTAGGCCCCTTCTTGGAGCAGGCAGGAGGCACTCCCAGATGGAGCTCCAGCTAGTTTCTGTACACCCAAAGTGACTGGGATGTGGTAAATAACCTGCTGCTTGGGAATTAAATATTGTGAGTTGTTTGGYTTTGCTCTGCAAAGGAAGGACAGCAAAAAAAGTAGAAGGTGATTATGGGCAAACAGTCACACTTCGATCATTTCCTAGCCAAGTACTATCTTGAGTCCTGGCTGCATCAAGTCGGGATTGTCCATGGTAAACCTGCTTGGCTTTTTTTCCAAAAAGTGGGACTGTGCAGCCTGTGTCTCTGGAGGTGGCACTCCTCCCTCTTGGGCTGACCCAAGACCAGGGGTGAGGGCTTTCTCTTTCAGCATTGGAGCTGGAAGAGGAAACATCCTTTGAGAAAGTCACATGAAGGGCTAGTGAGAGCCACGAAGTGCCTCTTTTATCCTGACTTTTCTTATGTGATTGTCTGGAGTGGAGGAGGGAACTGATCCAAGCAATCCCTTGCAGTCCTTGACCAGTGCTTGCTAACCCGCAATTGCTTTTTACAATCGCCACTTTAGAATGAGTATTTGCATAAATAGGCATGAGCTGGACCAGAACAATCACAAAAGGAAAGCTGGTTGGAAGCTGTTTCTAGTAGCACTGTCTGCAAACAAAACAAGATGTGCAGTACAAAACCTATTAACTCGATTTGCTGTATTTATGCTTTGTGTGTTCAGGAACAGCATGTTGCTATGGGCCGTCGTGTGATCCAAATTGCCTTGCAGGGGCTCAGAGGTTTAAACCAGTCCAGAAGCTCCACAGCACTTTATTCCCTCCAGAGGCCACCTGGCAGCACTGCAGATTTCCACATGTGATTTTCATCTGAGGTCTTCCCCAGCTATACATAAATCATGGGAGTGAAATCATCTGAGGATGCTAGGAACTTTGAATAAAAGCCCTTTGGGGCTGGGATGTAAACAGACCTTTCCTGATGGGATTTCACTTATGTTTCATTGAGGCTAAATTCTTCCCTTGGATACACTAGGCTGTTCTTAAAATAAATGGTTTAGAACTGGTTTTGGGACGCTGTAAAAATGCTCTTTCTCGTCTCAGCTACACTGGGTCGGTTCTGGCTGAAAGGCTGAAGCTATATTTTGGGTATTACCCAGAGAGTATCTATTAGTGTTTTATCCATGACATGAGTGTCTGGGAAGTCTTCATGTGGTTGCTCTGAAAAGGGGGAAATGGTGGCTTGTCTGGCTGAAGACACAAAAGGGCGAACTTTCTTTGCAACAGGACTTTGGAGTCACCCAGAGTATAAAAGTATCCAGCAATGAGGTGGTGGCTACAGCTGCTTCTTGAGTACATTTGGATTAACGGGAAAAAATAATGGAAATGTGGTGGTTTTCTTATTTATTTTTTTTTAGCCGGAAGTTGGAGTCAGCAATTTCTCGTGCCATGGCAAACCATGCTGTTGCTACCCCAGCTGACAGAACAGGTGATGTGCAATTAGTCCTGAGGTAAAACATGAGAGCACTGTTGCTTTGTTAGCATTGGCTCAGATGTTGTGGACCCAGGAACTCACGCACATTCAGCAGAATTTGGCATAACTGTAAAGGTTTTGACCCAAACCTTGTAATTCATCACTGTGAGGCTCTGGAGAAATCTTTCAGTGGTCACCTATTCCTACTACCCAGTACCTAAGACTGGTGGCTGATCAAAGGTAGTGGTTGTGGGGTGTTTGTTTTTCCTTTAAATACTAAAACTGGTTTTAGTTGTGGTGCCCAACATCAGTGGTGGGTAGAAGTGATTAATTCCTTCTGAACTAAGTGGGCTTTAAACAAAAAAAAACCCCAACAATGCAGCAGGTGGATGATGCAGTGCTGTTCCAGCTTCCCTTTAACGTGGGAGAGTGGAACGTAATTGCATCAAGTAGTGGTTTTGAAATATCAGATGTCCATTAGTGCATAATTAGGAAGTTGATGATGTGTTGCCAAACATGTGGTGATCTCTTTTTCTCCGCCAAACTTGGAGACGCTGTTGCTGATTGCATTAGTTTCTTGGGAAATGTGCACCGCTGGCCGTGTCTACTGGGCCAGTCTCCATGAATCACTGGGAGTGGATGGAAGGTCTTTGTAAAGCTCAACGTGCCTGAAAATGTTGTCCTTCATTTCCGCCACTGCCCTGAGTACATCTGGGCCCAGCAAGCCTGGGCTGCCTTGAAAACACGAAGAGTAGGAAAGAAAAAGGTCAAAATGGAAGAGCAAAAGGGAAATTCTGAGCACTCCATAGACAGAAGTGATCCAAATTCTCACCAAACTGGCTCCAATGGGATGTTAGGAGCTGAGAGCAGGATCCAGCACCCAGTCCTTCTAGTGCTTTTCTGCGGTACATACACAGCACGTGGATGGCTGAAGGAATAATTACAGATTTACCTCGATCTTGTATTCACCCAAGACTGACCAGCTTAGGAAAGCCAGGTTATTCACCAAAGTAAGCATCTTGCAGTAAGCTTGAATCCAAATGTGGACATTTTAATTGAAAATGGCTGCTGATAAGAGAGGAATGCTCTTTTGTTAGTTTCTGACATAATATATTATGTTAGGTCGAGTTCCTTTTGGCTCATATTAATGAGATGACTGCAGTGATGATTAAAAATAATAATTAAAAAATTGCTCTCTTTAGCTACAAAATCTCTATCTGTTTGGACAGCAAGTGTTGTCCAGGGTGAGAAATTGCATGTTCCATCAGAACCAATTTTGGTGTTGGATTATGGGCTGACAAATAGCTTTGTGCACATGGTAATATTATTACAAGGATGACAGTGGCCTTGGAAATGCTTCGTGCTAAATGGAAGAGGCAGTACAGGTTTCAGTGGGTAAAATAAAACACCTAAAAATCTCCCTATAATTTGGCAGCTGCACTTTAGAGATTTGCTCGGGGTTTTTTAAGGATAGTCAGGTGGGCTTTTGAATGCAAGAATTTTTGTTTGTCCCAAATCAAGCTTGGATCACTTTGACCTGTAAGTGTCTGGCATATCTTTGTACTGCTGAGTTCCTTTTCTTCGTCATGTTCAAGTATTCTGCTTGTAACTTATCCCTTTTTTTTCGATCACTGACTCTCGTTGTCATGCTTTCCTCCATGCCAGCTTTCACATCCATCTGCCTCCATCTCTTGAAGGATTAAGTGATCTATCTCTCCCTATCCCTGTTCTTTTTGGATATAGTGTGTTTCCCCCATGAAAAATGATGCTTGTCTCCTAATAAAGATGAGTCATGTTATGTCCTGCTCTGAATGGTCTTAGGTGTTACTTTTCAAAAAGTTGCATTTGCCAGAGCTGAGTTAAGGTTTACAACTGTACAAGAAATATGTCTTGCTTTGCTCAGTCTGAAAGGCCCTGAGTTGTAGAGTGCTGCAAAGGCTACTGCTCATTTTAAGCATATATCGGGCCAAATTCTTGGCTTGCATAATTCTGCATATTCTGTTTATGCTTGCTTGGACCATGTTCTTATTTACATTACCTTATTACTGGCAGCATCAAACTGTGAATTAAGTTTTAGAGTGACTCAGAATTATTCAGTTTTCTGAGGAAATCGGGATTACAGCTGATTTCACCACCTCTGAAACTCACTCTTCGTTCTGAGCACAATAGGATCATGGAAAAATACAAGATATAAATTTGCCAATTGTCTTTCACTTGATGTTTGTGGGGGCAGGGGAAGATGCCCACTACAGATGAACACAGAAGACCTTAAAAGTGTACATGGGGATTAGAAAGTGATCTTTTCTTCACAATAACAACAATAAATGTTTGATCAACATAGAGGGAAAGAGAGCAAAATCTTCTTGTCCCCACTTTAAGAAAATCTTGCTAGATGCCAATCTCCCAGAGAATTTATCCAAGAAAATTGTGGTTGGTTTGTATGGAAAAAAATGGCTGCTGTGAGGTTGTCAAGGTTCCCAGGACCTGTTAAGCCTTGCAGAGGGAAGAGCAAGTCACACACTTGAGCTCTGCCTGGGGATCAGCTGTGCCGTGCATGGGAATGAACCACCTTGACTTAACTAAATCCAATTTTGAGGTTAGCCCTTCTAAAGGAGTGGGTTGCAGTAGAGAAAGCCAGAAGGTCTTTTCCCATCTGAATTTTTCTGTGATTCCTCCACCAGTTTGAGAAATAAATGTAGATTTTCTCCAATAATGTTAGCCTGAATGAATTCTCTTCATTCTGAATAAATGTCTTTGCTGTGAGAGTAGATTTCCATATGTTCTCCTTTTGTTTAGATATTTATTTGAGGTGGTAGAGAGGGCAGACAGGATGTCAGGAGCTGATGAATTTAAAGAAAGCTAAAAGAATAATCATTTAAAGTAGGCAGAAAGAGGTGTCACCCTTTGACAATTTAAGACCTTAGAAATCTTTCCCATTTTGTGCTGGGTGAAGCTGTGAAATGATAAACAATCAGGGTTGTTTTGGCTGAGCCTGGTGAGGGAGGTTTTTCTGTATTTTTGTTTGAGAACAAGTCAACTAAAATGTGCCTTTTTTTATTTTTAACCCCATCCCCCTTCCCCACTTTAACTGTAAACCAGTCAAATAGAAAATGCAGATAAGATAAGCATGAAAAACAGATATGAAACTTTGGAAGACTACCTTAACTTTGAAATTCAAATTGTGTTAAAATTAATCCTTTTCAGCAAAACACTCATTTGAATTAATTAGTGTGTTATTTTATTTTATTTCCCCACATAATACAATTTATTTTAAGCTTCCTGTTTGTTTAAAGACCTTATCTTTGATTGATGGCTGGGATATTCCATAGGTAAGCAGGGTTTTTTTCTGAGAGGAAAGTGTAGTAAAGAAAGTCAAGGAATCACACCTTTGCCTGCTCTTTAAAAGACTATTTTTAATCTTGACATCCTAAATAACTGTTTAAATCATCTACAAGAAGAAATATATCAATACCATGATCTTATATTAAAAAAACCCACCAGATGTGACTGGCAGAGTATGTGTATTTATAGCTTCTCTATTGCTGCTGTAATCTACATTCATTTCTCTGTGACTCCAGAGTTGTATGAGCAAGACTGCATCTCTTAAAAGCATTTGAATGATTACTTGTTCATGTCAGTGTGTGTAGTGAAGCAAAGGAAAATTCCTTTCCTCCATTAATACACCCTGTAAATAAATACTTGTTTGTTCTACGCTATGCATATTAATTCTGTAGAAAATCTGTGATCTCTTATGGCCTTGGATGAACCGCCTTTTTTTTATTATTATTATTTTTCCTAGATGACTTTTTAGAAATGGAAAATGCACTTTGAGTTTTTCTGTAGCAAAAGATGCTGCCAAGTGTTAGGAGCAGTTCAATTAGAATATGCTTATTTTAGAAGGCTGCTTAGAAGAGGCTTAACAGTAGGAAAAATTGGTGCAAACTCTGCTTTTTAGAAGTGGTGCACCTGGGTTCTGATACGTTATGCTCGTGTGAAGAGGACAGGACTGGGTCCTTTTGGAGCACCCATTTAGCTGTCGGCAAGTGATTAAGTGGCACTTGAATAGGTTCTGCAATATGTGGAAAAGTCTGATCTTTGGCTTCTCAAACTAGAAACTGCGAAGTAATAACGAAGGAAGGAAATACGTGGAATGTGGTTAATAATATTTTGGGTTTGCAATTTTCCCACTTGTTTTTATTTTAGACTGAAAACAAACTGTGTCTTTAGTGAATTGGAATGATCAGCTACCTAGAGACATTTCCACTAAAGGTTTCTACTGCAGTATCTTTTTAGAAACTCTTTCTGAGTTTTCTTTAGAATGAAAATGTGCTGACAGTCACGGAGTTTAAAAAAAAAAAAAAAAATCCTTTCCCCACTATATTTTTCCCAGAGGATTATTTTTATTACCGATGTGCATGAATTACAGTAGGATGCTGTAGCTAGATCAGGCATTAACACAACCCTTCAGTGTAACATTTCAGCCCTAAGATTAATCTAAATCCATGCAGGCATCTAAAAGCAAATGAGAGGAAGTAGGAAATGAAGGCAGGGGAAAAAAAAGGGGGAAGAGGAGATCTATCTTGGGCACATGATTTATATAGTTTTCCGGGATTATGCTGCAATCTGTGAGCGCTGAGATAGTCTCTGGATTCTGCAGAAATACAAAACAAAACATTAAGTGCCAAAACCTCCCTCTTTTGCCAGCCCAGCGGGGTCTGTGTTCCAATAAAGCAGGACAGTGACCTGTTTGCTCTTCTTGCCCCTCTCCACAGCACACGGATGATGTGCTAGACAAGGCTGGGCATTGCAATTTTTGTTGGGGTAGGAAGATTTGGGGAACTCTTGTTGAAATCCTCATGTCTGCAGGGACAATGGGGAAGGGCGAGGTGCCAAGTTCACTAAAACTTGACTTCTCTCCTTGTCTTATTAATTGTCAGAGCCTGTGTCATTGTCTCTCGGTTTTCCCCTCCTTCATCCCTGTGCCTTTGAAAACTTGTGGAAAAGTGAAACTGATTTTTTTCAGGCTTTTGGTGTTTTAGAGAACTGTTATAGTCTGGGCACTGGGAACCCTGAGGCAGACTCCTACTGCTCTGAGCTCTTCCTTTCCGCTGCTTAGGCTGCTGTGTGGAGATGGCAGGGAATGCTGTCACTGCCTGTTCCCACACAAGCGTGCAGTGCTCAGTGTGACAGTGTCCCACCCGCACTGGGGGTCTCCAGACGGAAATTAATAAAGAATAAAGATGATGCCATTTTTTTTGAACAGTCACAGCTGATCAAATAAACTCCCACCATGCTTAAAAATTAACGATCAAAAAAAAAAAAAATCCATTTGAAAGGCAAAATTGGGCACGCAGCACCTGCCCTGAATTTTTTTTTTTTTCTCTAAAGTAGCACATCTCTGCTGACGCTTGACTGCAGTGACTCATCACAGGAGGCTAAATCAGCCATGTAGAGTAATGCAGCGTGACTGATTTAGCCAGCTCTGATGCAGCATGATGAGAGCAACTTGAACCAGGAATTTCAGCTCTTTCCCCCTCCTCTCCCAGGCTGAGAACAAAGGGAAAGTTAAACATCTTTCCAGCAGTTAAGTATCTTGCTTAAGGGCGAATCTCTTTGTTTGTTTTCTGTCAGCTAAAATGCTTGTGTGTAAGAAATAAACATTAAGATCTTGAACCAGAACTGTGGAGGGATGTGCAGGAAGAGCTTGTTAAAAACATCTGAGTATAACAAGACTTTAGTGCTTTTTTTGCCTTGTACATTTACCCAAAGGTGTGGTGAGCATTTTCAAGGGTAATTCCTTAAAATAYTGCCTTGTGTGGTGTAATATACATAGAATATAACCATGCTGTATATGCTCACAGGGAAGTGTACGTGTTTCTGAGACCTGACCAAATTCCATCTGCTCATCCAGGTATCCAGCATCAGCTGAGCCCTGCTGGCTGCCTCTGGCCACTTCTCGTGCCCTTCTGGTCAGAAGCTTTAAAATCATCCTGCCCAAACACCTGGTACTGAGATTTAAGCACAGATAACTTGTTTCACAAGGTGAGCATACTGAACCACAGGAACCATCCCAGGGGAGAGGCTTCTTCTCAGGACCCAGGAATTTGTTTGTGTGTCTGAGCTTTTATTCTTGCATGCTCTGCACGTTTTTGCTGACACGAAGGAAGTTGGGTTTGTACCCCAACTACTGAAATTCAGACCAGGTCATAGTGCAGAATGTCAACCAAATGGTGCATTTGGGGATGAAATGGAGGAGGAGTAGGCTCAGAGGGGAGAATATGGTCTGTGTTCTCATTATGGCAAAAATTAAGTGCAAGAAAGTTCTGCTGAACAGGAGTGGCTCTATTTCTCAAAGGGGAAATAATTCAAGAATATAATTGGGCTGTTCGAAATAACCAGCATCATTTAAAAGTGGATCCTAAAATGGGAGAAGAGAAAATAGAAAGGTAGGAAGAAAGAGCTTTTCTAAACACTTGTGTTTCTCCAGATGTTTGGCTGAATCATGTCAGAGAGGCACATGTGAGTGGCTTTTAGTGTTCTTTCCAAATTTAGATATTAGGGTAATGATGAGGAACTCTGCTTACACAGTCTTTTCTCCCTTGAATATGGTCCCTTCCATCTGTTCTTACTGAGTATCAGTGATTTATGAATCTTGCAACACGGACTTTCGGTGCAGGTACTCTTTCAGTCAGCTTGAAGTGCTGGCCTGTGTACATGTGTATACATATATATATATGTATAAAAATATATATTCTTTTTCTTGTAAGACAAGAGATGCCCTGAAGAAAATGGGTTTAACTTCAMAATTGCCTCAAATCCTACCTGGGATCAGCTTCTGAGCCCAGAAAAATCAATTGTCAACCCAAAGGACATCTTGAAAAATGGCATCTGATTTTAGGTTTTCTGCAATTTCCAATAGTTTCGTTTAAAAGAAGATATTTCAGCCTAGGAGTTCAGCAAATAACCTCCTCCAACTTCAACTGAAAAGGAAAAACTCATTATAGTATATACAGATATTTTTTCCTCCCCTCTTGCTGTTCTGTGGAGTGCAGATGAGTGGTGACACCTGTTTCTGCACAACAAATGCTGGTTCAAATCCCTCTCTTGTGCTGGTTCCCAGGTATSGGTTTTGAAATACTTATTGATTGCATCTTTTCTCAGGGTACTGTTTCACAATACCACCTCAAGATTTTTAGATATTAGTGAAAAAATGATTGTGATCTACACGTTGCTCTGCAGCCTGAAGAATGTCGATGTAGAACCAGAAACTCTTCAACGGAACTGCATCTTGTTAGACACAGTGGTCAGTCAGCACAGCTCATTGCAGAGTCTTTTGTGGGGCCAAAATTTAGTTATTGTTTTTCTGCTAATTTTGTTGAAGACATAAGATGTTAGTTTCTTAAGGGACCTAGAAAAAAAAAAATGAAGCAACGTCATAAATTCTGATTTTTTTGCTCTTGTATGATCAAGGGAGTAGGAGTAAGTGGAAAGCAGAATTGCACACTGAACAATGAAGAACACAGGCATATTATCCCTTCACTTGGAGTCAGTCCTTGTTAGGCTTACTGACTAACCACCACATTGAAAATCTACATTGAATCTGAAAGAAATACCTGAAACTGGCTCTCTGTGCTGAAGGGCAGAGTCCAAGAACTGTGTTTAACGTCTGAACTTAAGGCAGGAAAACAGGAGGCCATAACCAGTGCCTTGGCAGAGAGGGCAGGAGAGGTGAGGATTTGGTGTGTGGGTTGGGTTTCTGCTCATGGGGGGTTTGTGGATACAGGATGAGAAAAATGTTATGTGTAGCAGGGCAGATGTTCAGGAAATTTCTGCATAAGCAGAAATTTCAAGACTTCAGCAATTTGTTTATTAAACATATTATTCAAATAAGCTGCACTGATTGTTTTTTTTTCATTCAACTAATACTTCCTATATTTTCTTCAATTTGTATTTCTGTGCATACTTAAAATGTTACTCCCCTGTATAACTTCTTTAAAATCTGGTTTATCTTGGATTTTAAGTGTTTTGTTCTTGTTTAGTTTTAAAGTTTAAACAGCCCTTTATTAAGCAATCCAATTGTCCTCATCACCTCCCACAAAAATGTGAATTATTTTTACATATTTATGTGGTATTTCTGCCAACACCTGCAGGCTACTTTATAAGCATACTTAATTCCTGAGAAGTAAGTGAAATATTAAGCACAGATTTAAGAAGCCGTTGCTCTGTGCAAGTTTGGTGACAGTTCTGTGCTATTTTTTTACTAACATTAAGCGTAATTGTTTCTCCTCAGCCATAGACAGCAGCACACAAACACTGGGTTCGTGTTTCCACTGCAGTCCTTCCGCTACTGAGCAGTTAATAGTGAGTGGTGCTCTTCATTGCCTTCCTCTTCAGTGGAAATCCTGTTATTTATGCTTRTTCCCAGGGGCCTGGGGTTAGATCAGGGGTTTAACTCTATTGGGAGGTGATAGATGATCTGTTCCTGTCTCCAGCAAGAACCAATTTAAGCCTGAAATTCTTGTCAGGCCCACTCTTTCCAGCCTCCTCCAACACAATGTCTTTCCAGCCCGAGGCCATCTTCCTGCCCACTGCCGCTCCTGTAGGATGTATGAATTTTATTTTGAAGCCCATGATGGTTTTCTTTAATAACCCAAGGTGTTTATAGAGCTGTTTTAAGTGAGGGGTGACRTGTTTGTGCAGCATTGCACAGAATATCGTGGGCTGGAGGGGCACTCTGGAGATCCCATCCCCTGCTTCCCAGCCGAGGCCGGGCTTGGTTCCCAGCTCCACAGCTCACGAACTCTGTGTCCTTGGATAAGCTGTTGAACACTCTGTGTCCTCCTGTGTGTATGAGAATGCTTATCTCGCAGGTAGGGATTAATCAGTGTTTGAAAAGTAATTTGAGATCCTTGATGAAAAGCACCGTGTGAGAAGAAAATATGTGACYGCGCGGGAGCGTCTTGGAGATTGTGATCACCCCCATCTCCTTTCCTGGGCTTAAGGGAAAGTGGYGAGAGGGTTTTCAAAGGAGGGGGAAACTTGCTTCTCTGTGTGTGTGTGTTTCTTTACAGCACAAAGCACCAGCCACCCCTAAACCTTGGGCGTGTTTATCTGGCCTGTGTCGTTCTGTGGTTTTGGTTATCTCTGCAGGAAAATGACTGCTCCGGCTCCCGAGACCTTTTGAAGCGATTATGACCCAAGTTAGTTCACAACAACCATCCTTTACAGTGCCTAATCAATAAACCCTGAAAGCAAACCAATCTTCATTTGCTCTCGGAGGCCACTGCAGGAAGAGAGGAATTGTCAGATAAAGCTGGGGATCAGCTTTCCTGCCTCAAGGCCAAGGGTCAGATATTAGTACACACAGAGAGATTGTAAATACAGCTTGGTCCAACAGATGCTAAAATAAGTATGGTGGAAAATTATAGCTCCAGGGGACAGCCCTTTAATGCATGCAATGACTGATAAGATAAGCTTCTTTATTACCAAAAGAATGAATTTAAAAACCATATATGATTTGTCTTCATGCTTAAGGGAGTGAGGGAAGAGAGTGGACTATTAGGTGGAGATAAGTGGCTCGCTGAAATATTGTATTAATATTGTGCCATTTCCTGAGGATTTTAGTTACTTTTACCGAGAGCTGGGAGGTGGGGTTATCCCAGGTAAAACACAAAGCTGATGGATGTTTAGCATGGTTTTCTTCCTATTATGGAAAGTATTCTACATACAAAATTGATTCCCAGTATGGAGTTTGTTAGCAATTARATGTGGAAGGGGGAGTGGATACTGCAAAGGATTCTACAGCATGGATTTGTACACTGTGTGATGTCAATGAGCAAAACTCTGTAGGTGTCTTCCCAGCYTCACTGCAGAAAGTCTCCCAGCTTGAGGAATACAATTTTTGAAGCACACACGTCCTCTCCACGTGAACAAACAGGCATGGCAARCTAAAGGATCTACCTCTGAAAAATAAACTTTGTACATGTTCACAATAACCAGAGGACTGATGGTACTGGCAGGGTTTTATGAGGTAATTGGTTTTAACTCCACTGTTTGACTCTTCTTACACCTCAGCTTTTCTTAATTTCATTGTTCTTCTCACTTCTTTTAAATTGTGAAGCATTTGAATGAGGAAAGGATATTGTAACTGACTATTCTCATATACCTTGCCTTTAGGATAACAAATATAGCATTTCCTATTAAAAAAATCAAAACCAAACCAAACTTCATTTAGTAGTTTCTTCCCTACTTTTTTTATTTTTGGTTTTAAATGAATGAAGGAGGTGGTGGACATGCATTACCTTTAGTGTTGGCAGAGAGAGGACACTGGTCATTTGGCCAGAAATCAGGTGAATGCTGGAATGGACATTTTCTACACATTTCTAAAAGTAGAATCAGAATTTCTTTGCTGTACTCAAAATGTGTGTGCTGTGTGGTTATGTCGAAGCAAATGCCAAAACTTTCAATGATTGAGCTTGAATGTTATGATTTTTTGGCAATCTTAATAGGCAAAACCTTTCGATTTTTTTCTGAAACAGCTGTGTATGGCCTTGCATTGTACATGTTACTTTTGAAAATTGAGAAGAGCCTCTTTATTAATTATGAGAAAACTTGACATAGTGAAATTGATGACTCAATAGTAATTTAATTTTGTCCATGTATAATTTTGAGTGTGCTGCCTGCAAATGTCCCGTTTGTCCACCATCTTGTTTGACATCACTTCATTAGGAATCCCTGCCAGGAAAAATCATTATGTGGAGGGCTTCCATGTAGCTTTTGTTTGGGTGAATAATTGAGTTCCTAGAGGACCTATCTGATTTGAAGGCCAAAACTTTCTTGTAATACAGACCATATAAAAGTAGCATGAATCACAGTAAGAGATGAAATGATGCATTTAAATGCACTCCAAGAAAGAAAGCAACTGCAGCACAGTCAAGTCTTTTGATTGTTCACTAGCCAATTACCCATGTTATTTAGGAATCTTCTTGGTATTAATCTTTTCAAAACCTTTTTGTATATTGGTGATCTCATTCTATTTCTTAGCTTCACCTTTCAAAAGTATATATCCTACAAACAGTGACTGATTTGTCCAATTTAAATGTATTTCACCTTATCAATTTCTTTTGCTGTGCCAACTTTGTTATTTCCTCTTCTCATCCCAATGCTGTGGATAATTGACAATTGATGATAAGCTTTACAGAGGAGATTAGGATAACATTATGTTTCATTAGTTTGGAGTAATACAGAAGTGCCTAGCCATGGATAAAAGACAATGGTACAGCTCTCGTCCTGCAGAATGTGCAGTGTGTGAGGTGAACAAAAGGTTACACATTAAAGCAGAATTATAGCTATATTTATGTAGGATTATAGAAATATAAATTACATGCAACATTTTCTCCATCAGTTTTCCCAATTTGATAAAACTTGTCTTTTGCTGATGTACAGTAACTGATCCCTATACMCTCCTTATCTTATTTTCCTTTCCTGTTCCTTCCTTTCCTATCTGCTCTGCTGTGAACATGTTATTCCAACAGCAGACTAGAGGATCTTGGTGTTTATGTGCATTTATTTCAGGAAAAAACTGTCTTGAAAACAAGAAAAGACTTTTTAAGAAGAAGTAGTGAGAGAGGAAGAGTTGAGCAGCAAAAATCTTCCTCATAGACAGAAATGTGTCAGTAATTCCTAGAGGTCTTTGATAATGAAAGTTTGCTGTCTCCATCTTTATAGTCTACCTGGAGGGTGCTAATTGATCAGATTTTAGGTTTAGATTATTAAGGGTCAGTTTTAGTCTTTACATTCTGTAATCTATTAAAGGCCYGTTAATACAGGCCATTCTGTTTCATTAAAAACAATTCAAAGGATAAAACAGATAAAGGTGTGCATGCTTAACCCTTGATTTTCTGGAGGCTGATGGCCTTGACTGATGTTGTGCAAGTCCTCTAAATACTTGTGATTTTCTTATGTTAATCTAACAATGCACAATTGATAATTGTGTATTGCATGATTCTGAGCAATTAATTCTCAAAAAAACCCAAAGAACCACAACAAACGCCCCCACCCAAAACCCTGAAAACAAACGCCAACAACCCGAAAAGAAATATGAAACATAAGAGATGAAACCAGCAAAGGCTTTTCGAGTACAGCAGTTGAGGCAGTGAGAGAATGAAAACATGTCATGAGCAGGCAGATGTATCTAAATGCCCTCTAGTCATTGTCATGGGAACTTCAACGGGTTTTGGCCTTAAAAGCTAAAGATGGTTTACATTTATCTCATTTCTCCGGATGCAAATTGAATTTCTGACAGTTTCAAATCTCTGCAAAAAGCCTTGAAGAGCAAAAGTGGTTCTATTACAGTAAATGTTAATGTGAGAAACCTTTGGGTTTCTGCTGGTGCAGATCCTGAAATGGGTGTGAGTACTTGAGTCGAGCCCTTTGCCTATAGGTTTTGGGTTGGGGCTGTTCATTTGAATTTTTAGTGGAGTTTTTTAATTACTATTTTATTTTTGAGCTGGTGTCAAGTCTGCCACGGGTGGTTGATCTATTGGAGCCAGTTGCTTTGGAACTCCTGTGTAAGTGGAAGAATCTCTCCTGAAAATAAGGCTTTTTTTCCTGTGACCAGCTTTAGCAAGTTGATTATCCAAGTTCTGCCACTGTGGAATCAACCTTGGGAAGAGCTTATGAAGTTATAATTAGGTTTCTGTCTGCTAAGCTTCAAAATGTACAACTTCCATGAATATATTTGCAGTGCTTTTTTGCCCGGTTTCAAACTCCTGCCAAGTTCTTGCCTTGAATTTAAGACATCTGTAGGCAGAAAGAGACAGCAGAGCACTTTAACTTAGATGGACAGAAACAGTATTATGGGAGACATATTCCTGCTGTCAAAAGCTCAGCCACCAGTCATCTGTAAACAGATTCCCCTTGGTCACCACTGAACAAGGTCAGCACACCTTACTAATGGAGATAGGCATGGAGGTTTGGGGTTTTTTGTTAGTTTGTCTTATTCTTAGTGGTGTTTGCCTCGTAATTTTAGTCCCTGTGTAAGACAAAATGACCCAAGAAAAGCATTCATGGGAGTTCAGTGGGATTGGTGCTCTGGATTTTCACCCTTTTAGACCTATCTTCAAATACTGGGGTGACTTTGAGATGGAAATGAGCTCTTACCTGTCTGCCCTGGTACTGGGTTTTTGCAACTTTGGTAAAAATGCTGCAAGTTTTGCTTTGCCTGGCTGCTGGCAGGTGTACAGAGGGAGACAAACTGCTCCTCAGGTGTTTGCAGTGATGGATGCTGTGCCAGTTCTGCAGGAGCCACTGGTCAGGAGAAAGGTGAAATGTCAGAATCAATCTCTTTTAGAAAAAGACACTTCCTGAGGGAGGCTGGCTTACACTGAATTTTTAACAACACGTTCTCCTTTCCTTTCCCTGTCTGTATCTAAACACAACTTTATTCAGCCAGGAGAGATCCTCTTGTCTCCCTCATTTGCATTAATGCAGAGTTGGATTTGAACAGCAGGCAAACTGGTGTTTACCATGGCAGTGCTTGCCATGTTGACAGTGCTGAGTGATTCTTAAGTGTTCAGTAAATCAGTGAAATTTTCTGAACAGTGGGAAGTTTTGATGTCATTAACAAAAGATGCATGTTAACTAGCAGCTGCAAATTAATTAGAAAAATAAATTAGAAGTTGCTTCTTTTTTTTTCTTTCCCCCCTCCTTTCTGCTTCATGCTGTGTGAACCAGCCAGTCTAGAGCAAGGATGTCCAATGAACCCAAATGTCCAGAGCTCTCAGGATCTGAATATTCTAATTTTCCAAACATTGACTTAATTTTATGGCCTGCACTGGCTGCTTCTAAAATATTTTGGGCATTGCCTGTCTTACAATGGTTTTCCCTGTCAGTTTTCCTAACGTGCTCATCCTGGGGAGTGTCCGAACCCCTGTCTGTTCTGTGCCAGCCAGGACGAGCTCGTGTCCATCTGAGCAAGGTCCAGCCTTGCCAAATGGGTTTCAGTGTGCTGGGAATCCCATCCAAAGCCAGGCAAATGGGATCAGGGAAGGCAAGGCAAGCAGCATTAAATGTGTAATGATACCAATTAATGAGTRCTTGCCTCATGTTTTGGAATACAGGGAATCATTTCATAAACCTGCTAGGGTTGTGTTTAGAGCAATAACTTCCTACTTTCTTTTAAAGGGAAACAATCTTACTTTATTTCCATTTGCTGCTTCTAGCAGTGTCAGCTTCTTTAATTATTGCTATTTAATTATGTCTTAGCATTTGAACTGTCCTCATTAACCTTCATCAGACCGAGACACCTAGGATAATGCAATGGCAAAGCCAACATCTTGTGCAATTTTTTTTTTTTCTCTCCCCTCCACCCCCTTCCCAAATCTCTGGAATTCATTAATTGAATGTTAGAGCATCTGGGCCACTTGAGTATTCGAATCATGCAGCAACATGGGTAGTGTTAGGCTGCTATGGCTCAATAAACCTCTCATTCTCTTGTTCACGGTTCATTTGAATTTTGCAGAAAACTCTGGAAAAAAAAGATGAGGCGTTCAAATAAAAATGGTGCAGATAATGGTAGGAGGAGATGAAGAACTCAGACAAATGTTTACCCCGAGTACTGTGCGTATGTGGCACTGTCATCCCTTTAATTGAAAAAGAGAATGGGCTTTAGAGCAGAAACCCACAAGCCAGAGCACCCAGGCTCTATTCCTGTGTGACCTTCAGCTGTCACTGGAGCTGTCCTCTCTATCTGAAAGCAGAGCTTTTATTTTATGCTGCTAAAGCAGCAGAGCCTAATTTCTCATTTGACAAGTGCTCTAAGATCCTGTGAGGAAAGGTATAATAAAAGTGCAAAATAAAACTATATGTGGCAGTATTACTCCTGATTCTAATGGATTTTAGTAGGATCTTTAATCCCTTTATCTACCATGAATAGATGCATTGTCTATAAAAGAAGCTTTAAGCTCTTTCACTTCACTTTGGTAACACCTTGGCAATGCAAATATGCCTTTGGAGCGTGCCTCGTGACACTGGAAAATGAAAGTGCAGGAATAAAGTGTAGTGACTGTGATGGGTGTTCTTCAGTGCAGTTGCTGGACCTAAGAAAGACTTTTGTAGTTTCCCTCCATTTCTTTGCTCTCCACACCACAAAGACAAGGCTCACACTGCCTTTTCTCCCAATGCAGTGTATTCCCAGGGCCTGGCTTGGATTAAGCAGTCATGGAATAGAACATAGGCTGTGTTACACTTAACAGAACTCTGTCTCTGAATTGAGGGTTGACTCGGATCCCTGAGCTGTAAAACTCCTGTGTGAAGCAGAAGGAGGATGAAGCTTTCACACTGGGAATTGCCTGTGGTGGGTATGGATGTGCATGTGATAGGAAAGGGCTGACCTTTATCTCACAGAGGGAGAGAAGGGGAGAGACTAAACTATAGATTCGTCATAACTAAATATGAGCTTTTATCTGAGCTGCCCAGCTTGGAGGCTCCATGTTCCCTTTGCAGTCAGTGCAAGGGGACTGGAAGCTCCAAAGGGTGCCTGATCCCACTAACACCTGCTTTGCTCTCCGGAGGTGGCTGGCTCATTACTTAAATACTTCAGGCCAGGTGGGATGTGCTGGTTGGAAGCCAAGGCACAGGAAGGCAGTGAGGTGCCTGATTCCTCCTTATCGTCTAAATCCCATGGATTCAAAAAGGGCAGAGCTTTTTTGAATATCTTTCTGGATGTGTTCCTGCCTAATCTCTTCCCTGCAGCCTCAGTGCTTCATTTGTCAGACTTTGCTCTCCTGTGCTTTTCCAGGGAGCCAGAGGAACTCTCCGTTCCTGTGCCTGAGGCTACAAGTGACCTTTTTTCCCACGTAACTTTTGTTGCTGGTGCTGGCAAAGGAGCTCTCCCATCGGCTTGGCCCTGTGCTGCCTGACTGCTGGGGCTGAGGTACAAACCCTGCAGTTGTCTGCACACTACAGGGACTCCAGGTTTCTCCCTTCAACGGGAGAGGAGAGCTCTCGCTTGAGTTTAGGATCTGAGTCACTGTGCCTGACCCAGATATGGCTGTGGGTTGCTCAGCCATGTGGTGAAACTTTGCTTTTCTTCAGGAGAAGGGTTGTGTCGTGGCTTCCAGTGGCCCCATCAGGCTGTCACCACTCCAGTTGAGTGTCACTGTGCTGGCACTCCAGCAGTTCATGTCTGCTGCAGAAGGAGCATCCCCACTGGGGCTGTCACTGCTTCCTTTTGGCTGCTTGTTATTTCTTGTTGAATAAAGTAACGCTTTGGATTTCCTAAGGTCTGGTTCTTCCTCTCCCAGTCCTTCATAGCTGGGAGTCTGGAATAGATGCCTATTTTTTCCCTTCTCTTTATTGTTTGCATTCTGCATTTGTTGAGCTTCAGTCAGAGTCTCTCTCCATCCATAGAAAATCGAGTGAAACCTCCTCCCTGGAAACCTTTGACCTTGTCTCTTTACAGAGATCTTGATTACCTCGAACGAGGTTGTCCAAAACCAGGCTATTTCACTGCTTTCCTTTTGTTAGGAGCTCGATATTTTTTTTGCCCTTCATGCAGAAGTAGTTTTCTTTACTCATCTTATCCTTTTTTACCTCTTTCCCTGTCTGAAACTAAAGTGGAAGAGAGGAGTGGAAGAGCCATAAACAGTGCAAAGAAAATGACAGACTGCTCTGTGTCACTGACTCTGCAGAACAGGTCACCAGGCAGAGACATCAGCCTCCTATTGCCTGTGCTCAGTGTTTCATATTTTTTATTTGTCTTTACTGTTGTGTATCTGATGTAGAGACATGCATTTTTTTGACAATGACCAGCCAATAAGCCCACATTTGTCAAAGAGAAAATGAGATAATCATCGTGTGGCCTGGTATTACTGGGAGGGCAGATTAGATTTGCTCAAAGACGGTGGCATTTTATGGTTACTTTTATGCTCTGTAAATGCAGGAAGAGA
Source organism: Amblyornis subalaris (assembly GCA_018881555.1). Classification (NCBI taxonomy): domain Eukaryota; kingdom Metazoa; phylum Chordata; class Aves; order Passeriformes; family Ptilonorhynchidae; genus Amblyornis; species Amblyornis subalaris. Next base: position 4,099,578 of record JACAXG010000004.1, read on the forward strand.
CAGATTGAAGAGATTACTTTACAAAAAATTCCATTTCAAGTCACTGGGGAAGCAGGTAACCTTCAGATCTGAGCTTTGCATAAGAATGCTGTGGATAGAGGGAGGATTTCTATTAACACTGCCAGCTTCTTAAAAAAACCCCACTGTCTGCTGCTCTACATCAACCTTCTTCCCTGCCTGTTTTCTTCTTTCCACCCGCCTTGTCCCCTGGCAGGGCCATTAGAGATGAGCCAGTGACTCGGGGCCATTCCTTAGCCGAGGAAAACAGTCACAGTTCCATTGGCTCCGGCGGAGCGGGAACAATTTATGCCTGCTGAAGGATGGTCCCTCGTGGTTTGAGCCTTACCCAGAAGTTTGGTTTTTTTTATCAGCAGTACTGGGACTTTTGTTTGGTTTTCTGTGGTGACAGAGGTCACTTGTAAAGTTTTCCCCAAAGTTTGAGGCTGCTCATGACTGGGATATTAACGCCTTTCCGAAAGCTGTTGAATCAAAACTTGGTCTGGGGAGACAGTTTGGCTTCTGGTTGAAAAATCTATGGTTGTTTTAAAACTAGATGGACCTTTGTATTGTCCAGATCATGTGTCATCAAATCAGGTTTTTGTTCTCCTGTTTATGCTTGTGAGAGGATGGAATTCACCTGCCACTTTTGTGACAGCATTTGARGCAGGGCTGTGGTTTTATGCAGGGCCTAACCCAGTGCCTCTCTTGTTGCTTTAGTAAGGAAACAAAACAGCCACTGTAAAAATGCTTTAATAATACTGATTGCTTTCATGCAAAACCAAAAAAGAGAGAGCTTGTGACTATTGGCATACTTTTGGGTGACAGTTGAGTAAAGACAGGAACTTCTGGATACTTGTTAACGCAAGCATCAGAACTATATGTCTGTCTTTGCACTTGAGCTGTGGGACTACTTCTGAGCAATAAATGAAATCAGAATGTGATCCATCATGCTTGCCTGTAGCCACCACAAAAAGTAAATTCAAGCAATTAGAGTAAAATAGTTGTTTGTCAAGCTCAGATGTGTAGCTATCTAAATATCCACCAAACAATATGTTTATTTTAATATTTGAGGATGATCTTTGACCATTTTTTTAATTAGGTTTAAATGAAAATTAATTTTATGTTCCATCTGTGAGTYCTGTGCATTCCTTTTTCCAGATACTTCAAGTGATTTCTCATATTCCCAGAGTTGTCATATTTAACTTTTTGCTGCTTTTTAACCTTCTGAAATGAAGCAGCACMTCCTTTGACACCGATGACACACCTGATGCAGGAGGCTACATGAAATCCCAGTTGTGCTTTGAGCTTCCCTCGTTAGTCACAGAAACTCCAGGTAGTGAGATACTCCTGCTGTACAGGCTGAGCACACAGGGGAATCACGGATCCATTGAGGTCAGTGGCAGAATTATCTTTGTGTCCACAATTTCATGCTTAGGGAGAAATACAGCTTACCTTAAAGGCCTGAGARTGTTGAGTAGACAGGATAGGCAGCTAAACCTGGGAAAGGGAACTGTGGGATTAAGCAGGCTCTTGTTTGGGCTGTAGGTCTGTTGAAACCTACAGCAGCTGCATCAGCTGGCTATGAGGGGCTAATGTTTCACCACAGCCTCTCAGACTCTCTCTCTTTTCACTGAGACTGTCTCACTCCAGAAACAGGAGATGAYCCTTTTGCTTGTTTGTGCTGGTGTCTGGGTGCTCTGTTATCTGCACCTCCTTACAGAAACAACCTCTCTGTGGAGTTTGCTGTCCAAACATGAGATAAGCAGTAGATCTCATGAGAAGTCAGGTATTTATACCTGCTGTAACCTCTTCTGCTGTCACAGTACTTTTTCTTATAATTCCTTGGCCCAGCTGTTGTTGTAGTAGATAACTTACAAGGTTTGCATTGCTATAACTAAGTGATCTGTTTGGTTCCTAAGTAAAAAAAATCCTTTTTTTTTTTTTTTTTTTAAATTGAGGAAATTTAACTTTGTGCAAGCTCTGCACACAAATAGAACAACTGCTGTTGAGCTTGTCAGCCCTGGCAGTGTCCTGTTGAGAGGCCTCCTGGTGTCAAGTGCACTTGCCTTCTCAATATGAAAAGAAATTTATATTTGTAATGAATAYTCATACAAGAAAGACATGGGTGATCCACAGATAAACCCAAGGTTTTTAGCCTCACAAAAGCAGTGCTGTGAGAATTAGTAGGAAGGGAATCTTAAATTGCACAGTTCAGCCTATCTCATCCCAGGAGCCGACGGGTGCAATTCTGCCCAAATTGATGGAGTGGCTTTCGCTTACCCCAACAGTGAATTTGTTACCTACCCAGCCAGACCTAATACTTTTTGACAGGAATAGATGAGAGGATCATTCTATTAATGCGGAAGATTTAGGAGCTCTTTGGTGAGTTTTTCCCATCTTTGACATTTCAGAATGGAGCTTAATGATGCAGCAGTTTAGCACAAACAACCTCACTGCACGGGGAGGTTTCCTCTCTTTCCGCTGCCTTCTCCAGGCTTGGCGTTCTCAGTGTGGATGACTTGGGACAGTAGGGTCCCTTTTCAAGTGCCCCTACAGGCTTTGCCACAGCTGTTAAGCTTCCTTTGTGAAGCAGGAGTTCTRCAAGGGCACAGGTTAGTCAGTTTTTCGGAGCTTAAAATAATCCTGTTTCCCTGGTTCCTCAGAAGATGCTGTGTTTAAAAAAAAAAAAAAAAGAAAATAAAAAAATTACACACTTTAATAGAAATACTTTTCCTTCATTAAATTAAATCTCTAAAGCCCAATAGCATTTTCAGTGCTTATATGAAAATGCCAGTGGGGATTTGAGATTAAAAGCGGTATTTTTGTACAAGTCAATGAAGATCTCAATAGGAAAGAACACTCTTCAAATATAAATTCCTCCAGTATCGAGAAAGACAGATTTTCTACTTAGGTCCTTGATAATACTTCTCCCAACCTTGTTATGAAATTCTGTTTTCACATATCTGATATAAGGCTGTTACACGTTAGCTCTCCATTTAATGAAATCTTATTAATGGTGCCTTTTTTGTTATAGAGATATGCCAAGCTACTCAGATTTAATTCATGTTTAACAGTAAACATGAGGTACTGTGATCCATTTGTATGCAGCTCAGGTTCTCTTTTTCTATCAAAAAATGATTGAATGGCATATTAAAAAATAGAACTAAAATATATCTGCCATTGATTTATATTGGTATAATCTTGGACATACATTGCCTTGAAAGGCCACTTACATATGTGACCCACAGCCAGAGGAGTAGGAAAGGAATATATATAAAAAAATTCCCAAGAAAGGTTTGTTGGTGGCTTGTTGTGGTTTTTTTTCTCCCTCTTCTGATGTCTCCTATCCATTCAAGCAAAAAAGAAAAAACCTACCAACCTGAGGTCTGCATTTTTGTAGATAAAATACTGCATGATCAAGGTGCAGATTTTGGGAAAGCTTTCCAGATTGTTTTACAGCAAAGAGAAGAAACAGGCATAATTTGGTTTCAATAATAAATGCAAGCAAATGTGAAGGTTTTTTTTCGATTCAAGGATCTCAAAGCAATGTGTAAAACCAGATAATAGTTACTAGTGCTTTCAAAATGGAGGAAAATAAACCAAGAGTTGTGAAAACAGATGTCAAAAAAGAGTAGTGCGGGTATATCCAGTCCCTATTCCAATTTTCGTGATAGAATGGCCTGGGTTGGAGGAGACCTTACAGATCATCTCATTCCAACCCCCTGCCCTGGGCAGAGACACCTTCCACTCGACCAGGTTGCTCAAAGCCCTGTCCAGCCTGGCCCATGAACACTTCCAGGGGTGGGATATCCATGGCTTCTCTGGGCAACTTGTGCCAATGTCTCACCACTCTCAATTTGGCAGGTACCTGATCTGCTGCTTAAAATAACAATCCGTTCTTTAGCACTCATCTGTGCTCCCAGAAAAAGCACAAAACAAGACTTAAAAAAACCCAGTTAACTCAAGGCAGTCAAGCAGAGTGTGCCCAAGGACAGTCCTTGAATTCTGTCCCTGTCTTCAGTTCATGTGTTCTGTCAGCACCGAGAAGGTATTCTCACCCTGGCCTCCCTCCTGAAGTTACACAGAAACGGGGGACAGGGAAACAGTATTTTAGCACACCCCCTTTAATTTCAGGTTTTCCAAACTGTGTGTTCTAAATTCGAGCCTCCAGAGAATCCCCATCTTCAGGCTTTGGGGATGGGAAGAGGCTCTTATTTCTTCATGCTGAAGCTATTTTTCTTTGTCACCTAAGTCAATATTCACTGGATTAGCTGTTGAGCAAGAGCAATCATGATCCTGTAATCTTCTATTCAGGGTGTGAGTGTGGAAGGAGGGAAAACAGGATTCTGGTTCATGTGCTATTTAATGCTATGTACTTTTAAAAAGAAAGAAAATCTGCACAGTAATGTGTTTAGGATACTCCTGGAAGTGCAATTGTGGTTTCAGGTGTCTTCAGGCTGAGAATGGGTTTTGCCTGGAGACTTTCCAAGTGCTGGGCAAGTCTGCTAAGCCTATAAGTATGGAAAAATCAGGGATTGTTGACACTATTTTTTTACCTCTGGGATTTTGTGGTGCTGTTCCTTTAGGTACAGTTTGGAAATACCTGTTAAAACTAGTGGGAGAGGCAGAGGTATGTGGATTTTCAGGAGACTTGGCCAAAGGAAGAACTCTGGTTGCCTATGGATACTGACATCTCCTGAACAAGGTGACAGCTGAATGCAGTTTTTGAAGATCTAAACTATGGACTTAAATGGGATTTAGGCTACTTTAGTGGCTAAATCTGTTTGCGGATTTATTCCTGAATGTCTTTTGAAAGGTTACTCATCAGTTCAGTGGAAGAGCAACAGAAAGAACACAGGATTTTTGACTTCTCTCCTCGTATTCAGACAATGCTACATTATGTGTTTGACAGAGGACAATGACCTTCAGAAAGTTTTCCATCATTTTAGAAGCTTTCCCAAAACTAGGACAGTGGTCTGGGCTCAGCCTTGACAGCTTCTGAAAAGTCTCTCCAGGGTTCAGTCCTAAATATCATCYGTGTGGACATGTCTGGTTTGAAAGTTTAAATTCTGCAATGATGAGAAAAGTCTGTTTGAATTTAATGGCATGGAAGCTCTCTTTTTTCTTTCTCTGCCTTGGAAATGTGCAGGGCTGCATTGAACCAACACTCTTGGAAAAAAAAAACCCACTTAAATCCACTCTGGCTTTTGCATGTGCTCTGTGTGGTAATAACTGTGGCTAATGGGAAGATAGCTTCTACAATTATTATAATCAATAGATTGGGAATGCAAAGATAAAGCAAATTAGGACTAATCTGCTCTCTGTTTCTTCTAAATCAGTTCATAAACCAAGAAGTGCAAGCACTGACTTAGCTTTTCAGTCAAACCAAGCTTTTGTGTCACATCCTGCTAAGGACAGCAGGGTCACGTCTTGTTTTTCCACTCATTTGGAGTCTCTCTATTAATTTTTCTTTCATCCGAAATAGCTCCAAATCTCTCAAATGTTTTTCACTGGAGAACAATATGTTTGGGTAACACAGCTTTTGTCAGAGGTCTGGGTAACACCAGGGGCTGTCCCCGCAGCCTAGTGGGGCCAGGGAGGTGTGGGGAGGTGGGGTTCAGGTGCTTTGCTGGCAGTTATGCCAGCAACTCAGGGGTCTCTGTTGGGTGAGCTGGTTACCCCATCTTTGCTTTGAGGATTCATCACTTCAATAGGCTCAAAATTGCGTTTCTCTCACTGACAAAGTGCTGCCTGAAAAATACTTTTTCTATAGCCTGAGGGATATTTGGGAAAAATTATCAACTCCTGAGCAACTGGGGGACACTTATCACAAACAGGGATGTGTGTGGTCATGTTGTGCTCCCTGATTTTCAACTCCACGAGGAAGCCCAAGGTTGGCTGTTTGCTCTGAAGCCTACCTTTGCTAAAGGGAAGCAGTGTTGGATTCCAGCTCAGCTGAAGGTCATTAGCATTCTCCTGCTGTATTACATGCAGATTTYCTTGGCTCACAAGAATAGCATTACATGGAGTATGCATCCTATATCAGCAAAAGAAATGCATGCATGCAGAGATATAGCCAGGGTTTATAGGCTTATTAGAGGACTTACAAACAGTCCTCTCCTCCACCTCCTCTGTCCTTATTTCCCACTGACATTCCCCCTGGCTGTGTTTTCCCTCCTTCACCCTTATGTACTTTCAACAGATTGGGGTGAGAAGGGTTGTTTTTACTTTAAATAACTTAAAATCAGCAGTAGAGTCTTTGATCTACCACCGCCCTGTATTGGCTGACCCTTGGGTGCACAGAGAGTATTTGGGAGTAAATATAAATTCAGTTATGTAGCCTTGGCTCCGGAATTCAAATGCCAGGTGGCGAAATTCCTTATAGTAAGGGGATGGAAGGGCTGAGCAGCCAAAATTGTATCAAATGACACAGGCATGCATGTGGAAATTCTCCCTATACTTGTTCAGGAACTGTGCCATACACAATATGTAAACTGAGCCCTGATGGCACCAGGGTAATTTGGCTTGGTATGGGATGATGTGAAGGATGGGGGAGTTGGGGAACGTGGGGAAATAGACTAATCTTTTCCACTGCCCCTTTAATTAGTCTGTTTTTTCTATTTAAATCGGGATGGGGGTGGGGAAATAGCACTGCTTCTGCAGATGTGGTAAGATGCCTGTAGAGGAAACCCCGTTGGAAAAGATGGGAGAAGCTCATTTAAGCTGTAGGCCATGGAATGTTGTGGTACAAATGCAGGCTCAGTGGTTGGTTGCCAGCAGTCTGCACTAAAGGGGACAACACCTCCATAGCCCTGAGTGCTCAAGCTGSATGCATGGCAAGGAAGCCTCCATGTTTCCAGGGATGTTTTCACTGCAATTATTGAGCTGTTGCAGGCTCAAACCACCTTCAATGCTGCCCTTCAGTCATTCACAGGTTGCCTCAAGTGAAGCAGAAATCAAGAGTAAGAAGSTTAGAGATGCCTTGATGAATACCAGGCTATTCTGAGGACAATGATAAGGCTGAAAAYAGTACCACGTAATCCAGGGTCATCTTCTTCCATGAATCTTTTTCTGTGGAGTAGTGTTCAATCTACGTTAGAAAGGTGGTGAGATGCACAGGCGCTCTSATGGTTGAGATGGTCTGAAAAGCCAATGGACTGAATGAGGCAGGAAGGTACTGGTGGCCAGGGAAGTTACTCATATGTCACTGAAGTGATTTCCTTGCTTGTTTTGCCATTTTTGTGGGTGTTGTAGGGTCTGTGTAGCATATGGAGCTGCCACCTTTGGTGTTGGGTGGATAAACACGTCACAGATGAATTGCAAGTGGCAAAGTCCTGGGTTTTGTGCTTCTTCTGGCACTGAATAGTTCCTCCAGTTCAAGCCACTTAATTAAAGAGTAGTCAACAACGTATCGGTGCTCATGGAAGCAATGGCACTGTCTCAGGCTGTGGCATCCCTCTGTGATGTCAACTGCTGTCTGAAAATCTTTTCCCTTCTTAATTTTTTTTTGGTAAATATGCCCATTGTGCACGCTGACTTACACTTTGTATTAATGACAAATGTAAAGCTTTAAAAAAACAATTGCACTGTAGCCTCATTACTATGAAAAATCCATTACGTGGAAGCCATTTGTCAAAGCCAACTGTTTAGTTGCTGTAATTTACATATTTATCAAGTTTGATTGGAATGTAATGACTTTGACTTTCTTCCTTTTTTTTTAACCTTTCTAGCCCTTTGTCCACAAAAGGGGTGTTTCRGTTTGTTTTCTGGGAAAGGGCAAAACATAATTCAATTTACATTGACTATTAAATATATGTATTAATGGTTTGAATAATTTGAATATTTTTTATGTTGGAAAAGAGTCACATTTCCATGTTTTTTCATGGAAACTGATGTGGGCTTTTATCAATCCATGAAGTTTTYGTCTCTGCCAAGGGATCTAGCTGGCAACTAGACAGCACACAAGACTCTCTAGATGATATAATGAGTGTCAAGATATGCAGTTAATATTGGATCTCCATAATCCTGGTAGCTGAAGGATCAGATGTGGATGGGTTTCCAGTACAATCACATGATTTATTATGGGTGATTACTTTAATGTGCATCTGATGCTGGGAGGCTTGTGACACAGCCCCAACTCGAAGTATTATATTCCCTTGAACACAGGCAGGTACCGAGGAGGCTGCTGAGGATGCTGATCCACACAAACATCTTACACTCCACTGAGCTGTTATAAGACAGGCAGAGGTGCTGAGAAGTTGCTCCAGCAGCTGATACTGGGAGTTGTTAAAGTTAAGAAATGTGGCACTGCTTGTTTGCAACTGGCCTCAAGTGAAGAAAGCTCCTCCCTGTGCTATGGAAAAGACTACAAGATATGATGATAATAGTGGCTGCAAGAATGGCAGGTGAAGAGCAGGATGCCRGCTCTCATCTGAGCTTTGGAGCATGAGAATTGAACAGATCTGTGGCTTGCCTGCACGTAAGGGTTCATCTGGAGGGGTCAGTTAGTTCCTCTGGAGTAGTCCATGGCCTGAGCAAGAGCTAGAACAATGCATACAAAATTGAGGCATTTAAAAAGAATATAAACACCAAGGAAAGAGGCAAATGACAAATAGAATGAAATTCAGCCAAAGAAACTGCTGGCTGATTACCAAGAAAAATACCYTCAGGTTGAGAGAATGGAATAGTTTTCCACAGAAATTGGGTGCTGACCAGATAAGGATGATCTAGATGAGCTAAAAGGTCCTTCCCAGAACAAATGTGAAAGGGAATGCAGACATTTTAGTGCCTAACTTTGAGAGCTAGTGAATACCAAGCAGCAGGTGCCCAGCCACAAATACAACCTACGTGACAAAAACTGATCTGCTGCAGAAGCTGTGGCATGCAGTTCGTCAGCCCCTTTTCTGTCCTCTGCTGCTTCACAGCATCTCCCACTTGACATTCCTATCTTTGACGTGTCCCATCCTTTAAATAAATGATGACTGAGAGCGATCCCCTTGAGCTTCAACTTGGAGCGTGTTTTTATTAATTTATTTCTCGCTGCGCTAGATTTCTCCCCCTCCACTTTTAAAGGCTCCTTTGACTTTAATTAAAATTCTCCATAGGCTTATTGCCTTGAGAGAGAGAGAGAGAGAGAGAGAGAGAGAGAGAGTGTGTGAGTGTGTATAAATTGGTTTTAACAGTTTGCTGACTAGATGGGTTTTACAGAGCTCACACAGCCTTCCAGCGTGTGTGTGTGTGTGCGGGCAACAAAATGTGTTCTCCCTTGTGCCCCGTGCTGCATTGACTGACTGTGCCTCTGGAATTTATTGCTAACTAACGATGGGACAAAAAGGACAGTTAGGATCGGCAGACACTTGCATGCACACGAAGTTAATGTGGTGCTTACAGGGAGCATCACGTCTGCAGGAGGAGCTGTTCTCGGCTTGATGTAAGGCCAGGGGACCGAAGAGGCAGGTTGGCTCGAGAAGGAGAAGGGTTTATGCGTCCAGGTGGAATTTGAACATCTTCGCGATAATTGTTTTTGCAACAGAGGGGAAAATGTCATAAGCAGCACCTGAATAAGAATGGCAGCTTGCTTAATTGCTGGCCCTTAACGAGCATGGAGAGTGCCCTGCCTCTGGGCACACATCTCACCGCTTTCTTTCGGAGGAAAGAACAAGGGCGTGACAGGACTTTCTCGTGCCAGACAGGGGGATTTATGGTATAGGTCAAGTATCCCTAGTGCATTTCTGTCTGAGGTCGTGTCTGTGGCACTTGCTGGTGCTGGAGTCGGTCACAAGKGACTGGAGAGCACACACCTAAGCAAGGCTGATTTAGGACTGGTGACTCCTCCCAAGCCACATACTCTCTGACACCACAGCCCTGCTATTAAAAACTGCAAAGAATCAATGAACAAAAGCRGGGGCTTGGCAGGGTGTCCAGGAGAGGTCACTTCACTTCTTTGTGAAAAGAGGACCTTTTCCACCCCATCTTTGCCRTCCTGCTTACATAAAAAACAGTTTTCTCATCCTGATTTGAAGCCAATGTCTAACGCTACAGTGAAAAGGATTTGCTCCTGGCTGGCTTAGGGATGTGTGTGCTTCMGCCCTGAGGGTAGTCTGCATCCCTCTCCTTGCTGAAGCATTTAAAACCTCGAATTTGGTGTGTAAGACCCTCTACTGAGCATCTTAATTTTTGGTGCTGTTTGTTCAGGTCCAAATTCTGATTTCAGGCAAGCCATGAATATGAAGAGAGAAGCTATTCACTGTGTCTAGGTCTTGCCTTGGGGGCTGAAGCCTCTCTCCAAGTAGAGTGCTGGTGCTTCCCAGAGAGGTCAGTGTCACGCTGTGAGTAGCGTGGCTCTTCATGAATCTCATTTCAGCAGGTTGCTTTTTACTGACCACCAGCTCAGCTACTGAAGAACACAGAGTCATAGTGCAGTAAAGGCCAAAACCTCTTGCAGAACCCCCTGCACATCTTGCTTGGGGTCACTGCTTTCAAGGTCTTGTCCACTGAAGGTTTTAACCTTGTCAGTCCTTCTCCTTCCACCCAGGGAGGAGCAACACAGAAATCAGAAAAATAATCACTGCCTGTGTCCTGTAATTGATCGTGTCCCCACTTCTTTTCAATGGGTGTTTTAGGAAGAATAAGAGAGAGAAGGGTTCATGTTGTTCAAGCCAGAAAGGTGAAATACAGGAGATTAATCGGTGACAGTGTTGGTTTTTTTGCTTCACTGCTCTCCCACATTTGAGTCTTTAGCCCAGTGGACTGAAACTTTGGTAGCTTTTCAATTTTTTTCTTCACAGAATAAAGACCTGTCCCTACTTAAAACAGGGTGTAGCTTTGTAGGTATCCAACTTGGTCCACTATTTCATGCTTCTTCAACTCTTTTTCTTTTTTTTCCRGTTCTCCTTATACATTTTGCCTGTTTTTTTAAGTGAAGAATAAGAGACCTAGCCCCAGTGAATAGAAGTTTTCTAGTTACAGTTTCCCAGAAAACTCTTTCCTGTTTTTTGTATGTTGTGTTGCAGCTTGTTCCTTCCCTATTATTTTATCCATTGGCCTTGAGAGGTTAGGGATGCTGGACTCACAGATTGTGGAGCTGTATCTCATGACAGCTATAGATGGCATTTTTAGCACTGCCTTCCTTGAAAATATCCATGATGAGCACAAGGATGTGGCTGTGCATCTCAAAGAAACTAGAAGAGTTTTGAGAATAGCTGTGCTGGGACTCTCAGTTCTGTTCTGAAGTGSACATAGTTTTGCTCAATTTTTATATGTGAAAGTCTGAGCACTAAAGTTAATCACAGGCAAATCCACAGCAAAACTGGGAAAAAAAACAGATCAAAGGTGTCCTGGCTGCTCCTGTAACTGCTGGACTACTCTGTGAGGGGTTGGTAATTCCCTCTCCACTACCTTGGCTGAAATTCTGACACAAATTATTCTCTTATCTTTAAGTCCATGCATGCTTATAGCAAACAAACATAGCTGTCCCCTCTCCACTGGAGAGAGCTGATAGAGAATTGCTTTTTAACAGGCTCTAGCATCATCTTTTGAATCACTGGGTTTTAAACACAAACTGAAAAGGTACCCATGTAATGTAGTATTTCAGGTGGAAATGTCTGGCATGTGAATATTTCAGTTCTATCCCTTTGTATCGAGTGAAGGCTGCTGGGATGGTGAGAGTTCTAGAGGGATGACAGTTCTGAACAGAGAGAGCAAGATAGGTACCAGTTAGTACTGATTTCTTTGCAGAGGATGAGGTCTGCTCCCTCTGTGGCAGCAGGCAGCTCCTCAGTGTTCCCATCTCATCTTCACTGAGGAGAGGTCATGGAGCTCAGTTCAGAGAACCCTGGCTGAAGATCATTGTTACTGTCACTGGTGGCAACTGGAGGAGTGCTGCTGCATATGTGAGATACTGCATTTCCATCCGATGTAAGATTTTTAGAGAGAGATAAATAGGATATGCTTTGGTTTATTCAGTTGGTGATTTAATGTCCACCATTGCAAGGAAAAAAAAAATTCAGTAATGTAGATCAGAGTTCATGCATTCAAATACAAATGGGTGAGTTCTGAGTYGATGGGGTTTAAGGAAATAGCATTGAAAGACACTCAAGTAAAACGAAGACTAACAAATTGTGTCTAGAATGTTTTTGTCTTGGTGTTTTTTTCTTTTCCCTGCAGGTAAACTTTACTTTCTTGTTCTATATCATCTGAAGGACACATGCATTTTCTGGGATTTTGGGAATGATTTCTGGGGTTCTGGGATTAGACATCAAATTTAACAAGATGATATATAGCTTTGAGGAGACACATTTGATGTACCACTTAKCCTTCCCATAATTTACTGCGTGCCTCCGGTCTCTGGAGGGCAAGGGGTTGATCTACACTCCAACCTGACTTTATAAATAGCAAAGCAGAAGAGGGAAAAAGAAAGCAGTCTGGGGACCTGCCTGCTAAACTGTTATGATATGACAGTGATGCAGGTAGGTGACATTAAATGCTACTGTCTGCATCCTTAATTGTGAGTTGTCATCACCTTGGCCGTTTGAGGACGAATAAYGTGCTGTTCATATTCCTTATTTCTATTCTTATTCATAGGACTCTACGTTCCAACATTCAAATGCCTATGTATAATTTAAAAACAAAACCTCGKGTTTTTKGGAGTGATTTTGGTTKTTTTTTTTTTTTTTAAATGGAGACAAGGAAGGAGGAAAGATGTGAGTGTACCTTGACTGGTTTTGCGTGCAGTTAATTTTCCTGCCTCGAAAGCGTAGTGAGCTGCCAGTATCAGAAAGCCCAAATGGAAAAATGGTTGCTTACAAGATGTAATGAAGATTAAAAACAAGCAAGTGGGGCTGGGAGGTAAAGGGGCTCTTGTTCTGTAGTCATTTGCCATTTCTGATTTTGAAATAGCTCTGCAGTGTCGTTTGATCTATGCTTCYGCATAATTTTACCAGGAGATATTTCTGGCCTTTCGCTTCACAGTCAGATCTCTTTGCTGGGCTATTAAGTTGAAAATGCAGTCAAGTATTAACATCGAAACTGTTTATGTAACCTCCCACTGCATGGAACCCCTCCAAAACACCCTGCCACTGAGGAAGGGAAGGGGAAGGAGGGGATGAAAAACAAGAGCTGGATAGAAATAGTGCCTGCGCTGAGATGTAAATAGGTCAGCTCCTTTCAATAAAGAGAAGTTAGGCTGTTGATATATGCCCCTCTACTTAAACTGTCATGGAAGTTCGCTCAGCTGCATTCCAGCAGGGATTGCCGGCCCCGTTAGGGATGCACAAGGAGTTGTTACAGAGGACTTAAAAAGGGAAGAGGAAGGAGGAACAAAGGCATAGCCAGAGAGGAGATCATACACTGAGGTACCACACTCTCAGATTCCTGGTGGCACTGACAAGTGTTGATAACTGCCAGCATCTGCCTTCAGAACGCTGAGTCCCACTTTCCTACCTGCCCCTGTGTTTGTCCCAATAGGATGCTCACATATGGCAAAAGTCCAAAGGTTCCTTTTTCCCGTTTTCTGCTGAAATATATTTAACTTGCTTTGAACGAGAGCAAACCCAAATCCCAGGGCCTCTGAATAAGGGGGAGTTGTGGAGCGGGAATACAATGAATGTCTTAATCCTGTGTCACCCTTTCTTTGAGACACTGTGCTACATTAAATTGATTTTGCAAATGAAAGCTAAAAGCTAAGCAAAAGCCACMAATCTATTTTGCCTAAAGATGATTTTAGTGCTCTTTATGTTCCCCTAAATGACAAACCAATTTGTTACCTGCCTACATAAACATTTGCCTATATTAGCCCCAGAAATGTTTTATTTTTATTAGCCCAAACTTTATCTTTTTATGAAGACACAGGGGCCCAATAAAATTAGTGTGCAAATATAATACCCAATTTGCATTTTTCCATGGTCAGCAGAAAAGCTGAGTAAAATCAATTTGATATTAGGTCAGCATATACATCAATAAAGCATACACTCACACAGGACCATTGTAATGGTCCCTGTAATTTCTATGCTGCCAGAGTAAAGAGATTAAATAATATTAAATGCTCCAAAATAGCTTTGCTTTTAAGAGGAATGTGAAAGGAAAGGGAGACTTTGGCATAAAACGGGCAATAAAGGATAATAGTTGCACAATCTCCAACTTTAAAACATTGTGGCTATGATCTCGGAGGTAGGCTTCCTGCAAAACAGCCCCAGTTCAGCACAGCTCCCATGCCAAAATTACAGTTAAGCACATTTTTGAGCACAATGCCAGTGCCTCAAACAAATCATGTACTTAAGGCACCTGACAGAGTCAAGGACAGAACCGGGATGAAAATCCAAAACTTGAAAGGTTTTGGGCCCAGTTTTGAGCATTACATGAGGGACCAGTGCTGAGGAGACGGTCCGTGCACAAGTGAGGCTTTGCTAAACTAAAACCAGACAGGGCTGACGGAACGTGGTGGGAGCTGAGGGGAATCCGTGAGCAATGAGGGTCCCCTCTATCAGTGGTATTCCATCACAGTCCTGATCTTCCATGGATTTTGAACAGCAGACAAGATACTGCTGCCTCCCATTTCAGTAAGAGTACATAGGAACTGACTTCCAAAAACTGTAGACCAGTCTTTGCTCATCTCTCTGTGGTACAWATGGCATCATTTTGACCTCCTGTCCCACTTAGTCTGTTTGTATTGCTCAAGCCAGCTATAAGAAGACAAGAAATAAAAGCTGGTGTTTATCTGACCTCGGTCCAGTGGGATTTGATAGTGACCAAAAATGCTGTTCCTTTGCACTCCTGTGTTGCTGAGATGCTCGCTCTTACCTGAAATGACATTTATGGGCAAAAGTAACAAAAATAAATGGGATTAGGTGCTGATCTGGTCTCTTAGGACAAAACAGAGTACAGTAAGTGCTGCCTGGATTTGATTTGCTAAAGCAGGTTAACGTGGTGGGGACGAGGCACTCGGGGCAGCACGGACACCGGTGCTCGACTGACGCAGATGTTACAGCTCTGTTGGACACAGACGAGCCAGGATGACACAGAGCAGTGAAATGCAATAGAGTTGTTTTGATTTCCCCAGTGGAGTCTTTAACTCACAGGRTTTTGAATAAAAAAATGCTGGCAACAGCCCACCTCGTACCGCAAAGTACCTGRGACAGGACGACAATATGGAATTCATTTGCAGTGGATAGCATTCCATTAAAATATAGGTGGGTATTGGAATCAAATTGTGATTTGGCCACATGTTTTTAGGGTAATGGATTTTCCATGGATTAGAGCTTTCTGGTCTTCTATGGATGACAAGATTTTTCTAGTGACTTGCCTCCACTTTGAAGTCCTCGGCAAAGGAGTGCAATTCACTCCCAAGTTCTCCCAGTGGGCACCAGGCTAAAGGCTTTCTGAAGCAGACTTCTGGGGTCAGGCTTCTCATCTTCTCATCCTTAGTACTAATCTGTGAACTCGAGTCATTAACTACACCATGGCTACAAGACCTAAAGGAACCACAGATCTGCAGTCTGTTTCTGGTCTGATGAGGTAGCAGAAAAGATCCTGGATGTCGAGTGAAGTTCTGCCTCAGTTCTGTTACAGCATTTCGTTTTGGTAGTGCAAATGGAATTCYGTGAATTTAACGTTTCTGCTTGAAATTTCTTGATACTTGTCATTAAGCTGCTATACACAAATACTGTCATTTTCCATGTTTTTATAGTAGCATAAAAATGAAAATTGAAAGAAAATGGCTAAGTGAATTTGCTGCCTTCCCGTGAAGGTTTAGAATTTGATCTGTCTTTTTTTGAGTAGAAAAYGTTTTCTGTGTGATCCTGCTTCAGTTGCAGTGGTGTAATATGCAACCAGGAGTGGAAATTGCTCTTTCCTGGGTGAGACCTGGGGGATGCTGCCAGTGGGAGTGCATTAAGTGATTGGTTTGTACATTCTGCAACTTTAGAGGGGAAGGAACACGAGTTGAGGGCCAAACAGGGTGAGTGATGCTCAGAGTGAGAGTTTTGAGCTGCTTGCTCGCAGCTAATCAAGTTTGTTTTCGGTATGACRTTTGCTTGGTGTTTGTCACCACTGTGGTTGCTGGAGAGCCCGAAGAGATGTTGAGGTTTGTGTTATTTGTTCTGAATGGCACCTCAGACCTTCCCAGCTTTGCTCCAGGGAATTCTCCTCTGAGCAGAGGCAGGATGGCAGTGGGTGAGTAGCACAACATGAGGGGGTGATGTGCAGTGGCAGATTGTTTGGGTCCCAGTCACAAGTCAAGGCAAATATTATCCATGATGATGGCAGTGGTAGCCTTCAGAGGGAAAAGCAAACGTTTGTTTCAATCTTCGAGATACTTTCCAGAAGAGAAAATGAATAATAAACAATTCCAGACCTGTCTAGGTTTCTTTCCTTTCTTTCCAAGAAAACTTGTTTTGTCACAGAGTTTTGTTTCTCAGGTTCACCACTCTGGCATTTGGAAGGGTAGAAGTGGTATCACAACAGACTCTTTCTCTGCATTTCCACAAGTCTCAAAGCTGGGGCTAAATGGAGTGTGCCTTGCTGTCACTTTGCTTAAGTGCTTTTGGCATCTACTAAGCAAAGCTATACACTTCTAAKCTTCTTAATTTTGATTGATCTTTTCAATCCTGAAGTAGAAAATAGGATGCATTTCCAATGTAAGGTTTAAATTAAAATATGAAATGGTRTTTTGTGGTTGTTCAGTGGGTTAACCTTGGCCAGCTGCCAGATGCCCACCTAGCTGCTCCCTCTGATCCAGGACAGGAGGAGAAAACAAGATGGAAAGGCTCATGGGTCAAGATAAAGACAGGGATATCATTTACTAATTGCCATTAGTGGGCAAAGCAGACTTGATTTGTGGGAATTTTAATTCATTGCCAATTAAAATAGACTTGCATAGTGAAAATTTTTGATTATAATAATGTTTATAATAACTGTTATTAAGCATAAATAGCAACAATTTTGTTATTGAAAACAAACAAAACTGAAGCCACAAAACACCCCAAACTAATCCCCTGTCCAAAAGATTCCTCACCAGGGTGCTGTTCCAGATCCAAAAAGGGGTAGTCACGTTGCTGAGCACCACATCTGTGCTGAGCCACAGTCCCTTTAATGTAATGCTGCTTTTCCAAGAGGGGAGGAAMACTCATTTCCTCTTGTGAAAGTGATCCCAGCCTTCTCCTTGTGTTCTTTAAAGTTGCTGATTTATCTCCTTCCTCCCACACTACTTAATGTTAATGCAAATGATGTGGGATGGTCATCGACTTCTGGCTGATGGTGGTGTGTTCCTTTTTGCTGCCTCCCACTTTTCTGCTGCCAGCAGAATTGACCCCACCAGCTGCTGGGTTTGTCAGAGACCTTCTTTCTTATAGTTCTTTGCCTCTGGGGGTCAAAACCACGAAAGAATGGTGAAGCTGGAGTATGAAAGAATAAATGAATGGCTGAGTTATGGGGAGAGCAGCTGTAGGACTTTAAGATGCTAAGGAAATACAAGAAGAAACCTGCTGCAATTGTCATCTGAGAACAGCAAAATACGTATTGATTATTCCTTTGGTGCTGTTAGGTGTGATTTACCACTGGGAAAAGTGATCATTTCTACTAGTTTGAGAAATTGAAAAATTAGCTAGGGTATGGTCTTGAGGACTCTCAAACATAAAAGTCTAACTTTGGATATATGTGCAATACATCTACCTAATTAGAATGGAAAAAAAASATAAAGCTTGGAAATCGTTTCCAGTCTCCTTTCAGTGTGTAAACTTTTTACTTCAAAACAAAGATTTAAATTGTCTCTAGCAATTGGAGCCTGCTGTGTTTAGCATTACCCCTGCTGTGTGTGTTCAGGTTGAGATAAGACATCTAACTGAGGCCCTGACCTCTTGTAGTCTTTAAAATTTTCAGAACCCATTTTGAAAGAGCACAATTTTTATTTGCTGCTTATTAAATGCAGTCACAGCACAAACAAAGAAAAGATCCTGCTTGACCCATGCAGTTTACAGCTGAAGCAAGTGGCCAGAGTGGTGAGGTTTCAATACTGGGGGATTAACCCATCTTAAGTTCAGCAGAGTTGGGATCTAAATCTCTCTTCCACCTATCTGTAATTTGAAGGGAACATGGAACATTTTTGTGCCSTCACTGGAGAAGGTTGCTGGATTTAATCCTGGTCTCTTTTCCATACTTTATTCTTTTTTTGAACTTTTCTTTCAGTTAGGGCAGATGCAATCCCAAACAGTTAACAGATTTTAAAAAAATCACCTCCAAATGCTCCAGAGCAAAGCCTAATAAATGTAATTTGTAGCACTTTGCCATTGCTTGGCACTGTTAAGGCTTGTTCCAAATGTAATGCAGGGTGCAATGGGCTTTACCTTGTGACTGGGCCTCCAGTGCTGCTCCTGTGGCCCGGGGGGAAATTTATCCCAGGTGAGAGCACAATTACAGCGCAGTTAAACTCGCTGCAGTAAATCTTGGGGCTTAAAAAGGGAGCTGAATTTGTTATTGCAGGTTTGGCTGCATGTCATTAGTTCTGCAGCCCTTGTGCAATCTGGTAGGGAGACCTGGTGACGCTGCCTCTTTTGGTTACAGATTGTGCTCATTTATAACATGTGACCAACTTTAATAAAAGGATGTGCTTTAAAAAATAACGGTCCTTTGTTTCTACATCTGGGGCCCAGTTTAAGATCTTTATTTCTCTTTTTCCCCTCTGTCCCCTGCCCTTTTCTGCTGCAGYAAACCTGCGTCCAGGGGCCGAACAGAAAGTGGTGTTCATCACTGCACGGGTCCATCCTGGGGAAACTCCGTCCTCCTTCGTCTGCCAAGGTGAGTGTCCGCACGGAGATGGCACATCTGGAGAGGTCTGATTCCTGCTGATGCCCATATTTGGTGTGGATAGCTTGGTTCTGACAGGAGACCGAGCTCACGTGACAGATTGTTCCATAGTGAGGGTATTAGGAGAATCTCTCGTCCCACCCCCAGCTGCTTGTCTTCTTTGAGGCAATAGGAACAGATTATCACCAAGTGTTGTGCATGTTTGCTGAACTTACGCAGAATTGGGCTCTGAAGCTATTTGGGAAGAATTGACAGTCATGCTTATATGTGATTGTGTAAGGCTCCTTTTCTTAGAGCTTTTCCAGCCCATTTTCCTGGGGTTGGTTCTGTTAACTGCTTATGTTTTCCTGCTGTCTACTATCTCCAGCTTCTTTTCCATCACAAAGCAGTGACCCTGGTTCTCCAGTTGAATTCTAAGAGGCCTCTCTTCGTCTGAAGCTGCTGCTCTGAGGAACACAGCTCCCAGTGGCTGACAGCTGTTTCCTGCACAAAGCATTCCTGCTAAAAATAGACAGCAAATTGCCCAGCTTGTATTTATAAAGAGTTGTAAATCTCGGGCTTGTGGGTACAAATAAATAAATAACCCTGGCGCGCGTTCATATAACTTCATTGTACAGGTCTGAAATATTGTACTCCTGTATGTGGCTGTCTGCGGTGGTAAAGTGTCGATGGTGTAAATCAACGTGGCTCCCCTGGAGCCAGGGCAATTTGCTAATTCACTGCAGCAGCTTGGACCTGGCCCTGCTGAGCCGATGAGTTCCATCAATCAAGCATATGCAGAGTTTATTGCGTCGTCTGCTCGCGGTGCCGCGCGCTCGTTTGCCACCGGCCCTGCTGGTACCTAAAGACCTCGGTGGGAAGGGTCTGGCACAGGTTCATGGTCTTCTCTGTGCGCTCCTCATCCTGGCAAGGTCCCGTGTCTGGCATCTCTCTGAGGCAAAAGGTCAGCAGCTGCCCCTTCTGCTGCGCCAGCCCCGTGGGCTTGCGGGACGCTCCTCTTGCAGGCYCGGAGCAGCAAAGGTAAAACCCTTCCTTTAATAAAACAATGCTGCGGACCGAGAGCAGGAAAACTCAGCGAGTTTCCCACCTCCCGCAGCGCCACAGTCAATGCAGGGCATTATAGCACACATGATGTTTGTTAATGAATATGGATTTTTAATTGGCTGCTTTGATTCTGTTTGTGGCTGCTGGCGTAGCCCTGTGAAATGAAAGCTGAGGCATGCTGCTGAGGCGGTGCTTTGTAAATGATGTTATTTTATTTTGATAATGGAGAGTTTATTCAAAAGGGAAATAATCAAAAAAGAAAAAAAAAGAGGGATGTGTAAAAGCGGGTGGCATGCTTAGCCTGATGAAACAGCCAGATAGAAGTCATGCTCTGATTGTCTCGGAGAAACTTTGTGCTTCGTAGGGGAAAAAAACCCCACAAAAACAACAACAACAACAACAACAAAAAAGAGAGCGGGAAAGATAAGAAAAATAACAAGGAGGTATCAAGGTAAGAGTCTTGGAGAAGCACATCAGAAACTTGCTGTGGCTGCAGTTCCAGCACATGCTTGACTCGTTGGGATGTGTCTGGGTCCACAGGCACCGGACTCTGCTGTGCAGGCAGAGCTGCCTCGTGCGCACAATTAGCGTCAGGACGAGCAGGAATGTCAAACATTTCAAGGCCATTGCAGCATTGTTTCTAGCACTGCCAAATGTGAAATTGGGTGCTTGCTCCATCTTTGGAAACTTCTGTGTGGGAGGATCAAAAGAAGGGATAAAAAAGATTGCTTTGGCAGTCAAGCTGAGGGCACACTTAGGAATTTTATTTCTGGAGTCTCGGGAAGCTTTTTGGCATAGTTAGGTGTTGCAGATTTTACATCCAGATGCCAGCTCAGTGCATATGGAACATGTCAGGATTATTTTTTTTCTTGGTGGAGAGATTTCTTCTTGAATGTTTGATTATGCTCACCACCTGGGGTATTAAGATCTGGAAACTGATCCCAAAGATTCCCCAGRAGCAAGCAGCATCTTGTGTGTGGAAGACCAGAACTGTGACTGCCCAGGTCTGGAGCATCAGTCCATAGGGGAATAGATAATGAGTTAAAAGATTTTTTACTTTTGTTCATTTTTTTCCAGTCGATCTTGGGGTTTATTCAGTTCAGTCACTGTCTTCCTCTTTAAAGCCCTAAGGTAATATCTGACTCCTTACTCATTTTTCCACCTGTTTTTGAGCTAGCCAGGGCCCTTCCTGCCCTCTTTGGCCTGCTCTCTACTCAGGGATTTTTACCTGTGTAATCAAACACCAGCTTCCTGGGGCCTGCCAGAAGCTACCTGTTATAGCCCCCTTTTTTTTTGACTAGGCAAAGTCCCTGAGAAGCAGGTTTTGGAGCCTTAATACATCAGGAGATGCTTGGTCCTGTCTTTTGGTCCTTTGCCCTCCACTTTACCCACATATTATAAATCTAAGCAAGGATTTTGYGTCCCTGTAGGAAAAAAAACTTAAGGTTGCCTCCTCATTCAAAATTGTTCCTCTGTCATCCTTCTTCATATTCTACTATGAAGAATACACTGGAAACCGAATTTTGGTTATAAATTCCCTGTATTCCTGCAAATGTGCATGTATTGTAAACTTGGATACACATTTCTGTCTCCTTCCAACTGTGGAGTGCTTGCAGCAGTAGCCAGACCTCCTTAGAATCATCAGGCACCTCATCCAGCAGTTAAAAACAAATGCTGTAATATTTCACACATGGTACAGCTGCCGAAGCTGCAGTTCAGCTCCTTAAAAGGCAGACAAAACCCTGGAGGGCTTCTTCATAAAAAGATGGATTAAGAACCTTTTGTTTCTGTTTTGGTCTTTTAAGAGTTGTTAGAATGCTTCAGGTTAGCCTTTTTAGGAAGTTTTCCTGATGGTTCTTAACTGCTTGTTGTGGAGTTCAGGGCTGGAAATGGAGAGTCAGTCACCAGAGAGTATATTCAATATATTGACAGGAGAACCCTTCACATCCGAAGGCAGGATGGTGTTCTCCTCCTCAGATGGTGATGGTCACCACGAACACTGATGCTTGTAGCACTTTTAGGGATGAAGAAGTAGGAGCAGGGTCCAGGATGAAGAGGATTTGTTTCCACTTGGCTCTTATAGACCATTTTTTAACCAACTGGAATTACTGCTGTTCCTGGAGGGCTTTTGTAGCGAGCACAAAGCAGCGCAAATTGATCTTGCAGCCTGAACTCATCTCTCTTGGGCTGCTCAGATTTCTGAGGGCTTTTTCTGAAGTTGTGGGTTTAGATTATTTTTCTTTCTTAGGTATTTTTCCTCATTTTTCTCCCCCACAGTATTTTCATTTAAGAAAACGTGTGCTATTTTCTCTTCCATACTGTACTGTTAAGGCAAATAAACCAACTCTTACAGATGTCAGGTAAKACCCACACATGTAAACAGTCTGCACTAACACGTGTGTGTGAAACCTGTGCAAGCCCCTACCCTCTAAACACTGATCATAAGCCAGCTTTCAAAAGGCTGGGATTTTGTCCAAGATCTRGTAATGGGAGTATTTTTAGCCCCCAATATTCTTAGAGTCTTATTTTCTTTCCTGTGTTTGCTAGATTTTAYTTTTTTCTCATGGGAGAAAAGCAACTTTCCCTCGCTATTCATGTGCATGGAAAGTTGTAGGACACACTGTGTTTAAGTTTATCCTGTACGCTCTGGCTCTTGCCAGCAGTCAGTAATTTCAACCTTAAGCATGTCTAGATGTACCAAGACCTGTACTTTACTCATTGATTTAGCAGGTTTTATTAGCAGGATGTCATTTGTTGATTTTCCAATGTGGCATCCACTGTGCCATCTAAATGCAGAAATGAAAAGTTGTACCCTAARCCTCTAATATGGTTTTCCAGGCTGGGATCCTGGATTCAAGACAGGAGGGAGTGGGACCCCACAGCTGGGTTTGCAGATGCTGAGCATCTCGTGCTGAGTGTACTTTGACCTGGAGCTGACCTTGAAGTTTATGGGCTGAAAAGGGAACAGCCATTAGAAAGAAAATATAAGAAAAACAGACACCYGGGACTCTTATCCATAAGAAATGGAGCAAAAATTACTTTCCAATCAATCTTTTTTCTTTATAGCTGCTTAAATGAATGCTCCCTCTTGCTTCACCTTAAATCAGATGAYTTGAGATGAAGAAACAGATTACACCAGGCAAGGTCTCTTGATTTTCTGTTTGCATTCTTGGTCTGTGTTTTTAACCCCCACTCTCTTGCCAGCRGAGGGCAGGAAAAAAGAATCTGAAAACTTTGTGCAAATTTTGATTCTAAGTCTAAAGAATGGGGTAGAAGGGGACAGAAAYAAGTCTCCCACCAGCTGCCTCCTGAGTTCTGATGGTGCACAATAACTCACTGGGCTAGTGGGTAATTGAACCTGCTCTCTGTGTCACCAAGATGCTCCAGGTGCTATGAAGGATTTAACTCCCAGACAGATTCCAAAGTGGCCTCTTAAAACTGTTTTCTAGTTCATTTCATGGAGTGAAATGCAGTGCCTTCAAATTCTTTGAATTTGATCCTGCAGGAAACCTGAAGGAGTTCGTAAGAGAGTGAAGTTGCTACAATATAGTAAATGTGACTTGGGTGGGGGGGGTTTTTTGTTGAGTTATGGTTTGGGTTTTTTTTGTTATTTGTTTGGAGGTTTGTGTGGTTTTTATTGCTTGTGGGAAAGGCAGTCATAAGTGTGAGAAGAGTAATTTTGAAGCCCATTGAKCCTACTTAGATTTTTACCCAAACTCTGTTTTTTCTTATGAAGAAAGAGGAGGAATTTACCGTCAGGGTTAAAAGCTGCTTTTCTTTCACTAGGGATAAATTTTTTTGAGCATTAGGGCATAAGTGATAGTAACTGAAGGGCAGGACATGTTTTAAATGCAAGGGTAAATTCATCTAATGAAGCCTTTACATGTGAAAAGAACCTCTCTGAAGTACCAGAGCTGAGGACCTTGCTTGGCTGTCTCCAGAGTATAAATTTCTCCTAAGGGAAAGAAAGTGAGTTCTGTAGGTATTAGTATAGGATGCTTTTGGTAACAGCAGCTGTACTGGAGAAAAAGCACTGCACCCAGAAATTGCCTGTTGTGGCAATGATTGGGTCCTCAGAAGCTTGGGGACATCATCTGCCAGACTTCACATCAGGCTGAATGTGCATCTGAATAAATGCATGGCATGCATCTCACTTTATCTGTTTTATTCTTCTGTCTAGCAAGCCAATTCATCTCCATTTCCAGGCTATATTTCCTACCAGAGGAGGAAACAAAATACGATTCCATAGGGGATGGGAATCTTATAAATGCATGTTTGTTATATTACTGTCAAGCCTCACTTCTGTYTTCCCTGCCAAATGAAAGAGACTGGAAGCAAACACTTATGCTGTCCTGGCTACTCCTAGACTCCAAGTGAATGCCTCCATATGTATAAGGGCTTAGTCTGTGATTCATCTTTGGGTGTGTTTGCAATGCATCTCTGGATGCAGGAGGGGGCTCTGCCTTGGCCATGCACCACGTGGGGGAGTGCTTCCTGGTGCAGGAACACCCTTTTGGGGAGCCTTTTCCACTGTTTCTGTTTGTGGGCTGCATGGCTAAGACGGAAGACAGCTGAACTGAACTTCTGACAAACAGAAGCTCCACTTTAAGGGTATTATTTTATACTTTCTTGCCATTACAAAGGTATGAAGACACAGAGCTTCTTATCCCTTGCAATACTTACTGTATCTTATGCAAACCTCTTCTGGCTGCAGTCCATAGGAAAGTACATATGCCAGTGCAGAGTTCCACCCTGGAGGTGACTGCTCTTGGTCAGAAAAAGAGTAGAATCTTTCTATAAAATGAGTAATATCCTGCATCCAGACCATGATATCCATAAGTTGTGTCAGGAGAGGATGGGAACACTCCTGTTCTTTCAGGGGCCGCTTAGCACTTAGAAGCAGTGAGGGAACGTGGTGATCAGGACTTGCAGTTCTTGGTCTCTTTTATAGGAGTTCAGGAAACCAAATGATGAGAAACAAACAAAGGCAACAGAATTCAACAGCCCAACCACAAAATGAGCTGCAGGGCTCTCCTCAAGTTGTTGAATTGCATTCATCCTTCCCACTGCGATTTTTTTTTTCTTTAAGTGCACAGCTCCTAAGCTTTAATACAAAGTGAAACACACTCTCCCTGACTTCTAAAGCAACATGAAAAACATTGCTGTCTGTCCCTTGTAAATCTCCTGGATGAGATTTTAGTGTGAAGTATCCCAGGAGAGAGAAAGGTTGTTCTGAGAACAATAAAATATCCATATCGGAGTAATGGAAATAAAAGCTGGTTTTAAAGTTGTGTTGATGTAAATAGACCATTAGAGGGATTCCTGCCACCCAGCGTGACATTGGCTGTTACGAGATAGCTCAGGCTCTGAATCAATTCACTGTGGTGTCAGGCAGGTACGAGGGGTTATACCCCTGGGTTCCTGCGCTGGAGGGAATTTGTAATGTGTTTAAATGTCTCTGGCTATAGAGTTATGTGATTCACTCTCTTACAACACGTGTTTTCTGGAGCTTCTGCACAGAAGAGGTGTGATGGTGTCAGGCTGGGGATGGGGACCCTGCATGGGCTGGGTGCTGCTGTCTGCGGAACTCTGGAGACCTGAGCTGTCCCCAGGGGAGGAGTTGTGTCATCTGTGGCCGTTCCATGGCTGAGACACCCCTTCCCACCAACAGCAGAGGTTGCTGCCCCACCTCTTCCATTCCGTCAGTAGTAGCAGGAGCAGAAGATTGGTCTGGTCAGGCAGGCTCACCCCTCCCCAGCCCGGCCCTGCGTTCTCATCTTKCTGCTTCCAGTGGGAGGAATGGATCAGCACTAACTCCTCATCCCTGGGACAACAAGGTCAGCTTTGCCTGTGCAGCTGAGAAATGTCAAGTGGCTTTGTGTGATTCGGTTTGCCCTTTGCCCAGGGCAGGCTTTTGACTATCTCTGCTTAACTAATCCTCTTTACAGTAATCACAGAGCTAAAGGAGCCCTTGGTCTTCAAGGGGGAGAATTGAGAAAGGCTTCACCATAGATCAGCAGGCAAATTTGCTTTGTCTCCATGTGAGATTGCCCAATTAATCTCTTAARCAGACTGGTTTTGCAATGTTCCTTGACTGCTCATACTTTTGGATAACATTGGCTTAAAGATCATTTCCTTCCAGCCCTAACCCACCCRCCTCTAGGGCAAAGCACATCATATTTGTGCACACTGTGGCACTTTGCTGATGTCTGAGGATAGGAAAAAGAGAAAATATTGGTTCACCTGAACTTCGTGGTCACTTGGCTTCCCTTAATATGGGAAGTGTTTTCCCCACTAGAAGTTTCAGTCTGAGTGGATTATGAAGATGCTTATCCATGTCCRCCCAGTGATCAGTTAGGTCAGGGCCATTTTCTGTGTCTGTTGCTCTGTATGGCCTTAGGCAGTAAGTGCTGCACTTTCAGGGAGCAGTATCACACCCGTGCAACAGATCTTCTCTGGGCCTAAAGGGGAGAGCAAGCCCTCTGGAAATGTCAGGTGACACATGGCCCGTGGCCGTGCAGCCATCCAATGGCCAAGASCATCCAGGCTGAGCTGCTTGGATGCTTCCAGACCTGGGCTTTGCACCATGGGTCAAACAGYGCCAGAGCATCTGCTGCTAGAGGGGAACTCCCAGGCAGAAATCTTGAAGTGCTGCCCCAGTACAGTTAGACCCGGGAGTGAAATAAATGTGCAAGGCTCAGGACAAAGATGTAAAAAACACAGGAAGTTTGGGGTTGTCTTTAGATCTCATTCGCATGGCTCTGTTGTTAATGGCAGAGAAAGGGCTCTGAGTGAGTGACCATCATTGCCCTTAAGGAACCAAAGTTGAGATGAGCCCTCTCTGTAAGTGCAGCAGCATGTGAGAGCTGTGCTGATCAAGCTGCAGGTCAGGATTCACAACTAGGAATCTCTTCTAGTTTTTATACTTTAAGCCTTTTCCATTCTCCTTCAGTAGAGTCCCATCTCTTCCTCACTGCTGATATTAATCTTGCTGGTCTATTGTTTCCAGCTTTGTCTTCTGACCCTTTGTTCTTTGCCTGCCCTGGCTGGGTTCAGCTGAATTGATTTTTTTTTTGTTTTCGTTCTGTTTTCAGTCCTTTTGTCTCCGAGGTGCCCTGCACTTGCCTTCCTGCTCCTTCTGCCTCGCTCTGAGGAGCCAGCATTCATGTGTGACTGGGACTKGGCTGCTGGAAACTTTGCTTTGACACAAGGGCACTTGGATTAAATTCTCCCTGTGCCCCTGCACGGATTGCTCACATTTCCTCGTGTGCCTGTTGCAAGGCACTGTGAACAAGTTTATAAGAGCCATGTCACCCTGGCTTCTCCAGCTCACAGAGAAAAGGGTGTAAARCTTGTTTGGAGGGCAAGAAGGAGGGACTTGGGGTGAAAGCAGACTTCTCCCCCAGACAACAGCCCTGTAGAGGCTGGCTTTGCTCCCTGAATGCAGCCCAGCTCCTCTGGACCCTGAGGATGGAGAGGAAGGGTAACAGGGCACACTCTTTATCTGTCCTGCTTAATTTTACCTGGGAAGAAACGTAGGCACAAATTGCTTTGCTGGGACCCTAATGTGTGGGCAAACTTCTATTAAACACTTTGTAGGCAGGAAGAGTAAATTTAGGGTAGCTTTGAACAGTGGCACAGAGCTCTTTAGAGTCACCCTCCCCAGGAAGGTTGGTTCCTTGGGGACTGATGCCTCCCCTAAGTGGCAATTTCCGGGTGTGCCCTATAGTGTAGGTTCATGGGTCAAATTACTTATTACATGTTCAGCAAATGGTAATACATCCCTGGTATCCGTGCTCTGACTTGGAGATTATGGTTTTAGTCTTTGCTGCTGCTAAATGGGAAAGATAATTGGAGACGGATGAAAAAAAATTAATTTGTATTTTTTTTCTAACGCCACCGGTTTTCAAAGAGTGCTTTCGTATAAATTTTATACTAGCTCACTTTTATTTTTCTCCTATTTTCTCTTTCTCTCTCTTTTTTTTTTTGGTTTCCCAACTTTTTTGTCACTTTWCCACTGAGGAAAAAAATGTGCTGGGGCAGGGAAAGAACAAAGAAAGTCAAAGACCTGTGGTCGGTGAAAAAAGGGGAAAAGGAAAAGTCTGTAGGTCTTCTTATGCAAAAGTTTGTTCAAAAATTTGAGTTTGCTTCAAAATTTCCAGCCAGTGGTACAGTGTATAGGGAAAATATTACAAAGATGGATGTGCTTTATGTTACTGGCAAGCATAAGCCACATCTTTGGGTGACTACAGAACAGATGTGACACAGACAATGACAATAGGGTGAGTTCTGGCTCCCCAAGGCCTCCACCTACCCAAAAGGAGCATCACTGAGAGATTCCAATTTTCATCGTTATTAGAGTTCTACCGCCATGGTGGCTTTGGTGTGACAGGAATCAGCTTYGTGTCCTGTTCCCTTAGAAACACTCATACTTGGTGTCATAACAGCAAAGAGGGAACAGGAGGGTGCCYGATTCCCTGGTACAGGAGAAGCCATTCAGCCTGGCTGAGCTTTAACTGCCTTCCACCAAATGGGACATGATCTGTCACAGAGTCAAGAGCAGAGCTGGAAAATGCTGTGACCCAACCTTCTCCCAGGTGCCATCTTTTAAAAGACAGGCCTGTCGCTTACTCCTTGGGAGAAGCAAGGAACAGAGCTGGAAAACTGTTGGACCTGCACCCCTAATTCCCTGTGAAAGGGTTGCCTGCCCTGGAGACAGCAGATCCCTGGGATCTCACTTCGCCCAGCTCAGTGGGCTCCTCTCCCTTCTGATGTCTGCATCCCTTGTGCAGTATAAGGGGCTGCTTATTAAAGTCTGCCTTTAAGATGTTCAATCTGACTATTCAAGGTAGAAAGTCTGACAGTCCTCACCCCTGGTTACATATGAATTCTGATTTTTCTTCCTGGCAACATCTCTAACGGCCAAGGATACGAGGGAAACCGCACCTTGACACTGGCTGCTGTGGTCACAGTGGTGCCAGAGCTTAAACACATCATTGCAAAGTGCTCAGAGAGAGCTTCTGTCTGGGGCTTGCTGGCACTTGAGATTTCATTTACATCTGAGGCAGGCTGTGAACGTATAGTGCAATAGAATGTAGAGTGCAAGAGAACATTTCTCCAGCAATTCTTATTCTGGAGCAAGAGCATCTTATTCCTTCTTAGTTTAATATGCTTCAAAGTAAATTCTGCAATAAGGCTGTGTCCAAACAGAATTCTTTAGGAAATACTGGGTTTTTTTTCCCCTTTTTACTAAAACAGCAACAAACAACAAAACCCTCAATCCTTGGAGGACTCCTGAAATTTATATCCTGACTCTCTCCCTCATGCTCTTCAGATGGAAACAYGTACTTTCATACCCTCCTGGAGAATTCCACTTCTTCACAAGGAGCGATGTCAGTTGCTTGTGGTGGCCCTACTCATGTGAGGAAATTTTGCTCTCTGAATATTCCCTTTCCAGTGCTAATCACCGTCACCTTTAGGATCTGCGATGCAGCTTCATTTTCCCAAAAAAATTTTCTCTGGAGCAGAGGTAGGGGCTTATGCCATATTCTGCTGCTTAGCAGCCAGGAGCACATCTCTACTGACAGAGTGTGACCCTAATTTATTTCTGTGGAGTTTTTCCTCGCCCGGATGTCATGCAGTGTAAATAAAAGAACAGATCCGTCTCCACTGACGAGGGGCAGAGCAGAGCTTTTGCAATTTCTTTCCTCATGTAGAGACCTGGTCATTTTTTTTTTATTCTTCTATAAGACAACAAAATAAACCACAGGGAAAAAAAGCCCTTTCCTGCTGGAGCCTAGTGCAAGCAGCTATCCAACWAGTCCCCTCCAGTACCACTGAAAGCAACTTGCAGATACTCAACTCTCATCTCTGGTTCAAGGGGAGGAAGTTCAGATGCAGCCAGCATTTTCCTGGCCATCAGACCTTCCCAGAGGATTAGGGTTTTGTTTTATAAATCACTCCTTTTATCTTTTCTCTCTTTTTTTTTTTCTTTTCCCTCAGTCACCCAGAAGTAGTTCAGGTGTTGCATGCAGTCCCTGCTTTCATTGCCTGGCGAGACTGAAGTTGCAGACTTTGCTGTGCAAATGGACTTCCACGTTTCATTTCAGTTTTGACTGTTCTCTGACACTGATGAGAACTGCTCAGCCTCTACTACCTTGATACCCTCTATCAAGGGAGAAATGGATACAGACCTACTGTAGCCTGTTTGCCTCATGTGGTACTTCTGGATGTCTTTGAGGGGCAAACCTAGAGCAAGCAGGAAGCTCTCACTGGCTTCAAGGGGCAGAGAGACACCTCTCAGGAAAGGCAGGACACCTGTGATGCCACCCTTGCCTTTCTCCAGGTAACCACAGGAAAGTGTAAAAAAGCTCTTTACTGAATTAACAAGATTCTCTCTCTCTGATTCTGAAACCTGATGGCTGTCCACTTTAGAAGTGCTGCCTTGCTGGGTGACACCAGCCTTGCACAGTGCCTGCAGACTSTGTGCCCTGCTTTGCCTGGAGCCTTGCAGGTGCCCGTGCCTCTCTGGGAACAGGCGAGCTGCCTTCTCCCTTTGCCGTTGCTTTGAACGGAAGCACGGGAAAATCCTGTAAAAGTGAAGCAGAATAACCTGCAAACCCAGTAAAGTGGAAATCGATGAAGCAGCCAAAAGGTGCCATTACAGCTGGCTTAGTGTAAGTTTTCGTGTATCAGGAGTCACAGAGCGATCGCGTCGCTCGTCCCCACAGGGGAAATGAGGGCAAATCGTTGTGCAGGTTCCTACCTGGGCAAGCTGCCTGTTGCCATTGATAGGATATCTGAGGAAAATATGAACGTGCCACATCTGAAGGACAAAGCCACATCTCCAGTAGAAGTGGAGAGCCAGGGTTCAGTCCTGAAGAGGGGACACCTCAGCTCTTCTCTTTAGCTGAGTGGATTAAAGCTCTGAGCTGAAGCACAAGAGTTCCTATCTCRCATTGCCATTTTGTTCTGAATCCTGTACCTGTATCTTTTTGAGACTCAGAGTTTTGGGGCAGCTCATGYGTTCTTGCTCCTTCCCAGCGACACGTGCTCCACTCTCATTCTGGCAGTGGGTGGCACCAGGAGCTGTCTAGTCCTGAGCAGCCCACTTGTGACATGGCCAGTAGCAAATGTCTTCAGGTCATTAAAGGTAAAGCCAAATGAATAGAGATACTCCCAACACACTGTCCCAACACTCCGCAGGTGAAGGGAGCTGGAAAGTTAGTGAATGAGTGATGTTCTGCAGGGCTCTTCTGGTCTCCGTGTGTGCCTGCCTGACTCAGCCCTAGTGCTTCTGGGTCTCTGCTTGACTGAGAAACATGTTTGCAGATGCTGGAAACCATTTATAGAATGTGTTTAAAAATACATATTTTTCATTTCTTCCCTCGCATTATTTATGTAATGCCCTTTTCCTTTTTCACCGTGTATTAGATTTTTCATATGTAAATGTATTCTCTGTCTGCCTCCAGAGAAATCCACCTTTTTGCTTTCTTGGCTTACAACACATTCTTTGCTTGGGCTAATCTATCCATCTTCAGGCTTCTGTAGTTCTTGTTGCTACCACAGTTAATGCTGTAAGGMTCAGAGCACAGAGTACCTGCTGCTTGTGCTCACTGTACCTGCAAGACAGTCCCAAGGGAGGTGTTGGGTGAAACCAGTCCAGCCCTGCACTCCCAGGGCCCACCTTTGTTGAACCAAGCAAGCTGAAAGCCCAAAGGCCCCTGATCCCCAGAGAAAGGTACCACTGCCAGATCACGACAAGTTAACAAAGTGCTCAGAGTCCTGGGGAGGCAATTCAGCAGAGGGCTTGAAAGGAGAAGGTTCATCGTCTTTGGCTATTCCTTGCAGCTTTTAGTGGTTTTTCCAAGTAGAACTAAGTCTGCTTAGTCCTCCTTSTGTCCATTAATGTTTATTTTTATCACTTTTATAGCTTTACTGGGAATMTTTTCCCTGGTGTTGGCAGCTTTGGAAACTTTACACTTGTGGTGCAGTCTCCTTGCTGGCCTTGGAAAGGTTTCTGACCTCCACGTCTCCAGTTGTCATGATGGAGAAGAAAGCAGTCATTTCCCAGGCTCTGGGGAGCTCAGCCTGGTCCTGGGTGAAGCAGCAACAGCGTAATGATCTTGTTTCTCTTTTTCCCCTGCAAGACCCTTGCAGCTCTAAATAGCAAACTGGAGAATGAAGTGATTTTCTGTTCCTGGTTTTTACGTCTTTGCTAGTGCCGTGTGAGCTGCTGGTGTACAGCTGAAACTCCCCTTCAGGGCCATGGTGAAAAGTCTGATGTTCTGGGAGTTGATAAGGGTAGCAGGAAAAAATGCAAGGATGCCTGAGTTAATTCTGCCAGGGTACACGCCTGCTTAGCTCTGGTTCACGCATTCTGGATTTTACTCCCTTTGTGTTTATTTTTCCCCTTCTTTGCAATCAAGCCTCTTTTCTGGGTTGCCTCTTGTCTTGCACATCAGGGAAGGTGGGATCTCCTGTATGTTTCTGTTTAACTCTAAGGCTGAAATCCTACCTGTATTTAACAACAGGTAATTCTGTATAAATTGAGGACCATAATGCAGCAGATTTTTTTCGAGCTGTCTAGGGGACTCACACTTGTGGGRAGGACAGACTTTGAATAATAATGACCAAGCACATCATATTCTGAAGTAACATCTTGAGAATGATTCTGATAAATCCCAAGTAATTCATTAATAAAACGAGATCATCTGATCCTKGCAGTGTTTCCCCAGGAACCCTTTTGTTTTTTCCCAGGAGGAAAAGAGGCATTATCCAGGGGGGTATTGGTAGGCTCATTTTGATGCAAAGAGATCTCCAAGCTCCTTACAGCATATTAAGAAAATTAAAGAAAGGAAAGCCAGCCAACAAAGCCACCCACTCAGTCTGTGCTGCGCACTGAATTTAGGAACCCTCCGGGCGATCCTGCAGCAGCAGCTGTGTGCTCCTGCCAATACCTCCTCTCTCTGTCAGCCTGACAGGTCCTTTCCAGGCAATTCCACAGGTCTTTGCTGCTGCACCAGTTCTGCTGGAGAACTGCACAACTGCCCCTGGGCCTGGGGAGGTTGGTTTGTAGTTAAGCAAGCCACATCAGCCATCAGGGTAATGAAGTGGCTGATGCACAGGCTCATCACTACAGAGGTCAGGAGACAGCCTGCTTCCCTCTGTTCGGGTTTGCACTTTTCACCAGAMAAATCCAGCCCTGGCCTCATTCTTCTCTTCTATATTAATCTAGTCTTTTGAAGCTCATGGATATCCCATTTTTGCAAGGAWCAGGAGAGGCAGATACCATGAAATAAAGGGAGAGATTAACCCAATGTTCGACTTGGGCTYGCAGTGCTGCTGGAGAGAGCACAAGCCCCATGTCCCAGGAGCAGCAGTGGAATGAGGGAGATGGTGCCACTAACACCCTTCTGCTGCTCTGATCAAGTGTTCAAGCAGCCTCCTGCTGCCATAAACACCCAAGCTTGAATCAATCTTTTTTTTTTTCATCTTTCTATGTCTTCTTCTAAAGCCTGAAAAGACCCACAATCCAACCCAATGGCATCAAAATGAGTCCTGAGGCCCCAGCTTGCTGGGTCACAAATTAGAGAAAGGGTCAAACTGCTTGGTTCCTTGGGTTCTCTAGCTGTTAAACTGCCAAAGCACCAGAGCAAGACTTAAGGCATGCTAGAAGACAGTTTTATCAGAATGAGATTACACAAATATGACCTCCATTGTCTTTTGTARTGAGATCATTTTTGTGGTCTCATCATCACTAAAGTCTGTTTCATATCGTTATTTTTTCAGACTGGACCAGGAGTTGTCTAGAATAAAGTATCCAGAGAATTTTCAATTAGGAACTAGACTTGTCCTCACAGAATGCTTGATTCCCTTTTTTTGGCTGAAAATTTTAACAGGCCAAATTAAATGCCACATTTCACCCTCTCCAGGTAATCCTGTGAGGTTCTGAGAACCACCTACAGTTTGTGGAACGTTTTCAGTGCTCTTTGATTTTGTTTGGAAGAAGAAAAACCAGCAGAACTGAGGGCACTCAAGCCTGCAGTTCTGAACTGACCAGCAGTGCTGGTTGTCTCTGTTACCAAAAGTCTTTCCATCTTGTCCTCTGCAGGGCTGGTTTTTAGAAAGTGCTTATTTTTGGGGTGGTGTGGGGCAGGACTGTCAGCGGCAGCTGGGTAAGAACAGAAAAGTTTCAGAATTTTACTCAACACCTAGGATTTTGTGGCCACTTGCCACTTTTCCAAGTGCAGTCGGCTCCAATGAGCTTTCATGAGTTTGTTTGGAAAATCCATCTGCTGGTTTTGGCCCCAGAGATGCCAGTTTTGCTGCCCTGCAAATCTGGCCGGTGCTATCTCAAGTTGAACACACTAAAATAGCAGACTCTGGTAGCAACTTGCCAAAAATCAGCAGTGCTAGGGACCAAGATCAGGCATTCTGGCTCCTGGTCCCATTCCAGTCACTGGGAATGCCAACTTTAATTATGTTTCACTGGCAATGTATATCTATATCTTTTCAGCGCCGAATTGGGATGTTGTGCTCCAGCCAAGCACCGGCAGTCGCGTATCCTTCAAAGCAGATGTGAATCTTTTTGTGAGGAAAGAGCTACAGCTCGTAAAAATACATAGGAAATCCCAAACACTCATCACTTAGCGACTTTGTGCACTGAACTGATCGTACTTCCAGACTGCTGATTTGTGACTGACTCTTCCAGTCACATCCATTTCACTACAGATTCTCCCTGTTTGAAATGCATCTGTAGCCTCAGGGTCTGGAACTCTTTGGGGGTTCTGAGGCATTGTTTGCATGGTCTAGATGTAGACCAGTCTAGCAAAAAGAGTAGGGTAGGGCACATGAAAATCAGTGGTGTAAATGTACCTCCTTTGTGTGGAATATCCATAATAAATGTGAAGGTTTCCATCCCAGTCAGACACATGAAAATGGGAAAGAAGGTCTGATTAATGACATCACATGGTCCATCTTCTTACCCAGGAGTCCTAGAATGTTTAACTGTGGCAAAGATTTCCCAAACCTTCACTGAAATTGCAATCTTAATTGTTGTCAAATGTCATTTGAGGCTGTAACAGCTGAAATGTCTCCTGTATCCTTACAACAGCATGAGAAGGATTTTTATAATTATATAACTCTGGAAAGAAGCTGAAATGTTTGGGTACCAGAATGGTTGGAGTCTTGTTCAATTGTAGAGCCGTGATGCAGTGACAGAACTGGCACTCAGTGTCCCCACAACCTCTGATCTGCTGATGTGTTTAGAGAGAGCTGCCCCACCCTTGTGGTCCTTCACCAGGGACTTTGGTGCCCTCAGTTAGATCATCACATGAAAAAGAATATATCTGGGAAGCCTGGAGGGGTGGAGGTGTCTGGTGGGATGCCCTGGCTTGGGTCAGCCACTGACAGAGCAGTTTCTCTCTCATACTGACAGAACCCATCTGGGAGGTTCTTGACTGCTGTTCCCACTGCTTCACATGGATTTGTGTTCCAGCCACACCACCAAATGCCAGATTAATTATTTGTGGAACCCTATGCTAACTGGAGGAGGGAGCAGTCAGGAACAACATGTTTTTTTTTTTTTTTTAAATCTTCTTTAAATCAATTACTGTCTGCGCTTGCCACGCACATTAAAACTGAGGAAAATCCACCGTGCCTTGTTCTGCCATTTGGAATGTTTGTTGCCAGCCATTATCAATCCCTTTGCATGCAGCCCCTCCAGCAGGAGCATGGTTTTCTCTGGAGCTGCCATTAGCACTGTTCCACTGGGCTGGCAAAACGCGGTGAGGGATTGCGTTCCCGGGGAGCCTGGCTGTTTTCCATTTATTCCCCTGCTCTGGAAACAGGCCTAGCCGTAATGGCCTGACATATCTTAAAACAGGGAAATTACTAATTCAAGTCAGTGAGCATATTTTCATTTTAAAAGAGTAACAAATTAAATAAACTCCCTGCATTTTGCATTTGAGACCTCRGTGTTTCATCTGCTGTAATCTAATTCACCCATTCATTTCCTGCACATTCATTTTATCCCATTATTTGAGATTTCCTTTGCTTTTAATCCTGTGTTTTGAAGAGACCAAGAGTTACAGCAGAGAATAGATGAGAGACTAAACGGTAAATAAAAGAACAAACATGCCATAATATAGCTTGATGTGTTTCTAATCAATCTGCTTATTGCAGCTGGATCCTTAGTTAGCTGTGCAACTTTTCTGCCTCAAGTTGATGAAAACTTCTTTAAAAATAGGTGAAGTGGGGCTGTGTGTACAATCTAACTATTGGATTTTTTTTGAAATTTTTATTTTTTGCAATAGTAATGATGGYTCCAGTTTAAAAAAAAACAACTGAAATGACCATGGCGACCTAAAGGTTTTTTGGGGACCTAAAGACTTTTTGGGATGTTTTCGACCAAGCAAACTCATGCAAGGAGATCTTACTTAGCACTGAAATATTCACCTGTTTAGTTGGGGACAAATTGCTCTGTGATCAAAAGGTTTGGTACTCCAGGAGAACAAATCATCTCTTCTCTTTCTGTACCCTTCAGAAATGATGTAACCAGGGATGTCCTTCCCAGAGCTGTCTCACCTGCCTTGGGTGGCTCTGATGTGTTTTGTCACTGGCAATTGTTTGTTTAGTTGTTGTCTCTCTTGAGAGCTTCYCATCCACAGGAACCACTGGGGAAAATTGTTCACTTCTCTGCATTTCTGAAGAGCTTGGTTGTTTTTAATCATGTGGCCCCCTCAGGCCTGCACAGGTCCCCTCTGAGCCTTTCCTGGGGGGAGTTTAAATGAAGTCTGAACGTCAGCAGAGGAAATGGGAGAAGAGGCTGATTTGAAAAGTGGGATCTGATGGATGCTCACTGAGGTTTTGTGCAAGGTGCATCCCTCTCAGAGCAAGGACCCCTGCCCTCCTTTGCCTTGCACTCGGGTGTGCTGAGGATGGCCAGAGAGGGGGTTCATGGAAAACAGGCAGAGTTCTGGATATTCCCAATCTCCTTGACTGCAGAAACTCCTCAGACAGAGGCGTGTGCATGCAGATATGCTTCAGGTTTGGCATCTGGAAACCGATGACAAAATTCAGGCATCAAATTTTCCTTCATCTAACACTGTAAGCAGTGCCTGTTTTAGTTTTGCAGTGCTTCTTCATCAGCTATATGCTTTTTTATAATTTTGATGAAATAAACCTTGGTTTTGCCATGTATTCCAAAGGGGCCTTTGGAAAGATGAAGCAACCAATTAATACAGATTCAAAATCTATAGATTCTCTCTGTATTGATGTTAGCATTGAAGTGCTCACCTTGTGCAGCCCTTTCCCTGCCCAAGAAACGTCTTTCTAAAAAAGTGTAAAATGCTACAAATAAAACTCATTTGAGTTTGTCAGTCTGCTTTTCCACATCAGGAGGAGGAACAGCACTGTAAAGAGGGGCAGAGTCAGCATCTGTGATGATCTCGTGCATATGGATCCCTCTAAGTGATGACCTTTTGTAGGGATAATTTTCTGACAGCAGGGTGTTAGATCAAGTCAATAACCCCACTATGAGTCAGCTCTGCTCGTTTATCTCCCTTCACATGCTTTTATTTTTACCTTACTGTGTGCTGAGTGTCAGAAGCGCTTCAGGCTAAGACATCCTTGGACCATTTCTGTCTGCTGGGGGCTGCACTGAAGGTTTAGATGAGCATTCTCTGGGGCCCACTGTGGCACAGCATCGCTGTGCCCTGTGCTGGGCAGGGTGCAGTGGGAGTGTGACACCTTTCTCACCATGCTGGGGTGGAGAAGAGGATACCTCTGTCTTTTTTTGTGGTTTTTTTTTTTGTTGTTTGGGATGATGTTCTTTCCTGCAGTCCCACAAGGGATGGCAAAGGCTGAACAGACAAGGGCCCTGTTGCTGAAGGAGAGTCACTTCACAGGCAAATTGTGGCACGGTGATGATTTGCAGTCATTTATTCTCTGTGTTCTGCTTGTTCTTCGGAGACAGAATGTTGTAACTGCTTGGCCATTATCTTCTGATGGTTTTTTCACCATCACATTGAAAAAACCTCTCCAAAAAGCCCAGCTCCATTTTCCTGCTCTCCACTAAAACTATAGTGTCATTCACATTGGTTCAGTCACTTTTCTATATTTCAGTAGTTTTATATAAGCATTTGGAACTCCTTTACATTTATTTTCCAATGATTATATCCTATTGCGGTCAGAGCCCAATCGTCACATCCCCTTTAACCTGCAGGCTGTGGTGAGCTGACTGAAGGACACCAGCAGCTACTCAGCATCAGGAAATGGGTCTGAAAACATAAATCACTTCCTTCCTGGCATATCCTAGATACAGTCCAGGGTATGTTTGCATTAGCAGTTGCCATATTGCATTAGGATCTGCGCTGATTAGATTTTCACTAATAGGAGCAGGGCAAATGTATTATATAGTCGCACAATTAAATATATTGTCAGACTGAGGGTGAAAGGATGGAGTAATGGAAAAAAACAGGGGATAAGACAGGCTTTTCTCTGGAAGGAGCAAATGTGGAGAGGTCATGTTAGAGCCAGCAGGAAGTTTAAACAGAGTTTAAGGTGGTTGATTGAGGAAATATCTCGGCAGAACAGTGGAAATGACATTTTGTGGAAGAGCGCATGATTAACTTGCCTGTGAAGAACCAGTAGATAATTTGAGCTGGATTGAGGTGGGCAGAGTTGTCACAGGACATGTTGGAGCAGATGAGAGGTGCTGAGCTGCAGAAGGCAACAGAAATTTTTAAAAGTGCATTTAGCCTTGATAAAGAATAAGGCTAAAGAAGTGACTTGGAGTAGAGGAGGATTGCTCCAGATTTAGTGCAGTTTCGGTGAAAATGGGTTTACCAAGAAAGACTCTTAAAAAACTGCTAATGTTTTCAAGCCAATGTGGCTGTGTCTCTAACACTTGCAGTTGTGAGTATTGCTTTCCCTTTTCCTTGTTTTCAATTCTTTCTTTCCCTTCACTCCCAACTTTGAAAAGCTCCTTGAAGTTAATGTGGAGACTTTGGTTGATTTTTAGTGGACTATGAATAAGCCTCTTCTTGTGTCATGGCTGAATACTGATTTCTGAGCTGTTCTGGTTCCAGGCAGCATCTATAATTGCATGTTATTATTTGAAATATAAAGATTTTAATTGCTTTCTAGAAAGCTTGAGAAGAAAATAATCCATATTGTTTTGCTTCTTTTAATTGGAGAACTTTTCCACACTGTAACGTGCCTGAGTAGGCCCTTTCCATCCTGCTCTCCATTTTATTTTGAACTCTCTTGAAGAGTTAATACTTCATTAYTGGGCTATTTCCCTTGATCTCCAGCCACAGAGGTTTGTTTTTTTAAATAATGCTTGTCTTATTTTTCATAGCTGATGTGACTGATTCAGATTGGATTATTTCCTTTGACCCAAACTGGGGCTGCAGTTCGAAGATCCAACMAATCTGTGGGCAGCCCTTTTTTTCTTTAATAGCAGACTAATTGGCAGACCAATTAATCTGCTCATCTGTGAAAAGAAAATTTATAGCAATAAGTAGTTCTATTTCCAGAAGTCATTCTCTGAAGTAACATTACAGTGGCCTTGTTTACTTCATGCCCTGCAACAYGATCCAGTGCTTCAACAGTAGCACAGGTCAATTAGTGGACAAATTAAGCAATTATTAGCCACTAACAAGGGTGACTGGCATCATTACCCTTCCTGTTTACCAGCAAACTGTTATTTTAATACAAAGATCAACAAATAAATTAGGGCATCTGTTGTATTGCCATGTCTGCCTTGAAGTAAATGATATTAAATGGGCTTTGGTTGCTGCCAAATTCTTAACCCCGGCCTAATGAGATACACTGATATGTCTCTTGCTGATTACAGAAGCTGTAAAATTTAGTTTGTATTGATTTATTAACAGGAGGACCAAGTTCTCTGCAACGGTATTTTTTTTTAATAGCCCGATATCTGTCTTTTTATTTTAAACATTATTGATCCTGACTATTTCAGACAGTCCAGGACTATTGGGTTCATCTGAAAGACAAAACTATTTGACAATTGTATTGATTATTTGGATACTTACAATAATTTTAGGGTGAGGTTTGTATATGTCAATATATGCTTTTATCTGATGCTTCTCTCATGTCCCTCAGAACCTCTACTTCCAGGTTAGAATTCTGAGAGTTTTATTTAATTTTTTCTTTGTATGTTTACAATGTGGTAAGGCTTCTTCAGGCTTAACTGTCTCATAAGCAAGAAAATAAAGTAAATCTCTTTTTGATGGGTAACCTGGCTGCAGTACCCCAGTAGATTGCAGTACCCCAGGCAGAGCAGGGGCTCACCCAGCAMATGTTTCCATGCAGCCTTCCACACCATAGCGTGTTCTTGGTTAGGGAGCAATCATTGCCTGCTGAAGCTGAAAGCTGCAGCTTCCCRTTGCCAAGATGCTTTTGCCAAGCTCTGTGAGGGAGGTTGCATCAACAACAGGGGCGAAATGAGCCCCTGAGAACGTGGACAAGCCTCTTCTCTGGCACAGTGACAGGCACAGCAAAGCTCTGAGAGTTGGGGCTCCTGTGGCACCTCGTGAATGAAAAGCAGTCCTGTTATCCCTGGGGTATTCACAGCCCTCCCTGCTGCAGGAGCAGCTGTGGCATGTCCTTGCCTGGTGTGCTGCCAGGGCCTTAGCTGAAGTGATGGTCCACAATGTACACAGGGCAATATTTATGCTGGTTTTATTGCAGCTTGAAGGGTCCCATCTGACCTAGGATAAAATTTGTTCTCGACATCCTGATTTCTGAATGGTTAACTCCTCCAAGTGTTTTAAAAAACACAAGCTGATGTGATGTTTGAGTCTAGCTGCAAGGTCTTTAAAGCTAAAACCATCACAGAGTCTTGAGAAACCACAGACTAAGTGAGGGGTTGTTTCCCTTTAAGCAGTTTGGAGCCCTCCAGGTGTGCATACTGTGGATTATGTTTCAGACACTGCCAGGAAACAGTCAGAGCAGCAGTTTAACATTGCTAAGCTTTTCATGTTTGCATACAGCTAGGAAATCTGGTTATTCAGGATCCAACTGTGTCCCCGTCGTTCCTTCGTGTTCTTGCTGTTGTGTAATGAACAAAAGTCACAACACCAGCCAAAAAGCAGATCGATGTTCGGCTTCCTTCGCCGAGAGGAGGTAATTGCAGAAACATTTCCTGAGCAATATAATTATGTACATGCTAATTTGCCTCAGAAATTCGTGTTCAGCTCCTTCTCAAGTGGAAGACCTGGTTACAGAAAGGAACTTTCTCCTCTTCGGGATTAGTCACTAAGAGACGAAAAAATTGCTGATGTTTAGAGTCAACTACACCTTGATCATCTCAGACGTTTCAGAAGCCTCATTTTTCTCCATGAGCCTCAGCAAATTAGAATTCATTGCAACAGCAGCGTAGGTTCAGATTTGCTGGTGTTTGAAATACGAAGTGGGCCTTAAGAAATTAGCTAAATGAAGGAGTTGTGCAGAATGTGAGATTTTGGTCTCATCTTTAATGTATGTTTCAGCCAAGCTGTAAACAAGTGCATTTAACCTGGCATGAACATGGGTTTTAGAGGGTTTTTTTAATACTTTGACCGAATCACAAAAAATGAGGTCTAAAATCAGCTTTTTGGAAGTCAGCTAGTTAGCCCAGGCCATCTCTCCTATGCTGAATTGCTGCTTGT
The DNA here is from genome assembly GCA_018881555.1 of Amblyornis subalaris. Taxonomy (NCBI): domain Eukaryota; kingdom Metazoa; phylum Chordata; class Aves; order Passeriformes; family Ptilonorhynchidae; genus Amblyornis; species Amblyornis subalaris. Next base: position 4,141,094 of record JACAXG010000004.1, read on the forward strand.
TATATCTATACCCTCAGGCTTTACCCTGTCCAGTGTTAAATGTTTCTGATGATGGGATTCCACTCTTACCCTAGAGAGACAATTCCACACTCTAATAGAGCTCACCATTAGTGAAATTTTACTGATGAGCAGCCTCAATTTTTCTCTGCTTAATTTTATCCTGTTACTAGACCGTAGTGATTGATTTATTCTGGGGAAATTCAGTAAATGGTTCCTGCTTCACAGGATGGACCTTACAATAAATAGCAAATTGTCATGACCTATCTGTGGGTGTCCTGAGATTACACAGGAACTCAATTTATCTCAACATTAATTCCCTGGAAGCTATTTCTGTCWGTACAAACTCAGTGGAGGGATAAGCAGTGAATTTCACTGCCAGATTCCTGTCCCCTGCCCCAGCCCTGGGGCCACACGATGTTTGGTGGCTCCCTGAGCACCAGGCCAAGAGGAGGGAGCTCCTGGGGGCTCTGGTACTGTGATGTGCCCAAAGGAAGGGCATTTAGGATCTGCTTGCCCTGTCACTCGCCTGGGTTCCACATTAAAGGAGCTGATGAGGTGGAGCTACTTGTGTTTTTYATGAGTGTAAAATAAGTGAAGAATATGACTTTATAAATTCCAGTCCACCAATGGCCCAGTGTCTCTGTGCCCAGCACAGATATTATCTAAGTCTCCCAACATTTGTGAGACATTTTATACATTTTTAACATGCAGATGATCTGAAATCTGTGTTCATGTGTCAAGAGTAGATCTGGGCATGTGCTCAAACAAATTGGAGGTGCCTGAGCTGAACAAAGGTGATCTGCAGTGTGAGCCCCCCTGTGCAGGCTGGCTGTGTGAGGTATCTTCATTCCACCACTTGGGAGGAGAAAGGTTTTGTTATCGTATYTCTCCTTAAAATTCCTGGAGTCTTAAGAAGGTCGCAGGTGCTACACGGTTGCAAGTGGTTTGTTCTGTTTGGAAGCAGGAGCAGTGCCAGGAACCAGGAGGAATGATCATTCTATTCTTTGAYATGTGAAATTTCAGGCAGATATCTGAAAATCATTGATGTCATAGATCCCCCTCTTCAAACTCTTTTTTCATTTTTTTTTTTTTCCCCCCTCAGGTATAATTGATTTCCTCGTGAGCCACCATCCTATTGCAAAAGTACTGAGAGACCACCTGGTCTTCAAGATTGCTCCCATGCTCAATCCTGATGGAGTTTACCTAGGAAATTACAGGTATGGTGTGGGGTATGAATCTGTGTATTGTTATATCTGCCTAATACCACTTYCATGGTTTTGTCATTGAATTTTATATGGTTTGCTTTAATTAATTCCTTTTAAACCTGAGATTATCACATGGCTATGTGCTTCCTGAAGTTCCCATCAAGGAAGGGGACAAATAGCAAATTTTTTTGCTTCAGAAGGCAGAGAGCAACTCTCCAAGACAGCAGGGTATCTGCTCTGCAAGCCTCCTCTAAGTGTGGGAGTTAATGTCAGCTTAGAGTTAGACCTTAGCTGTGTTTTATAAATGCATTCATTATGCTGCTCATCAGCCTCTATGTAAATGTGTCAGTCAATCACAGCTCCCTTAAACTACCCAGATCATCCATTAAAGTCACAGATTTCACTCTGTTATTGTGCTGTAATAGATAGGGATACATGGAATGGAATAATCATTCCACCCTATGCTAATTTTGCTTCATTTTAGTAGTTGAATTACTACTTTACCACCTCCTCTGTTGAGATCGTATTCAGATAATCTTTTGTTTTCCCTAAAATTGTTTGCTCTTAATGCATTTATTTACAAAATAAATGTGCTGCTGGAGGTGATAATGAAAAGCAGTTGATTAGTTGATGATTTGTTTGTGGGGGCAATTACATGTACCACACAGTTCTCTAGAGAAGCCCCTGAGAAATGAAATATACTGCATGTGGTTCTGCTTACAGTGCAAGACTAAATAACACAATTCACTCTGTAGCCAGGCTACCTTGAGCTTTGATCTAATTAGGGATTGCATTGCTAAGCAGAATAAGGCTGGGTTATTGTATGGGTGAGGAGACCATGGAGGGAGAAGATACAAGGTGCAGAAAATGGGGGTTGCTGGCAGTTCTTTGTTGAGGAAACATCCTCAAGTTGTGCCAGGGGAGTTTTAGATTGGAGAATAGGAAAAAATTCTGTACTGAAAGGGTGGTCAGGCATTGAAACAGGCTGCCCAAGACAGTGGTGGAATCACYGCATCTGGAACTGTTCGAAAAAATGTGTTGATGTGGTGCTTAGGGCTTAGCAGTGCTGGGTTAATGGCTGAATTTCGTCTGAATTTCTGACATTTATGACTCTGTGATCTGTGCTCCTTATCCCTCCTGTGCTTTGCTCATGGCTAAAGTGAAGTGGCAGGGAGTTGTGGGGGTGATTTCCACAGYGGTTATATGTGTTTTAAGCGAAACTTCCGAGGACACGTGGTCTCCTTCCAGCCGCAGTGATGCTCACCCAGCTCTTGACAAATCCAAAATCAGACAGTGATACTGCAGTGGCGGCCTCTGGCAGCACTAAGAATTTATCAGAATGTGTCACCACACAGGAATAAAGCCCCAAAATGGCTCTAGGATCTGATACTGCATCCCTTTCCTCTGCTCCAGGTGCCTTGCACATGAGCAAGTCCAGTTGCAATTGAGCAGCTTTGGTTTTCCCCAGAAGTTCACTTGCCCTGTAGGTTTTTTCCCCTGCACTGTTATTTATGGGTTTTGAGAGACATGCAGCTTTACAGGCATTCATATGGCTCAGAACTTGAAAAGCCTTGTGGGAGCCCAGGGACTACGAAAGGGCATGTGAATTAATTTGGAATTGCTGAGCCTGATGGTGTACTGTTGGTTTAACTTTCCATGACACACAGGATTTTCAACCCTCCTGAACTAAAAAGACTTTTAATGAGGTAGTTGAAAAAACATTTGATTTTCTTGCAATTCTTCCCTGTATTTACAAATGGCCTAATGTAACTAATAACTTAAAAATGAGGATAATAAGCAAAATGTTACCTATTATCTTGAGAAGAATATTAAAAAGCCTAGTAATGTGCTAGCATTGCAGTTAACTAGTGCTGAGTGAATAATTTACAGCAAACACTTTATTTCCTGCTCATACAAAATCCACAAGCACATCACAATTTATTTACTTGAATTTACTGGATGAATTTATGAAAAAAATCCCTAAGGATCACTTGCTTGTATTTGAAAATTTAACTCTGAGGCTTCTCAGTGATTGGCCAGATAACTCTGCTTCATGTCTTTTGGTCTTTGTTCAGATTAGCACATAACTGGACTTTCAGAAGTCTTCCACATGGCGTGGTCTAACACATTGGCTGGGCACAATCCCCTGCTTTTGCAAATAGGGGTGCCACATGCAGCAAGAGCAGTTTCAGGCATTTGAACTTCTCCCTCCTGTTATCTCCTTCTTTCTCAAAGCAGCAGCTGGTGACTATTTCTTTGGTTCACTGAAGGTTCACGTTCAGAGCTATGCAAGCTAAGATAATGAAATGGGTAATTAAACCTCATGCTTGAGTTTGTAAATTGATCTCCTGCCAGTGTGAGAGAGGTTTTTCCTTTACCCCACCAGTGCACAGCCTTGCACAACTGGCAAAGTGCGCTGTGGGATGCACTTGGCTGTCCTCTGAAATCCCAGGCACAGTGGGCACCATTAAACCCATCCTGAGTGTGCCAGCAGTTCTCCCAGAAGGGGTGGGATGTCCTGGTTCTCCACAGATCAAAACAGGAGCTGACCACTCACCCAGGATGATATGGTAACACTTGGCTGGTGAGTTTGTCTCCATTGCCATTTTTGGGGATGGAGGACTTTCACTGAGGGTGTGGGTCCTGTGCTCTCCTCCAAAATCCTTGTTCCTTTGTTCCTGTGAACTGAAGTTTAGGTGCAAGAGTGCAAAAGTTTAGGTGCAAATCTGCAACAATGCCACCCAGAATTGCCTGTTTTCTATGAAAAGTTGCTCATTCTCAAGAGAACAGACCAAATGGGCTGTGGCTCTAGAGGGACTTGGGTGTGGGGAAATGCTCATCCCCAGCAACAAGCGAGTTTAATACTGCAGCTCTAAAGCACAGACACATCTGTGGGGAAAGCTGTTCATATGTTGCCTGTATTTCAGGTGGCTCTAAAAGAAATGGTCATGGAMATGAATGCCAGTGCTCAGTGCATCAGGATGCTTGGAAACATGAGGCTAAACTTTACTGATTTATTCAAGTTTATGCAACAGTTTAAGAATTTGTGGACCCGTAAGTTAGGAATGGAAAGATAAGGTGCCTTATGGGATGTACAGGGGCGACTAAGCATCTCCTTTAATTCAGAATGTTTGGCAAGTCTATACCCAATTTGAAAAAAAAAATTGGGGATTTTTTTAATACATGGGGAAAAGTTGTAATTTGTAATCTTAGGGCATAAGGTTTTTAATAAAAAGTGAAACAGTGTGGTTCTATCTCTTAATAACTGATGTTCATAAATCAAGAGAATTGGTGAAATTGCCTCTACTAGACTTCATTTCCAGTGAAATTTTGGACTGACTGCTTGGAAATCAGAATATTTAACTTTTGCTTTCATCTGTTTCTTTCATAAATAAAGTGAAAAATGGAAAATTACGAGCAAACCACACTGGAGTAGATTAGAGTGGGCTGGGTAGGAGTGTCAGAGAGGTGTAAGGTGCAGAGAAGTGGAGCCCTCAGAGTGCAAGTCAAAGTACTGAATGTTCAACTGGGGTGGTTCCTCCTTGCCCTGCTACCTGTTTGCTGTTTTGCTGGCATCACACCCTTGTGTGAGGGTGACTGCTACACTGAACTCTCTTTTCAGTGAAAAAAACCCCTCCGTAGTCCTTTTCTTGCCACGTGAATATACCCAGCTCCTGCTGAAATACAGAATAATGACAGGTACCTGCTGTTCAGTGTGGCCAAGGATGTAGATTCTTCCTCAAGACAGGCTTCACCCTTTTCTTGAAGTCTTTCAAGCCTGGTRTTATTGCACTTCTAAGTGTAAGTGGCTTTGCAGTTACAGTGTGTAGGAGAGGTTATGGTGCATGGGCCTGTTAATTAAATTGCCCAGGAAGATGCCATTGGTTGACCCAGCTAAAATAGAGAGTCTTCAGCATAATTTGCCCTCAATTCTAGCTGGCAACTTGTCCTCAGCTCTCACCTGAACAGAAAGACCTCTTTTGCTGGGGGTAGTGCACRACTTGATCTTCAGCTTTAGTTCAAAAGAACACGGCACAAAAATAAAAATATTTGTGAGTTTCTCCATAACACTAATCTCACCCTCTCTGATGGATTAAACTGTGAAACAGCTTTAGGAAATAAAGGAAAACTAGTGCAGGGAAGAGAGATTTCTCGACTTTTCTCCCTCTGTTTGCAGTAGAGCATTATCATCTTCTGAACCTATTGCCATCCCCAGGGAGGAGGGGGTAGACTAAGGGGAAAAATAAATGTGTTCTTGATTTAAAAGTCGTGCATCCCCAGGCTTGGCCTGAACTTTCCTTTATCGAGAGCTTGTTCTTAAACTGGCATTCTGCAGCTGAATGCTGAAATGTGTCCCTGCAGGCGAGATGACTGTACCACACCATCTTAGATTAGTTCCAATTTGTCAGCCTCACCTTTCAGGGGCAAAATCCTACACTGGCACCAAAAGGGATGTGTKGCTTAGTCTGGGCAGCTCTTCACTGAGGTATCCCAGAAATGCCATGACAAGGCAGATGAAACATCCTGACCGTTCCCTAAAGGCTCTGTCGCATGACCTGGTAAGTGTTCCCATTCCTTGGCTTTTCCGTGTCCCTGCGCTGGGAGGGCTGTGACAGTATCAGCCTTTGGTAAATCAAAGCCATGAATTAGCTGAAATGTTCTGAAATGTCATCGCTGCTGTGTCCTTCTAGCCTGGTTGTAGGGACTGCAAGAATTTGTGCGAATGGGGAGGAGAGGGCACACRCTGACTCTGATCCTTCCTCATTTCACTGTCAGTGGTAAGATTTTTGAACTCAACACAGTCTTTACTTCTTGCTCGTGTAAGGGGTTAACGAAGGAACCTGTTGGACAGAAAGGATGCCAGCCCTGCCCAGACTGGAAAACTAGATTCACCATAAACAATGTCAGTGTCCATGTGAAAGCTGTGTTGGGATTAAATGTTTGGAGCAAATGGGATATTTTTGTCCTGGAAATGTAGCTTTGTGAAGACTGAAATAGTTTGTGGAAGGCAGTCGAATTTAACAAACTGTTTCAAGTGACAAAAGGGAGCTGGGAAGACTTGGGAAACATTTTAAATTATTCATACCAGCATTTTATAAAGGACAATCTKCTTTCATTTTTGTTTGTTAATGGCACGATTTGTTTGAAAACTGACCTTTTCTAAATGTTCCTTTTGGAAGATTTGAAATACAATCAGAAGACTAGTCTTTGGATCAGGTGAAATATTTCAGATTTATCCCAAATAGCTTTCTGTGGACTTTATTTCTCTGACTCTAGAAACAGTCAAACATTCATGTTCACATGTAATTTTGTAGGGGTTTCACATGTMATTTTTAAGGGTTTCTCAACAGTATATGCACATGTGAACTTTATCCAGATTATTTTAGCTCTATATCAGAGCTGTGTGTTGCCACAATGAGGAGTTTTGGCGTTTGATAATATCCCTGTGGGGGATACACCTATACCTGCACACATATATGTGTGTGTGTGTGTGTGTTCACGGCGACTGGATGTGCCAGGTGGTCCTTACAGTCATTTATTCAGTTGTGAGACATGGCCCCTCACGTGCATACCATCATTTACMTGTCTCTTCATTATTTTTCACCTATTTTTCTGGCAGAGAAGGTTGTTGTTTTTTTTTTCTTAGCTTCATTTAATATGTGTGAAAGTCATGCATTTCCTTAAATTGAAAAACAGAGTATCCATCTCAGATGACAAGACCAAGCTCTCAATGGAGTTTATTCTTCCTAATTAGGTGTTTGTCATTGTGTATTCTATATGGCAAYGTATAAGTAAACAATCGTGGACCTTTTGAATAAATTTATTGGTTTTATTTATGTTACTGGGCATAAAAAATCTATAATTACCAGGTACAGCCGCAATATAACTGGTATTTAATGACAATTACTTTTTGTTACCATAGAAATGAGTCCAAAGTAGTTACCTATAATTTCTCATTTCCAAACCTCACACATGTTGTATTGCAGTATTACCATAGTAATTGCCTATTAGTCATCATAAAATAAGCAGTTACCCAGAAGATATCAGGATAGTGTGAAATTTCTCATCTTATTCAGAACTTGCAGCACATGCTGCTTCTCATCTTCCTTTGGTGGGATTTTTTGCCTGAATGACAGGAATGTCCCTTGCACATTAACCCAAGGGAAGGAGGGATGTGACTGAGAAAGAATTGTACTCTGTAAACACACTGAGTCAGGGAAAGCTGAAATACATCCTCTGAAAATACACAACAATTTCTCATGATTGAAAAATGGGGATTTTTCAAGCCCACGAAATGGAGGTTTGTTCCTTGAGGTGAATTTCCTGTTTTTTTTTTTTTCTTTTTCCAATTCAGCTGTGACCAAAGCAGAGGCTGCACACCCTGGGGAGCTCTGTGAGCCCAGCCGTGTGTGCTAGATCCCAAAAACCCAGCATCCACTCATGCAGCCATGGGTCAGGAAGCACGTGAGCCCCATGCTCTTCTCAGTGGCCCTCTTTACAGCTTGTTTGACTTCTTAATTTAGGTTGTATGTTATTGAGGCCAGCGAGTCTCTCTCTGTGCCTGCCTAGATCACATTTAGTATCAGCTGGGAATGGCCATTTCTGTGTACTGCCTTCTCCCGTGAGGCTGGAGGAGAGAGAGGGGCATGGTGAAGCTTCCTCCTCCCCCAGCTCTTGCTTGGCGTTGAGGATAGGTCAGGAATCTTCTCTCCTGTCTTCCTCTCCTGTCTGGCATGTCCCAGCTCATGTGTTGGGCCAGGCTGGGGCTCTGGGAAGCAAAATCTAGGGTGGGTCCAGAGGCCAAGGAGCAGCAGAGTTTTTTTTCCAGGCCTTACATCCATCTGGCTCCTAGCATTGCCATTCCTTTCCTACTTGGAAGTCTTCTGTCCGTTGTGGCTTTTATGGCCCAGGGAGTGCTGTCACCACAAGACAGCTACAGGGTCTGCTGCTTTGCTCACCATTACTTAAAAAAATCTTCCTTGTAAAAATGTTGTCAGCCTTTATCTTAAAACAAATACCAGGTTTGCAATAGGGTTCCTATCTCCTGCCATTGAAATGCTCTTTATATTGATGTGGTAACTGCTCATTTAAACCATATTACAGCTCCTGAGTATTTTTCAGTTGCTATTGATGTGACAAATTCTCTTGCACAGAGGACTGCACCAATCAATAGAGGCAGTATATGTGCTTTAACAACAAAGCCACATGCCTTGGGGTTCCAGTTGAATCTGAACATTTTAGTAGCATTAAATAAAGCTATATTTATTTTGCTTTTGGTGCAAGGACAGAAAAAAAATCCCAACCCAACCTAATTTAATACAACTTGTTGGAAAGGTTTGAAGGCAGCATTATGGGGCCATTTCCACATGTGATGAATACGTAACTAGTGTCAGAGCTGCTATTTTGTTTTTGTAAGCGAATTCTTCTCTTTTAGTTAGATTGATCTGGAACTACAGAGTAGCCTTTTATTTTTAGACGAGCGGGGAGAGAAGTCATAACAAGAAATACTGAAATCATAGCTTATTTTATAGCTGCCACTATTCCACTGAGAATGAGACATGATGTCCTTAAAGAGACAGGGCTATTTATTTTCCATTTAAATAGCACCATTTGTGATTATTACCTTTGAGCCGTTATGCAGAGAATAAGCACCCAACTGATGAATCCCAGCCAAGTGAATCAAAGTTTTGTACCTAAGTGCCATTTATGTCTGTGAGTTGCTGTAGGAGCTTTTCTTGACCTTCACTGGCTTTATTTTTTTTGCATATTTTTATCTTGCAGAAGGTATTTATAATTAACAGGGGTGTTAAAATCAGTTTGGATAAAATATTTGTTTCCTTTTCTCCTCTCCTGAATAGCTGATCTCAGGTCTGAATAATCCCACCTGGGTTTCTTAGATTTACTTTCGGTTAAGTAACTAAACATATTTAGCTTTCTTCTCTTTTTTTAATTTCCTCTATAAGTCTGGCTTGTATMTCTTGTGGTTGGAGTTCTTAGTTCTGTTTATAGCAGCAAACAAAGGACCAAATTCTCCAGTGGTTTTTTTTTTTTCTTTTGGTTGGTTGCTTTGCTTTGGTTTTGTGTTTTATTTGGGGTTTTATTATTATTTTTTTTAATTTGGCAAATGACTTAGTAAACTTCAGCCAGCATGCTGTAGCTCAACTTGCTTAAGTTTTCCTATCTGCAATTTAGCAATAATTAGGTCTCATGTGTCTAAAATTATGTGTAGGTGGCAGCAGTGGGGACAATCCCCATTCCAATTCCCATTCCAATTCCTATTTGTCTCCTCCCTTCCCCCAAMCAAGATTTGTGGTGCTGTTGCTTTGCCGTAGGCCTTGCTGAGGGAGGTGCCYAGAAGTGGCACTTGCAATGAGGACTGTGAATCAGGAGCATCTGTTGATCCTCTCTGGCCTTTCCTCCCCTCCTGCCCTTGCCCTTGTTTAGTTTTTCCTCCTCAACGCAATTAYTGGCCCAAAACAAAGGTGTGGCTACTTGCAGAAAGGAAGAGCAGCTGCAGCTCAGAGTGGACTGTGCTGATTTTGCATTATGTTTGCCTCTCCAGCAGCACCACCGAGCTCTCAACCCTCCCAGGAGCAAATCCCAGACCCTGAAGTGTTGATGGGGTTGAGCTCCATTCCAGCCCTGCCTGAGTTCTCCTGTCCTGCAGGCAGGAGCTGCATCCAGCCCTGAGGATGCCCACAMAATCGAGGCTATAAATGGGCATTGAGGCTGTCCTTGTGCTCTAGTTACTGAGCAGGGCTGTTCCCTACTAGACTCCTCTGTCCTATCCCATCTTCAGGAGTTACTCGGGAAGACATTTCTCAGTCCTGACTCCTGGCTAGGAGTACAGAGTCACTGTAGTGCTTGGCAGTGTTCTGAATTCCTGGAGAAGGCTCAGGGGAGACCCCATTGTGGCCTTTCAATGCTTCAAGGGAGCTTATAGGAAAAATGAGGAYAGACTTTTCAGCAGGGCCTGTAGCAACAAAACAGTGGGTAATGGTTTTAAAATAAAAGGGAGTAGATTCGGACTAGATATAATGAAAAATTTTTTTAGGATGGGTGTGGTGAAACACTGGTGCAGGCTGCCTGGAGAGGTGGTAAAAGCCTCCTCCTTGAAAACTTYCAAGGCCAGGTTGGACAGGGCTCTGAGCAACCTGATCTGTTTGAAGATGTCCYTGCTCTTTGCAGGGCAGTTRGTCTAGATGACCTTCAAAGGTCCCATCCAACCCAAACTGTTCTAGGATTCCATGACTGTCAAAGAGCTGAGACCACTCTCTTGGCTGGTGCAAGGAGCAGAGCCAGGACACTTCTGCATTTTAGCTTTACAGGTTACACTCCAGTGCTTGTTTGTGCCAGCAGGGATTGCCTTTGCTACAATCAAGTGAAAAATGGAAACTGAAAGTCAAGAGGGGAAATATTTTCCTTAACTGTAGAAATTACCAATTAGAGGTCAAATTCTGGCTTAATGAGAGCACCTACCATTCCTTCTGGGTGAACAGCCTGAGCAGGAAGAGCAAGGAAGGTGTTTTGCCTGTTTTCTGTGAACATAGGAAGGCTCAGCATGTGATTAGTGTGTATCTCAGTTTCCCACTGTTCCACCCCAAGCAGCATCTCAGGGTCTATTCCAATGTAATCTCCCTTTCCTCACTTCCACGGCCCCATTTCAGCAACATCTGTCCACCTAGCCAGATTCACCAGCTGCCAGGGAAGGCAGCTGAGGGGTTAACTTTTCCTGAACACCTTTCTGGACAGACATGCTGGAATTTTTTTAAGATTTACACGAGGTCACCAGCAACTAGTGATCACTCCCATGATCTCTGCAGGAGCCTCTTTYCTTGTAGTCAAGTTTTATCATGCTAGACAAGGGAGGGGTTCAGTACTCTCAATTCACAGGGAAAGGATTTATCAACTGTCAATAAAAAAGTCCAGTCCTTCTATTCCAACTGCTGCTGTGTGGGTAGGGAGGGGGAAATACTATCCAAGTTATTAGGAAAACAATAGCAGCCTAAGGGAATGTTTGTTTAGGTTCCACTTTTGTTGTTTTCTTTTCCTGGGTGACAGCTGTTCTTTCTTTYTCTTTTTTTTTTTTTAATTTTTAAAATTGCAGCACTTAAAATGATGGCAGCTTGCTGTTTAATTTATCATATTGGTCCTAGGGGCGGTATCGTGTAAYGTCAAAACAACCCTGAGACGAAGCTAAGTAATGAGCATTCATTATCTAAACCAATACTGTATTAATAAAACAAGATTCAATAATTTGAGGACGTGCATCACTTCTGAGGAGTGTCAGGGCAGACACCTGCCCCAGGTTCCCATTCAGACATGTTGGTCAGCACGTTAACTCCCAGACACTGAAGTCTCTTTGTGGCTTGGGGAGAGCCTTGTGAAGCATCTCTGAGGGGTTCAGAGTTTTGTGATGTTTTGTCTTCTGTTTGGAGAAGAAACCATTTTTGTCGGCTTAATTCTCATAGGGGAATTCTCCCAAAAGAATCATGGTTAAGTGTGGAGTTTCAGAAGCCTGCAAGGTGTTGAACTCTTGAAAACMAGTCCTGATACTCACTTGAAAATTTAGGTTGTGGCTGTAAAGGAAACTTTATTTAGCTAGTGGTACACAGCCCTTTTCTGCTGAAGCACAGGGAGATGGGGGACTGCTGTTTCACAGCTGCCTTAAGCTCAGGAAAATGTGTGCTGGTACCCAAAGGGGCAGCTCAGGCCTGTTTTCCCTCCTGGCTGTGCATCCCTGCCCTCTCCTTTTTGCCAGGACTGGTGTTTGTGTGGCAGTTCCGTGAGCTAGAAAAGGACTGATCCCACAAAAAAACCACTTGAAAAAACAGTTCTCACTTGTGTCCCCATGCAGCCAGAAAAATGGGACCAAGACAGGAGGGAGGAATGAGCAGAGAGGGGTCTCTTTTTCATGGCAGCTTGGGTGTAGATGGACATAAAACAACTCCGAATCCAGAGCATAAATAAGTGGCTGTTGTGCAGTTATTCTGGGGATCTTGGAAATGAAAGACAGTGGCAGCCAGCGATTTCTTGGATGGGTTTTGGTGTGTTCAAAAGCAACCATGCCTATGTGATCTCTTTCTTAGGATTATTATTTGCTAACAGCAGCAAATGATTATTTATTCTCTTTGGTAATAAATTGGGTGATTTGGTACATCCACTTGGGAAAACAGGGGCTTTATGGTGTCAGAAGCTGGAAACAAGCTGTCTCCATGCAACTGTTATACCCCATTATGTACACAGGGTGAAAAACTGTCCACAAACCCCTTTTCCCTCTGCTCCCTATAAATACAGAAGCCATCATAATTGTGCTGACATGGCAGAGGGAGCAATTAATCTCATAGCAGATTCCTTCTCTGCTGTCCCTGGCGCCAGGCAGAGGGGGGATGTCGGGGTAGGCTGGGAGGAAGGAGATGTGACAGCCGATGGACAGCTGAYGGCTTTGCCTGGTTGGTGCCTAAGAGCTGGAGGAAGAGCTCTCTGCCAACACGGAGGAGCTGGGATCAGAAAAGGGATGTGGCTTTTCTGGACACGCCGTGTCGAGCCAYAAAAGCATTGGCCGGCTCTGCCCGTGTGAGTGGGACAGGAATTCTGCTTCCTCACGCCCTTCCAGGCTGGGGAGGATGTTTATTAATTGAGGTGTAGGCGGCTTAAGGTGCGCTCCTGGGTGTGAACCCAGCTCGTGGGGGCAGAGCAGCGCTGATCCCGGGTCGCGCAGATCCCAACCCTGCTGCCGCGTGTGCCTGGAATGCTGACGCTGCCTCTCCGTCTCCGTCCCTGCCACAGCCGTGGAGCCGATGCACGGCAGASATCAGACAGTGATAATGGATGGGGAAGGGGAATTTCCTCTGTCTCTTTAGCCAAAATATGGTCAGTAAATCCTGCCAGTTTGCAGGGAACAGCCGGATTTCCGACGACACCGGAATGCTGCTGTGGTGGTTGTGGGTGGGGGTGGGTTTAGCTGCCCCCTCCCTTTTGTCGCTGCCAGTCAGACATCCAAATGCTTGCAAAAGGACTGGAGCTTTCCTACACCCTGAGACTAGTGCAGCATTTATCCTGGGACCCCGCCAGCTCCGTTGGATCCTGGAAAAGCCTGACCCCTCTAAGGTGCCTCTACGCCAGGCCCAGGGGAAGAACAGGATGCAGGGGTCTTGCATTTGATTCTCCAAGTAACAGCCAAGTGAGATAATGTGTTTTTCTTGTTTACAAGACCAGTCTCTGCTCGCAGAGTGGGCTGAGCTGTGATCTGATACTCTGCAAACAGTGAGTGAGGTGCATTACAGAAGGGCTTACAGCGAGGTTGTGTCTTTGGGACTCTCAAGAACTGAAAGAGGGATGTCACAGAAACCGCCAAAACCTCTCAGACTGGTCACATTTTGTATTATTAATAATAAATTTCGTACATTATTTGGAATTGAAACAGGTCAGCAAGGGAGCCTGAATGTTTGGATGGTCAATAATGCGTTGACACTGCAGTGCTGACCAGAAGCCACAATCCTGTCCTGCCAGGTGCTGTACAAGTGCATCATAAATGATCCTCACTTTCCCAGAGTGCTTTCAGAGCTAAAAGAGTATGGCACAGCAGGGGGACAAGGCAATCAAGCAAGCTGTTACAGCAGGGGAAGACAGAGCACTAAATATAATAGGATGAATAGTGGTAGGTTTTTTTCCTCTTTTATGGTTTTTTTTTTTCCCCTCTCTGGTTGGTGGCAGGAAACACAATAGCAAACTATACAATCAGGCTGAATAACCTTCATGTATCAACTGAGAGTGGGACTACTCTAAATTTGGYGAACCCAGGGAAGGAGCTTTCAGTGACAAAATACATTCGGGAAGGATGGTTGACCCAAAAGGTGTGTTTCTTCAGAATAGATTACTTTTAGATGTTCTCCTGTTCTTTACTCCTTGGGCAAAACTGGGGCTCTACTCAGCTCCCAGTTCAATCATTGTGTACATTCTAGCACCAGGATTTTTGTTATTCTGCTGCAGCTGAGCAGTGTTATGGTTCTACCTATTGTTTTACATCTGGACTAAATTGTCGTTTTGTGCATCTGGAGATAGGTTTGTTCAGCAGGTTTTGGAAACCCACAGATGTTCAGGGCCCAGCCAATCTTTTGGCAATGCTTGCTAGAGAGGAAGCTGCACAGTGAGAATRTATATCCCATGCAAGCACTCCCAGCAAGTTCAGTACCCCAGCAGTTGTCCTTGGATCTTCTGCCTGCTCTTCCAGGACTGGAAAGAATAAATTAACAAACTGTCAGTCAAACTCCTTTACTTTCTGCCTTACCTTTGCTTATCTTCTGTGCATTTTCAGCTGGGAAAAAAAAAATCTCTGTTTTTAATTCTTCCTGTAGGGTTTACTTTTACTCCTGCTCTTGATGTGCAAGGCGGAGCAGATGCTGGCATGGGTTTGCTCTTGACGTCTCCATCCTGCTGATGCTCTGCTAACTCGTGTAAGAGAGTGACAGGTCACAGGCAGGAGATGTGCTGTTATCGGTGTGGGTGAGAGGCAAGTGCAATCCTGGCAGACAGCTCTTTCTCCTTACATTGGTCACCTTTTCAATTACAGATCTGATCTGCTAAAGTTTTGTCGTTCTCATTCTAGTTTCTGTTAATGAAATGCATTTAACTGTCAGCCCTTGTTAGCAGTAACAGCACAGCTGAGGATTCATAAATTCCCATGGAAGTCAAATGACTGCTACCTTAGAGGAACTGAGTCAAGACCTGAGGGGTTTTTTTCCTCTTGAAGGTGGAGGAGGAGACAACCACAGCTCRGTTAATCAGACAAGCAGAATATTTTGAACTATGAATATACCTCAGACTTTAATTTCTGATTCATGTATGAAAAAATATTCTGTTTCTAAGAATCCTGGGGTTTTGAGTCCATTTCATCACTCAGTTTTCCTCTGTGTTTCTTGGATCTATCTCAAATAATTACTTCCTAGATGGAATGTTCAGAAATTCATCTTTCCAAAAGGCAGTTAGAAAAGTGCAGCCCATAGATGTGTAAAGAGTTGTGCTTGGCACGGGTTTGACCTGTTCTAAAGACCAACAGGAACAAGAAGTTTTAGAATAATTGTCATATGACAAGACAGTCCTGGAGCTTAGTTTGTTTAGGTTAGCAGACAGYAGGCAAGGGAATGAATGATCTGAGGCCACACGTGGGCACCCATCAGCCTGTGAGCTGAGTACATACACAAGGAACATGCTAACATGGAGTAACAGGAAGGTTGCTTTTCACTAGAATAGGGGAAGGCATAAAAGAACTGAAAGTCTTKACACAGCTGTTCAAGAGATGAAGATTCAAGTCCTTAAGGGAATGTGGTGTATTTACCCTGACAGACTTGTTTGAAATAAAAATGTTTTCTTAAAAGATCTGTTTGAGATTTTGTTTGGTTTGTTGCTGGTTTTATATTGGTTTTTGTTRGGTTGTTGGTTTTCTTTTGGGTGGAGTGGTTCATTTTTTTTGTGAATGTGAATGGCTTGGAAGAAGGTCTGYGTGTGAATGGCAGATCAGCAAAGATGATCACAGTAGCCTCTTTCTGGATTGAAAATGTATGATTTTCAAACTATTTTATAGTGCTGATAGTTTTGTTTTGCAATAAGCCCATATACCAAATGATTTCTTGGCCTTTCTTAGAATTAAAGGATTGTTTGACTGAAAAAAAATTGGACATAGTGCATATAAACTAAGCCATTCGATCTAATTGAAATATTCTGTGAGTTCTGGAGAGAATTTCTTCCTTTCAAATGACAAATTCCATTAGAATCAATAGAAGCTGGAGGCCTTTTCTTTCAACTGTRCAATGCAGAGGGGTTTGTGGTTTGGTATCATGTAAGCTTAATAGGTTAAGGAGGAAACATCACAAAATAAAATGTTGAATTTCCCCAGAAAATCCAGTTAACTTTGCTGCTGCCTCCATGAACACTTGCCTAAAGCAGAAGCTGTTGGGCTGAAGCTGTGTAAGCCCTGTGGCTGTCCCAGATCTGCAGGAGCAGGAGAAAAGTCAGCATTTGACCATTTCTTGCTGGCATGAGCAGAAATAGTCTGTACCTGCATGTTCCTCAGTGACAGTTAAGTTCATTATAGATGTGGTGCTTTATTTAAGGTCAAACATGAAGAAAAKAAACTTTTTTTATTATAAAGATACAAATCTCTTACCTGTAAAATAAAAAGGCTGATACATGGAATTCAGAACAATTATTTGAGCTGGAAACAGGCCATGACTAAGTGCTGGCATGAACAAAGAAAAGAATGTGGCCACATTCTTTATAAATGGATCTCTCAGATAGTCCACATCTTTTTTATCCAGTCTTGGAAACAATAAAGTATTTTCCTATATCTGAGGACATAAATTGTATTAAAYTCTGAGCTCTTAAATGGTCTCAATGTGACTTTCACCAGTGGGGAAGGTGAAAGCTGGTATTGAGTTCTGTCAAGAACAGAATATTTTGTCCTTGGTCATCTTAGTTAAAGTGACCACCTAAATTTCTCTCTATATATGTGTTCACACTACTGTATAGCTGAAGAAGTTATCTTGCAGATTAGAATTACTGCCAATGACAACGATAAACTGATAAAAAAACAGTAAAAAATCCCAACTGATCATTTTCATGGTTGGAATTGCTTTGAGATAACTGGTTGATAGAAAGAACTTTGTTTTTTGTCAGTCCTTGTCTCCTAATCAGCACTTTCAGAAAACCACAAGGGAGATGGAGTCTGGACATCAGTTCTTCACATGCTCCTGTGCTTTTTTCACCCCATCTTGGTGGAGCTGGATGGTTCCCAGGTACCTGGCTCTGCCTCCTGTCCTACTCCTGAGGAAAGCCTTAGATCTGCCCTGGATTTGGGGGCTTGCAGTTTTCATTAGCAGTTGGTGGTCCTCAGGTGCTGAAGTTTAGATTGCTGACCCTAAGACATGTCAAAGGCTCCTGGAGTCCAGATGAAGTGTGTTTAGCAGTTTTTAATATTGCAGGTCCTTCTATAGCACTCTGAAATCAGACAGCGAAATAGTCTTGAAATGCTTGGCTTTAGAATTTAAAGTGTAGCACCTCACTGGCGCCGTGGAAAGGCTCTATAGTTATTTGTGTTGCTAATGAAACAGAAGGGGAAGTGGATTTTTGTATGGATGAAGTTTTCTCTTCTGATTCCTCTTGTCTGCTTTTTTTTTCATTCAGATGCCTAAGTATTGGTGGCCTGCTTGGTATTTCTCATCTCCCACAGCCTCTGCCACCAGATTTTGTTCCTTTGCATGAGYGAGTCTAAGAGGACAAGTGGGCCTAAACCAGCTGCAAGTAAAACTTCCCAAGGGGTTCCCTGCAGGCATAAATGCACCAGTGTTGGGACCAGAGCAGCTGCCTCTGTCCTGTTAGCTAAGGATCTGGTTTGGGGCAGGATGGGGCATCTCAGGACATGCAGCATATGAGGAATGGAATTTGGAGGAGCGTGTTCAGCTGCAGGACACAATTATGCCTTGCTGTACTCTCTCTCTTTCTTTTCTTCACCCCTATTTTCTCTCGAGACTATTAGAATTCTCCCAAGAACACCATGGAATCCTGTTTCCAGAGCTGTTTGTTAAAAAAACTAAAAAAGGCAGAAATATTTAGCACATATAGTTTAAAACGGTTCCTTTTGTCTAAAATGTTGTTTGCTAAGTAGGACTTTTCTGTGGATTATCAATTAAAAGATTCCAAAAATCCAGCTTTCTGGTAAGGGCAGGTTTCTACAGCTAGCTGTGTAATTCTTCTTCAGCACATGGATGTAGTTCTACACGAGGTTGTATTTCTGGAAGCAGTTGATGCCATAGCAAATAAGGTCCTGGTTGTCTCTGCAAGAAATTATTAGATCTGTAAGTAACAAGAACACAACAGCTGCACTTTTTAAGGTTCCACTGGAGATTCTTTCTAGTTGTCCTAAAAGATCAACATTTTTTGAGTTGTTTTTAGAAGTCCCTTTATCCTGAATTAAAATAAAAAGAAATAAAATTACTTCAGAGGGAGTTTTTAAATGGGCATATGCCTGTATGACACACCTCTGTAACTACAGTGTGTAGGAGTCACACTCTTCTAATCTCCTAAAAGAGCTGAAGAACAGGCCTTTAGAATATAGACCTGAACAGGAGGAAGAAAGTGTTGTCATTTGCTTTTTTTTTATCTCTGAAATACTGAATCCTCTGCCCAGAGATTAGGAGTGAAGGTCTGGCTCTAGTGCTGTAATACCTAATTGAATCACGAGCCTTGGTGTAGTCCTGGGAGAGGACTTAGCTCAAATTCTCATACTGATTTTGGCATTTCAATTACCTTTGATGCAATGACACTTGCTTTAATTGGAGTTCCTGGACTGCAGCTACTCTGAGACATATTTTTGAAGGCAACTTGTGCCTAATTCCCCTTTATTCCAGCAACATGTCATGGGACAGAACCTGCTAACAAGAAATTAAGAGTGAGCTACCTTATGACTGGGAGACAGGACCTGATGTCTGTCACCCACATGCCAAGTGTGAGCTCCAGTAGGAAATGACAAAAGATTGCCATTAGTGAGAACTTCTGTGGCAGTCCTTGACTTGAGAGCAGACAGAGTTCAAGAGAGTTTTGGGAATGACTGTGAGGAGCAGCACCATAATGAYATTTGGTACTCTGGGATATCAGCAGAGCCAGAGTTTGAGAGCTGAAATCTGCTCTGAGTATGGCTAAGGAGGAGAGGGCCCTTCTCTCTCTCTCCTTGCTCATCAGTCTGTGTTGGAGTGATTTAGGTGCTGGTTCCTATCCCCTGGCTGATGTGCCACTGCTGTGTTTGCCACTGTTTGATGTGGAAATACAGAGTGGAGTGGATGTTAGATAGCTTTTGTTAGCCTGGGTTTATGTGACACCCTCMTGGGCATTCAGGGCTACACCAGGATGCTGAAAGAGCTTGGATGGACCACAGTGGGCTAATCCTGGGCTCTCACCTACACAATACCCCTTGCTGCACTGACTCTGCTTGGTTGGGAGGTTTAAAATTGGGGTGTGAAAAAGAGAGAAAGATCTGCCTGGGGTCTGGAGAACATATCTTGAAGTACAAGGTAAAGGAGATCATTTTGTTTCATCTAGGGAGCTGATACCACCATCACACACGTGTTCAGTCACAGGGGCAAGGCAGGGGATGACAACGTCAGCAGAGAAGGATATGGCGAAAATATTWGGAGAGTGAAGCTTTCAAATAGGAAAGTAGATGTTTCAAATGGGGAAACAAGCTGCCAAGGCAAGTAGCAGACTGTCAGCTCATGAGGACTGCAGGTGGAGACCAAACTTTTTCCTCTCTGGTGGGGGTGACTGTAGAAGCTTGTTGCCATCACATGGTCTGTTGTTTAAAAAAGTCAGCTTAGAAAAATTAAGGGTCTGCCCTGACTTTTCATAGTATGTGAAGATCCTGAAGTTCGTCACAATTTTCAGGGCTCCTTGGAGTCTAGTTTTCTGATCCAGTTCTGCATAACTGTCTAAAAAGCTCCTCCAGGAGTGTGCTCTGCACCCCAAAAGATAATACTTGGCACCCTGCTGACCAGAGCTTCCTTCAGTACAGACCACATTAAGTAGAAATAAAAAACTTGTGGACAGAATGATACAAAGCTGCAAAAGCAATAATTATGCTCACTTTTGTCAGAGTACTGTTATAACAAGACATAAAAATGAAACAACATTTACTTTATCCTTTTTCAGAGGCCAGAAATGTGGCCATATTAAAAAAGAATCTTTTGGTTAATATTCCTTATTGCCTTCATTAACTTTCTTTACATTTTTTATTTTATAAGCCTTTAAATTGAAGGTGGGGCACGGGAAAAGCATTAGAAGGACACATTTTGGAGGAAAAAGAGCAAAGAAAAGTTTCCTCCCGAGTATTATGCATTCCATGCAACACCAAGAATGCTGCTGCCACTCCATATTGTGGCTCCTTGGATTGCATATAAATCTTTGGTTGAAGAGCTTTTCACACAAAGTTTTTCTTTGGAAGCCTCATTTCATCCAATTAAGTTTTCTGTATCTTTGAAGTTCAGCCAAGATCAGTAAGACAGTGGCTGCTTCTTCCGAGGAAGTGACATAAGTAGCACAAAAGTTATATAGGGTAACAAAGCTCTTTTTAAATTTTTTTTTAAAAAAAAAAAAAAAGAGAGAGGGAGGATTTGAGGACCCTACAGGTTTGGACACCTTTTGCCATTTTTGAGCTTCATTGATTTGGATGCTGTGGGAAGGCACAAGCCACTTGGTTTCTTTTTCAGTGGTCTTTTGCTGTGCACGTGAATTGCACCTATTAATGTGCTTTTTTAAGATTTATTCACTCTGCAGCGGTGCTCTACGTGCTTGCATTTTTAACAGAGACGAAAGGATCCTTGTATACAAATTTCTTGGATATAGAGCAGAACTGATACAGGAAAAGATGGGTCAGTGAGCCAAAGCTGCTCTTGTCTTCCCCAAAGGGTAGGCTCCCAAAAGTTAACCTAATTATGGAAGGCACCGAGGCCGTGGGGTTAACAGCTGTTCGGGAAGAAGCAGAGAGCTCCTCCACGAGCTGAGGTTAGACGTTGGAAATGGTTCCTCCAGGGAGCATGCAGGGAAATTGCCGTGCACACGTGTGTGTGCGCGGAATTCAGAACGAAGGGTTTGGATACAGCAGCACCAAGGATGGAAATAGGTCAGTGGGTTTAGTGCTCTCTGCGTGTGCCTCCTCCGTGACAGCTCTGAGCAGCAGCTGGAAGGCAGCCTGGGATTTCGTTTAGAAGCGTGAACCAGGAGAAAAGGAAAAAAGAGAAAGGAGGGGGTCGTTTTGCTTGTTTTGATGCCCACGCGTCCCACTTTCAGTTATCCCTCTCATCCACTCTCGCTGGGATACAGTGAGATGCCTACAAATGAGCCGTGAGAGAATTTCAAAGGTTTGGATGCTCCATTTGTAAAAACTCAGTGAAAAAAAAAAAAACAACTGTGCACCTCCTTGGGTYGTAAAACTTGACTGGAAATTGGTTGAGGACAAAACTTCCCTTGGAGTTTCAGTATTTTGAAAAGCCTGAAGGATTTTGTGTWCCTGACTAGGGGATTATCGTCTTCATGTTGTCAGATCTTGCCCTATAGATTCTAGAYTTTGCTTAGTAGGTATAACACCACCTACACTTTAAATACATTTTTGAATGATGCAAGTTGGATCACTTTTGTTTAGTCTTGTTCATCTAAAAGTCGTTCATCTGTTCTAGACTGGTGGCTTAGAGCTGCCTGGCGTTCCCAGAAAGCGATTTGTATCATCCTCGGTAAGTGGGCTAAGCTGCCTCATGGACAGATTTCTGTAACCCTGTTAACTTGGGGCTGGGGTTAGAGTGAGATTTATSCTGCCTTTCTTAAGCTGTTTAACAAGAGTCAGGAGATCTGCTCTCCAGCTGCCATACATTTACTGATATCCACACATACAGTTATCAACAGTCTACCAATTTACACTGACCATGGATCTGGTCCTCTGGGTTATTATTTTTTATTTATCCTTCTAAGAAAGTGTAATAATGCCAGATGTAGCTATCACTAACTAGGATCTAATTCTGTCTCAGTAAACATATATGAATGGTCAGTCTGATTATTATCAGTAAAGTGTCCAAGAACATGGGAACTGCTACAGAGGACTAAACCAACAGTGCTTAGATATTGATAATTGATCTATTGCTTTTATACATCTTTCCCCCTGTCCCCCCTCCCCTTGCAACGTGAATCCAACTCTTTTGCTTGCATTTGTATCAGTGGTTTTGCTTCATTCCTCTTAACCCCATCTCTTGTCATGTCTTATGTAGTTGTGTACCTTGCATTTTAGCCAGGGCTGTCTATTGCTCTGTGTAGAGCTTCTTTTAACCTCTTAAGTTTACAAGTTTCTAACGTGTTTGTCATTTCCTCAAACATGAGGTGAAGCAGCATGGCAGAGTGGAACAAGAAGCAAACAGGGCTAAAGAGGACTTTGTGATGTCAGATTTTGTCTCAAAGGTTCATGACCCTCCTTTGCTGAGCACTGTGGCCACAGCAGTGGCTGCAGAGAGTGTTTAGTGCCAATGCAGAGTGTCCCTGTGTTGGCAAATTAAGGTCCTTGTAATTCAAGGGTGGGTGGAAGTCAGAAGACCTATGAACACAAATTTGGAGGGAGAGGGTTTGGGGTTTTTTTTGAGAATTGCCCCAGTAATTGTGCCTGTTGCCTCAGGTAAGCCACCTTGCAGTTTTCAGTCTTATTCTTGTGTATTGTTCATTACTGGAAAGCAGTTTCAAACATTTCTGAAGGAGAAAAAATTTGGTAATTGGCCTTTTTTCTGCTCTACATCTTCTCTGAACCTCTGTCTGATAGTCATCTTGTTGAAACTGTCAAGGGAAGTAAAAAGCAAACAGGCTTTTTAGCCCAAATAATATATTGGTAAGTTTTCCAGTTCTGTGGAATGGGGAGGCATCTGCTGTGCTTTGGGCAAGCAGGGCTCTTTTGSTTTACTTATCTCCTTCCCCACACATACCAGTTAAGCTCTCCTGCTACACTGGAGAGAGCATCAACACTGATTKTTTCTTAGCTTGGCTAAACTTGCCTGTCCCAGCCTAGGGCAAGTTGTTTTTTTCAGATCTGAAGGTAATTTTACTGACCTGGCAACCTGTGTCTGCTTAGTGAATGTCATTGACCGTTTAGTTCTGCCTCCCTAATTACCTGTGAGAAAACATGAGTAAACTTGGAATTGGGTTCTCTTCTGATGAACAAGGCTTATTATCTGAAATCCTTAGACCAGTATCTGGGATCTTAAGCATTAAAATTAAATTCTTGTGAGGACACACGTGTTTTGCACACTTTACTTATGGCTGGACTTGCTGTGGGAATGACCTTGCTCAGAAGAGTGATGTTTCCCTTCCTGGCTGTAGCCCAGCAAGGATGCGYGCAGTCAAAATTAACCAAATATTTTGCTGAGTATTCCAGGGAGGGAGGTGATTTATTTGCTTTCTGTAGAGTCCTGATTTCTGTTTATGACTCTGTCAGACAAGTGCAGAATGATCTTGGATGATTCGCTCAATCCCCCCCGCTCCTYGGCTGGAGTCGCAAAGTGAGACTAATTCTATGCACCTGCCTCACTGAACMATGGGAGGACATTCCATTAATGCTCGAGAAACGCTCCAAGAAACTCCCTGAAAAGCAAACTGGAGATGTCTGAATGTTAGGGGATTTGATTCAGCTCTTGAAGTACAAAGTCTTTGGTTCTGGAAACGAAGGAGAGCGTGTGGAATTGCAATGTTCGAATGCCAAATCTCCATCCCTGGTCACAGGCTGTGTGGATTTGTTCACAGTTTGACCTCTATTAGCATTGGATGCCTAGAAATAACCCAAATATCCCTGTCACAGCGTGACACAGGCTGTCTGTTTGATCAGGTATTGCATCCTTGGGGCCTGAGGGGAACATAGCACATCAGTACATCTGTTAACTACAGCGTGGATCTCCGCAAGGGTGGGGAAAATGGGCAGCCCAAGCTGCTGGACATGATTACCACGGCCAGCATAGTGGGGATGGCATGCATTTAGTACACAGTTAATTCCTCTTAAGGTAATTTTGACTTTTTTAGATGCATTTAAACTCCTTTTTTTCTTTTCCGCCCCTCTCCTACAGACAAGTGTTTCTTCAGGGTTTGGTTTTTTCCATGCTGTTTGTTAGAACATGTTCTTTTTGCCTCTGGCACTAGCATATGGATTTTCTATTTGTGTGACAAACAAGATAGCAGTTTACTCAGGAATTCTTGTTCCACCTGTTGCTCAAGATCCCCAGCTTTGAATCTCACTCTTTAGCTGGAAATGTTTTGAGGCATCCACTGTGACACTTGATGATGTTACAAAAAATGTAAGAATTCAACCTGTGAGCTGCATAATTTCAAGTGGCTGTCCAGATAGCAGGTCTTTCTTTTCCGTGGATTTTCCTATCACCTTGCATTGTGCTAAACAATAATGCTAATCCATTCAATCACCTTGAATATTTTGCTAATCTGGATTTATCCTGTGAAACTATCTTCAGTAGTTAGATAGGAAAGGCAAGGTGAGACCAGGCAAATACAAAGTGATTGTGATGTTCTTTTTCTTTTGAAGGAAGCATTTGATGCCATCTCTCCTAAATGCACATGCCTTCTGATTTGATCTTGTGTTATKGATAATCACAGGCTATTTTTGGGCACTGCTTCTGTTTAGGAGCCATCACAAATCAATCTCATGAATCTTGCTTCCTGTCCTGTGGCATTGGCATTAGCATGTGTCTGTGCTCTGTGGCAATGACATTAGCATGTTATTTTTCGTATTTAATCTGCTTTGTTGGGTATTTTGCTCAGTCTGTTTGGTGGTGTTTTAACCTGTGGGGTTTATAGGATTTGATGGTGTTATTTATCTCGGGTTCATGTACCTTTCATTCCATTATTAGCATATGTTTAGGAAGTAGGTGCAACAAATGGAAGAAGGCAACTGTGTCCTTCATTTGAATAAAACATAGGTTTGTATAAGAAGTTAATAAGAAATCATGTAGGGACATGGCCTAATTTTTGAAAGGATGTTTTGAAAAAAAAATTSKGCTATCCTCCTCCATCTGGATTTTCATCTGCCTTCTCATCATTTCTAATCCTGTTGCCAAAGCTGCTTTCTCAACTTTAAAATCTTTCTGGAATTAAGTGGCTTCTGGATCTTGACAATGCAACATTTTGATGCATGTGTTTGTCACATCCTGATTAGATTGGTATAACTCCTACTCTCCCAGGTCCCTCTCAAAACTCAATTCATAAACCAGAGTTTCATACAAGATGCTTCCACTAGGGTGATGAAACAGAGAAATTCAATCATACCACGCATAGGTTATCCATTTTCCAGAGGCTGATGGGGGAGATTGGATTTTCAGAGCTCTTCTGGGCTGTTTTCTTTTGTTTTCTTTTGTTTTCTTTGCTTCTGTTCTTGTCTTCCAGGCTTCAATAAATTCTCTTTTAAAGTGGAGAAAGTGATTTCCATCTCCTCTTTTCCTGGCCATGAAACTATTCTTTCCATGTGCTTCCACTGCAACTGAGCCACTTAATTCTGTAATCTTCAAATTTGTTTACCTTCTCTCTCTTTTTCAAGCCCATGCATGGACAGAGTGACCCATTTCACTACTGTTAACATTTGGTTTATTTTATTAATTCTGCCCTGAGAGTTTCAGATAGAGGTACCACAACTTTCTTGGCAGGCTTTAAGGTCAAGCCAATGGAGAGGAATTGTTTGATCCTGAAGGTAGTGAATCGCTCTTTTCCCTACATATTTCCAGTAATCCTATTTTGTGCCTTGCATTTTCCTGCAACAAGGCAACAAGAATCAGCTTCTGAACTCCTCGAAGGTGGGAGCAGTAGATACCAAAATCAAAGGATTAAATCAGTGCACAGTGGAAGCCACAGCACTCAGATCCTAGTCCCACCTTGAACAAACCAGGTAACAGGGCTGCTGGATAGTTTCCTGTCTTGCCTGCCAAATATTGAAATACTTTTCAGGGCAGAGCGTGACTGAAGGGACTGATTTCTGAGCCCTGTCAGGAGGATGACACTGTGCAAGTGCTAAAACAATGAGCAAGAACCTGCACAATTAATCACTGTTTTTATCACTGTGGGGTACAGCAAGCTAATGGGCAGATCAGCTGGGAAGAGGAACTTCCTTCCTTTGTCCATTCACAGCTCAAATGAATGTTTACAATAATCTGCAGCAGAAGCAAACCATCTCCCTAATCACTTCAGAGTCACTACAAGATCACTGCACTCCCTGTTGCTAAAAGGTGTACAAATGGGGCACCATCTCAGAGGAGTGTTTTGAGTTTTAGTCCCGTATCAGCTTGGATGCAGGCAGAGGATGAATTTATGAAAAATAAAAGAGGGGAAAATATAAAATTCAAATAGACTTTGCAGGCTCATAGAGAGACTTAGCTCAGTGTGAGTTCTTTAGAAGCTATTTCTGCATCTTTCTCTAGAAAGCTATTAGACCCTTCTTATTTTTCCAAAATCTGTTTACCCATTCCAAATTTTGACTGAGATTTTAAAAGGCTGTTTTTGTTAAGAAGAAAGCAACRTTTGACAGAGCTGGCTTATTTTTGGCGATCTGGGGGGTAGCAGTGGATGAAGAGAATTTTTGTTGCAGACCCAGGCAATGAATCAGGCAAGTTTCATCTTTGCTTCAAACTTTCCCAAGGCTTTAAACAGTTTTTGAAACATTCTCTTCGCTCCAGGCTCCCTAGTTCTCAGTCTCTCCGTGTGTCTAGAGGACACTGTCAGTATCCCCCTCCCACCTCTCTATTTTGAGGATGAATTGTTTCATGTTTGTTTATGCTAAGCCATGACAGCTTGAAATTGAAATTTGTTTGCTCCTCCACTTCCCATTCATATATGTTCTCATTCATTGTACATTTTTGCTATAGGATTTTATCTCAAGGGTGCTGAACTGTGTGAGCCTGCAAATATGCAGAAAGAAAAATAAGTAACTCAGTGAGGCTGTGAAGTTGTCTGTCCCTCAGCTGGGTTCTCTGGTGTCTTCCGAGGTATGAGCAGCAATTGAAACTCTCCCTGTGCCTGAGATGTTCACAGAATTATAAAGAACGTGTTTAATGTAGAAATCTGGAGGTCTTCAGTCCATTCTCAGAGCAGGGCTAACTTCAGTGTTGTGTTGGTTGCTTAGGGCTTTTTACAGGTAAGACTGGAAAAGCTCCATGGATAAGAAGTCATGATGTGTGAGGGTTTTTCCCCTGTGTGGGTTCCCTGTTACCTAAGTAAAATTGACTTCATTATATAATCTTTTCGATGGAGATGGAAACCTGTGGATGCCCCATCCCTGAAAGTGCTCCAGGCCAGGCTGGATGGAGCTTTGAGGAACCTGGTCTAGTGGGACCTGGAAGTAAATGGTCTTTAAGGCCTCTTCCAACCCAAATCTCTCTAGAATCAGCTTCCACCCAAACTCTTTCCTGGCCTTTCTGTACAACTATTACCAGAATATTTAGTTTGCCTAGGTGTTTCATCCTCACCTCTTTTCTTCAACKGTTGCATGCCTTCAGTAATTGTTGCATTCTTCTATACATCACAGAAAAGRGTATAACAATAAATTTTTCTGACAATTTTTACCCCCGTTTGTGTCTATTTCTGAGGGATAACAACAAAAGAAAGAGAATGCCCCGAATCCCTGAAGGCTTAAATTTTTCAGATTTAACATTCTCCTCAGGATTCTCAAACTAATCTATCATTGCACCATTATTCATTGCAATGAGATGTTGCAGTGCTCTGGAATCAAAATGTGTAGTTTCAGCTTGGCTCGGTATCAAATGCCGTCCTGCTGGTGCGTTGCAGTGATTGACAGAAGTCACAGYTTGAGTGCTTTATATTCCCACACTTCTGCATCAAATGAGCATTCCTGTAGGACACCTGACCCATGGGATGGCACCAAATGCCCTCACACGTGGCTTTGAGCTGGTAAGAGATGTCATGGGGTATGATGAGACGTGCATCTTTGCCAGCTTGGCTTCTAGGGCGTTCGGTGTTCCTAACTGATGGGATGGTGGAAAATTTAAACCCTAAGCGACTCGAGGCGGAAATTGGACATGGACCAGAGACCACCACGCTGTCAAACAGTTCCTCATTCCCTGCGTTGTTTGGGCTGAGGCAGCACCACGCAGCGAAGCTCAGATGGCAAAACTCTGCCCTTTAAATTAACAAGTGATTGGGGAAGATCTGAGACCGATTTAGCTCCCTTCKAAAGCATCTGGGCCTTTTATTGATTGCAATCAGAGGCAGATCAGGGCTTTACAGCTCCTTTGCCATCTTCTGAAATGTTATGTGACAAACAAGACACTGGTGTTATTTCTGCTATGAAATGTTTGTTAGTTTATCAGGGTTGTGATTCTGGGAAGAAYATTTGCATCATTCTCGGTTTCTGGTGGACTTTCCAAAAATGAAATAATCTGGAGATTTTGATGTGTTTTTTTTGTTTAGGATTAGGTTTTTTGGTTGTTGGTTTGGGTTTTTTGTTTTTTTTAAACTGGCTTGGCCATATTTTGTCTTTGCTAAGGCAGAGTTGTCACCTGGCAGGTGCTAAAATAATCTAATAGAATAAGGTTAATCTTCTCTCTTTAATTAGACAGCAATATGTAACACACCCGGTGGGCCAGATGACCTTGAAAATCAAAGTGAGAATAAAGACAGAATTGAGAGGAAAATATCTTTAGTTACAGGTGGTTAGAAGGAGAAGAAACAAGAGGAAATGTTCACTAATAAAACAGCACAACCCTACAAAATCCCCCCTTCTCCACCCAAACTTTTACAGAATGTCTCTCAAAAACTGGACTGGGATATCTTATGCTKATCTTATCTTATATGCTCTTATAGGCATTGCAGGATTGTTTGTTAAGTGCAGACTTGTGCAGTCTTGTTGGAAATGAGCCTCAACAAAATTCAGGGTCTGTCAGAAAACCTTTCTTCAATTCTATAAATCACTTAATCTCCATCCTTAGAACCTAATATATCCCCATCACTGCAGCACCAAAGTTCTTTATAACTCTTTATGTATTTCCCCTCAAAACACCACAGAGGGTTTGCAATTATTTTTTACAAGTGAAGAACTGAGGCATTGCAATTTTGACTTAGGGTGAATAAGAGGTCTTGACAGCCTTGTCATGTCAGTCTAAGGGAACCACTGGGTCATCTGCCTCTCTCCTGTGTTGTGAGACCTGAGGTTTTGTCCAGGACTTTGCACACAACTGTAAGATTTTCACTTGGGTGTGATAAAGGGAGTATCTGACTAATGGACATGTCCCTGCCTCTACCTTTTGATGAAATTTATACATGGTCTCTGATGCAAGTCCTGTCCTTGGCCTCCCAGATAGAATGGTTCAAATTAGTGGCTGTCTCTTATGTAAGCCAATTTTGGTCCCAATTGCTCTTTTATGAATTGGGGACAATGTGGTCTGCTCTTGCACCAGTGCTGTTGGGAAAATTAGTCCATCAGTGCTTATAAAGCAGTCGTCTCCTGCAGTGCTAGGCACTTTAGAAAAGCCATGAAGAACTGAATAGCTCTGTCCTTGGAGCAGGATTTGAGTAGCATGCAGCAAGCAGGAGCCTAGGGTTGCATATTGAACAATAAGGAAAAGCCAAAATATTGAATAGTCCACTCACTAATGAGCAGAGCTGATCCTGTGCACAGAATAAAGCAGGAGCCTGTGGAAAACCCCGCTGTGCTCCTGTAGTCAAAGGCTGTGTCACAGTAATGACAAGCACAGGGCTGAAGGAAGGCTGGATGTACCTGTGCAGCTGTGGCACAGCCAAACTTTTAAGAGCTCAGCACTGTGACATTAATTTTGGCTCCTTTGACTGAAACTTTCTGTGTGTCRTGGGTCTGGTATTAAGAGCTGAACCATTTTTTGGGACTGTTCATATAGGGCTGATTTACAGGGAACTTGATGTGTCTTTCCTCTTGCCTGAAGGGCAGCAGGTTGAGCAAGACTTCCAGCTTCATGTGTCAGGAATTATGGGAAATATATGTTGTAATATGCAGGAATATCATCCTACAACAGCTGGAGTATTCCCTCATAATTGTGAGATGTGTGTCTGACTATTTGTATTGTCTGAGGAAAGACAGAAATAGGAACAAAAGTATAATTCAAGATGAGCCATGTCTCCAGAATTGCTTATGTGGGTATTAGCTGTTTTCACTGGGATAATGGAACACTTATTTCCACCCAACCTGCCCCTCCAGGCATGTGGACTGACCAAAAAAAAATACAAGTAGTTTAAAGAAGGGTTGCCTATCTGAAGGGAAACGTTTGTTAGGAATCAGAATTAGGACATTGGGAAGCGTCAAGTAGGTAGGGCAGGAGGGCCTAGAGGACTTGTTGACAGGGTGGAAGTCCAGTAAAATAAGATCATATTAAAATTCTCTTTCTCAGTGGTTTACAGCTTGTGATCCACGAGCAGGTGGCTTTTGGACAACATCAGAAAAGACAGCTCATATTTTACTGCATTATGGGCTACGTATGTGAGATTTCTGAAGGGCCTGTGCCTACAGTGGAAATATTTTGGGATCCAAAAGTTGGAAAAAAAGCCCCCTGTCTCCTCTGTCATTAAGTCAGTGATATGTTTGGTTTTGAAAAGGCCAAACAATGAATCAGGCTTTAAAATGGAAGCACTGTGGGTGTTGTCAGTGACTTGTTTAAAGCACCTGAGTGCCCAAGATTGGTGTGGCAGTGAGTCAGATCCAGCTGGGAGCAGGAGCCTGAGAACACCTTCCCAGGGCAGGACRGATGGGACCTGCTCCTGCAGAGTGTTTGTTTGGAGAGGTCCACACATGSGGACAGGCTCTTCCTATGGGAGAGCTTTGCTAAACTGTGGGGAAGTGCTGGAAACCTTATCCCTTGAAATCCCACAAATTGGGCTGGGCACCACGCAGGGAAATATGCGGAGTGGGGAGGAGTCCTGTGCTGGTCACAGGGGTGAGCTGCCCTAGCGATGGGATCTCGCCCTCTGACATCCCAGCCACGCTCACAGGGTGGAATTCTCCAATCTGCAGCACGGCTTTTTAYTTCCAGCACTCTGCTTCGTGCCCAGGAATCCTTCTGGCATTACTGAGGACCTGGCGTGTGTGGGGAGAGTTAATACAAGAATTGAGATGTATCCTGAAGATCAGAGCGTGCCCATGCCAGGAGGGGGTGCGTGCGCCTGTGACACCTATTACCAGCTCTGAGAAATGCGTGTATTCATCAGAAGGAGAAAATATCCCTTTGTGTTTATTCTTATTTAACATTGTTTACACAGAAAATGGAGAAACACATCTTTAACCGTCATGTACGATTTAAAATTATGTCAGTACAGYAGGCACTGCTCATTCTGCAAACATCTACTCCACCATGTGGTGTCTGGGAGCTAGTGCTCGTCTCCTCTGCACGGCCAGCCCGCTCCGCCTGGAGCTCACTGCAGTGCCTCTGCTAAATAGCCTTTGTGAAGGCTTCCAGAGCTCTAAATTAAAAATGCAGAAAGCTGGGGAGGAGGAGAGAGGGTTGGGAGCCGGGGCTCTCTGTGGCTGGAGCGTTAGGATGTCTTGCTACCTGATTGCTTTAAAATATGTGGGCTCGAATGAATCCTCTTTAATGAATAATGGGCAAAAGCATAAATCGCAAACCCCAAGCACCCAAAGGGTGAAACGCACCCTGATGAAGACCTGACTTGGATGGCAGGTGTGGAGTGGATTTGTGAGAACATCGTGAATATTCAGTTCTGAAACGATATTTATTAAAAGCAGCAAGTCCTCCGCCTGCTGCCCTTGCCTTTGCTCCCTCCTGCCACACGCCTGCTCCTCCTCCGGGCGATTCCAGGCTGGAGCCTCATGGCACTTCCCTGCCACTGCTCTGCCTTCGAGGAACTGCCACAATGGAGACCAATTACCCTCTGTCTCCACTCCCACTGCAATGAGCCTGAGAGGGGGGAAAAACTGCTCCCTCCTCCCCGGTACCTTTTCAATTTCAAATCCTAACCCCGTCGGCAGTGCCATTTGYGGGGTGGAACTCCCCGGCTTTGTGTGTGGAGATTATCTGGAGATTCACCTGGTGCTGATCCAATGAACCAACGCAGCCTCGCAGAGCCGAAGGGAAGGGCGTAGAGCTCTCTTTGTAACAAATCACACGCCGTGAAAAAGGGTTTCTTTACCTCCTTTGCTCCATTATCCTCCGTATCTCACCTGGTGGAAATGGGTCTGCCAGTGAGGGACTTAGATTCACACGGTAGGAAAAACGAGCAGGGCAAGGGGAACTGAAGGTAAAAAAAGGCAGAGGTCCTGGAGGTTTCTATAACTTGGAGATTCCAGAAAGAAGAGGCACAACCTGAAAGCACAGGAAAAAACTCCAAAAAATAAACCCAGCATGGGCCTTGGTACTAAATCCTTCCTCAGGATGTCATTAAAGCAGCTGCATAAGAAATCCTGAAAAGCAGTGATGAGTTCAGTCCCAGAGGCAAAGGGGTTCTGTCTAGAGAACTGCCCAGCTGGCTGCATGCTGGTCTGAGCATCTCTGGTTTTACCGAGTTGAGCTGGTAACCTCTTGAGATCTGGCTGCCTCCCAAGTAGGGAGGGATGAATACTGCAAAATGTTTCAGTTTCCAGTGCAATTTTGAAACTCATTTGCTTTGCCTGAATCTGCACTGTGTTTATGTAAATTTATAAACACTGTAATAAATTTATCTACTTACAGAAAACAGAAATTTTAGAAAAAGGCTGGAAAACATTGGTGAAACACAAATTCTAATTCAACGAGAATATTCGCAGAACCTGATTTAAATGTTCATTCAGTCACGAAGCAGAAACACAGTATGTGGTCTGTATATCTAGCAAACTCTAACAAGCATAATCCAAAATTCAAATAATGGTTATCACCWTAAATATTTTCAATTACATACGTGTCATTTTTTGTGGCGGCAGTGACTTTGTGACCAACCCCCAGGTTTTCACGGCAGGAATGAAGACCACAATCTTCAAGAGCAGGTTGCTACTTTGCTTGTAGTTCACCTTCTCCTGACTATGTTTTTCTCTGACCTGTGAGAGCCTGTGCCAGCACRTCCTTCCTGTCAGGCTCCGAGGCACTGTGACCTGCCACATTTGCAGGGGCATCCATGGGCATGGTCATGAAGCCTCACGGAATGGGCTGTTCTCCAGTGCTCTGGCTCCAACCCTCGCTAATTCTGAAGCTGCTTTTGTATCCCCTTGCACCTCTTGTAGTCTGTAATGCCTCCTGATTTTCTGTCTTATGAGTCTCCTTTCCAAGATCATCCTTAAAAGGTCCTTTGATGTAATTTAGGGTTGCCTTTTTCTACCCTTGTTAATTTTGTACTCAACATTAGTTTATTTACAGCATAAAATAAATCTAATCTGCATAGGGCAGATTTGGCGGCACTTTCTAAATTTGGGGGAAAAGAGCTGGTTTCAAATGTCAAAAGATTATGTATTAGAACACACTTGTTTCCCACCAYAGAACTGCTGTTTCCAGAGTATATCCATATTTCTACTTTGCCCACCCAGTGTTGGAAGCAGCAGGCAAACAGTGTGGAACCAGCAGCAAAGTGCTCTAGAAATTAGCTGGTCTAAAACTGGGAGGAGGAATTAAAAAGCAGTGCAGGATGCAATTTTGAAGTTATCCTGCTCGAGCTCTTGCACTGGAGGCATTAGCCACGAGGGAGATCCCATCATCTGGGAGCAAGGGAACGTAATGGATGCAGGATGTGTAACAGGCACGTGGGAGGCTCTCGCCGTGTGTTTTGGTCGTGTCCTGATATACCTGAGCTTTGGGAGACAGTTCCACACCTAAAAGAGTCAATAATCAAATCTGAAGTACCAGGGAACACAACTTGATGTTTCCTTAGAGAGGCCACAAGTTTGCAGCAGATGAATAAAGGGAGAATGTGGTAGATACAAATTTGTCTTTAGGCAAAAAAGGAAAGAAAAAAGACTTGAAAACTGGAAGGGAGGGGGGAGAAAATATTACACTGTTTCCAGGCTGGAAAGAAACAGTAATGCCTACATCAGAAACTTAATTAATTGTTGTTACATTGATAAATATGTGAKATACCACATCAAAGACTAGCTAAATGATATTTGGAAATTAATTTGGATTCCTATTAAACAGAGCTCAGAGGAGCTTCCCAAATGAATAACTTGTTTGTTAAGCATTGCTTCCTTCTGTTTATAAAGTCTTTTCAAGTGAAGACAACTATTTTCAACTGTTCTTGCTGCTTTAAACGAGCTGTGAGATTCCTCACTTACCAGACATTCATGACACAACCAAATACTACAAATTGCAATGCTTTATTTAAGATCTTACAAAAATTAGGTATTGCTTACCACTTTTCCCTATAGGATGACTTTATCTAAGTCATCTAAAAAGTTCCAAACCCCAAATTTAATATTAACAGACTGTGTTTGAATTTAAAATTTGCTTTTGCTGCTCTCTAACTTGGCCCCCTCAATGTGCTTTGGAGATGAACATAATGGAATGGAAGTATACTCATTTTCTCTAGTGTTATTAGTGTTAAATATTATTAAAAGAAAATGTAAATGTGACACATTAACAATATAATGGAATATAAGTTCAGATTCTGAGGTCTTAAGAAAGTTTTTGTACAGTAAGAATGTTGTTTTCTTGGGAACTGTGCCAAAATACAGTAAAACTCATGACACTTTCTGCTTTTATTAAATGAAAAACTCATTCCTCTCATTCTGCTCTTCTGCCAGTTTTATCCCAGTGTAATTCCACCTACGTCTCTGGAAGTACTTCTGATTTTTATTAATGTCTATGAGTTCAAAAGAAGACAGGATTTAGTAGAGCCGAGTGCAGAGAGTTTACATGAAGACAAAAAGAAGAGAGAGAGAGAAATCCGAAACAATGTGCTGTAAGTGGGATGGCAGCAACTTTCCCAGTTGTCTGTGCAGTTGTAGCTGTTGGAGGGCCCAGAAAAAAATCCATCTCTTTTCTATAGAAGCTGAGAAGTGACCACCATGACAATGGGGTGGCTTCTCCACCCCATCCATCCACCAACGCCAGCAGGGATGGAGCTGCAGAGCTGCAGTTGRGTGTTTGAGCCCCCAGAGTGCTGACGGTTGGGTTCTGTAAGCCCAAGGAGCACAGCAGTTCTGCTTGCTTAGACACACATAGGAATTTTTACAAAAGAATGTCCCATTAACTTTGTGTCTTTTGGTTCATAGGAAAATATTTATTCATCAACTTTGGAAATGAATTTCATCTTCTGGTTTCATCCCCTCACTTTTTTCAGCATTTTATCTCTTTGTCTTAGTTTTATTTTCCTTTCTTTTTGCCAATTAAACCTATGGTTTTGGTCATCAGATTCTTAGAGCTTTTTGTCAAAGGATAGCACTCCTGGAGTAAATCTCTATTGTTTGCATAGGTGTGTTTAAAAGATTAAGGCTGAACAGACATTCTTGTAATAGACCAGGGATCAATGAAAGCTCTTCTTTTCTCAACAAGATTTAAGGCTTAGCAGTGAGGTTGATTTTTTTTTGTTTGTTTGTTTTAACTATAGAGGAAGTTGCATCTCTCCCTGGGCTTTTATTATTTGTGTGGTCTTCCCCAGAATTCCTGAGCAAGAATCTACCCAAGCAAGAATCTGTCCAACTCATCCCAAGCTCAGCAGCCACAGATTGTSTGGGTGATCTCTGCAATAGGCAAGGGACACAACTTACCCCTCCTCCTACTTATGCTAGTTCCAGTTTTTTAATTCCTTTTTTAAATTTCAAGCTTTCAGTTTCTGTGTTCGYTCCACCGACAGCACCCTGAGTTTCAGTGGGGCTTCACAAAGGATTTGGGTACTGCTCCATGGGGCGGGGAGCAGCAGAATCAAATTCCAGGCAGTGTCCTGAGAGGGACCTGAGTCAGGGCAGGAAGGAGAAGCCAAGGTGGCATACATGCTTCAACGCCTGCAGGATTGGATGGCCAATAAGCATTTTCACTTGGTGTCTTGGTTGGCTGACTTTYGTGTAGGCAATTGCAGGGGGGGAAGAGACCGAGGCCCTGGTTAGTSGAACAATGACATTCATGCTTTAAATCCCTTCAGCACAAACTTAATGGCCATTGATTACTGTGCTCTGAACAGCCTTGCTGAGTCAAASCCTGGCTGAGGACAAACTAAAAGTCCGGTGGTGCGGTGTGTGCATCACCCCCACAGCTACAGACYCTCAGCCAGAGCATCCCAGAGAAGGGAACCTCCAAGGTCAGGCAAGGCTGCTCCAGCAGCAGCCTGCCAGGCTGGAAAAAGGCAAAGGACAGAGTGAGCGCAGGTGTTGTGGAGGGGAAGAAGGCCGAATGACCAAAGCTGTTTCAGCTCATATTCTGCTGGTCACGTTATTTCTGAAAGGGGCCCTTGCTGCAGTCTTTCCTCAGGGGAGCATTTGCTTTGTTTTCCCCACAAGGATAACAAGTTTAATCACATCAGCTGCAGAACACAGCCCTAATCCTGCAGCTGCACCGAGGAGAGGCTGCAGCCCATACATGTCCTTTCTATGTGTTTTTTTTTTCATGCAGGTGCTCCCTGATGGGGTTCGATTTGAACCGGCACTGGGCAAATCCCTCTCCGTGGGCTCATCCCACGCTGCACGGCGTGAAGGAGCTCATCATCGACATGTACAACAACCCGGTGAGTGGGGACAGGAGGTGCTGACCACCCACTGCTGCTGGGGCACCCACCTTCTCGCTGTAGGGCGGTGTGAGGAGCCACAAACTCTGCCGTGGCTTCATCCGGTGGCAAACAGAAATGAGGGAGAAATTATCAAACATACACACCCCCCACGCTGCAGGAAACCAGGCAACATTCGTGCCTCTTGTCACAGGAAGCATCAGAAGAGGAGAAAGCAAGTGAAACGAAGTTCAGCTCAGATTAAGCATGCAATAATTCTGAAAGCAGGGCCTAAATTCAATCGAGCTGCTCTGAGCTGGATTCAAACCAGCAGGCCCCCCAAATCGAATTAGGGAATGGCAGCGATGCTTAATCCGGGGCTCTGGCATGGAGGCTGTGCAGGGTGCAGGGCAGGAGGGGAGAACATTTGCAAATATTATATGAACACACAAGCACACACTCACGCTCACTCAGAGACGCAGAGGTGTTCTCGGAGGTGAAGTCTCAGCTAATCAGAGGAGATGGATTGCGGAGAATATGGAGAAGAGGAGTGGGAGGGAGGCAGACAGCTATTGAATGTTTGACATCAAAGCGCAGAAGGATTATTGAACGTGGCACCTAAGAAAAACTGCTGGGAAAAAAAAAAAAATGGAGATGGGTAGGAAAAAAATCACTACCAAAAAATAAGAGGAGATTTTTATAGATTATTATTTTTTTCTTTATGGGATTCCTGGTATTTGTCTTTTCTTTTTGCTTCCCACTGTGGAGAGCGAATTTGAATTTAATTCCCTGAAGTTTTGCTAATTTTTTCTTTTTTTTTTCCTTTTTTGTTACTGTGAAAAAGGACCTGGCTTGCCATGCTAATAAAGAAAGAGGATTCTTACCCCTGGCTACATCATGTATAGGATAAGACCTCCTTTAATTTAACTCCTGGTTTTCCCAATACATCTTAATTGGACTTTTTATCTTCCAGCTAGTAGTAATACCTGTACAGGGGAGGTTTTAGGTACAAGGAAGATAGGTTAATAGATAAGATCCTTACATATGGAGTGGAGTCCAATTGCATGAAAAATATTATCTTAGACTGCTAATTTTTTGGCACAGAATTTGCCTTTCTATTCAGTTTCTGCAGCACCTTGCATTGTGGCTGTGACCAAGGCCCCTGAGCTCTAGTAAAGTGATGATGATAATGATGGGAAGGCACAGAAAGGAGCTTTAGAGCCAGCCTGCTCCTTCCTCTGTTTTCTACCCCAAAAAGCAAGACAATTTTCCTTCTAGATGATGGCGAGAACATGCAGACTGCTTTGAGGAGAGTTTTTTTCCAAGAATAAAGAGGTCTTTAAACACTACAAGAAAGTTGGATGKAGGGAAATGCTTGTAGGCAGTAAGGCAAAATCCCCTGGCACTATTAAAAATCAGTCACTAAAATAAATCTATTCTTGGAGGTAAGGGGAAATTCTTTTCAGCTTCATCCCATTCTAAGGAAACTTTGAAAATTCTGGTTGTTTCTGCCCTGTGTGTGAAGAATGAATTGCTTTGCTTTGGTGGCTAAAATGAAAAATCAAAAGAACTGTTTTGTTAGAGTTGGTCTGAAATGGAAATCTTTGTTTTCCTCCATCTCTCTGTCTCCCACCCCTCCCCAGTGATCAACCTGAGATGAACCAGTTCCAGTTCATTTCTTTCTGAGGGAAAGAAAAAGGAACCTTCCAAACACAAGTGTAAAATGTTATTTTCAGGGTTATTTAATTTTTTTAAAAAAATACTATTTAGAAGCTTCTTTGCYGGATTAAAGTACCAGCAAAGTTCAGGTTGCTCTTCAGAATTCCATTGCTCAGTGAATGAGCTACTCACCAAAAAACCCTTCTTGTCTGGTTTTATCCTCCCCTCGTCAGCACCAGCCTTTCTGGAAGTTTCAGGGGTGCTCAGCAATACAGTGCACTATATGGGATTACTGTTATTCCCACACTGGGGAATATGAAATGAAATGAAATGAAATGAAATGCAAAGTCCAGTTCCCTGAAAAAAAAATGTAATAAAAAAAATAACCTTCATCCCTCTCCTTCCAGACAAGATCGGCCATGAAGGGCTGTCCACAGAAGGCTGGGTTGTTTAAAGCAGAGCAAGTTTGGCTTCATGTTGCCATTGCAGAACAGCTTTTAGACTTTTAGATGTATTCATTCCCTTAAATCACTTAAGGAAAATTAGCTGCCATAAGACCATAAAGCCATGTTTTAAATATTGCTGCACAGGAGGATTTTTCTTCTGCTCTGCAGTATGGAAGATAAGCTCTTTGCTTTGAAAAAGAAGTTCATTCTGGAGCAGGGAGGATGAGTGACACAGGAATAAGTGAAGTGGGTATGAGGCACACACACAATGCCACAGCCACAGCGATGCCAGCCCTGAGTGTTCCAAGGCTGAGTGTTTGCTGCAGTTACTGTACAAAAATAATCCAAAGCACCTGTGGTTCACTGTTTCCCTGGGTTTTACAGAGTGTACTTGTTTTATTTTTAAAGTGCTTCAAATTCCATAAGGACCATGTCATCCTTGGGAAGGAACRGAATGGATGAAGAAGTGAGAGAACGATAGGAAGCTTTTGGTCCGCGTGTCACTGATTTTGACACAGCAGCTCTGATATCACTGTCACTGTGCTGACCTRCACGAAATGGGGGGATATTCTCAGCTCTTTCTAGTGGTGTCAGTCTTGCAGATGAGAAGGAAGTGACAGACTTGCTCTTCTCCATCACGTGCTGTTGGCTGGAGATATTTCTGTTCCCAAGTACCTTTTCCTGCCCAGGTGCCAGAGAGCAATGCCTTCCCACCTCTCCACCAGATGATACCTGTTCATGGTTTCCCTGTCTTTGCCACAGCAGAATTGTCTCAGAACATGAATGTACTGATTAAACCAACTCAGCTGACTTTTGTTTGATGTTAGAGCATGTTCCATTCCAACATCTGAGTTCTATGGCCAAAAATTTCTGCTTGGGCATGATAACACACTTCACACAGAGCTGCTTGGAATATGAATATCTGTATTCTAGGTAAGGAATCTAGTAAAGGAGATGTGCACAGCTAGACTGAAACACATAATCTGATTGTATCCAGCAATGTTCTTTGTGTGCTTAAATGTTTTGGACGGGGGATCAAGTGGTCAGTACMGGCAAGCTCCAGATGGGGATGGTCTACAGAGATCCGCCTTCTATCCACCTCCTGTTGAATTGAAGCTGGAGTCCCACAAGCAAATGATTTCTCTGCTAGGTGCTGTTCTAATTGTGCCGAGTGAGCCAGAGATCTGTCCAAAAAAAAAGAGAAAAAGAAAACACCCTCACGTGGGATGTGCTCCTTAATTACCATCTCCTTTGTCATGCATGCATACACTAAAATTTAAATTATTTCTGCATAAGTAACTCTTCTGTATCCATTCCTGACTTTGCAGTGCTTGATGTGGCAGCCTTTGCATACTTTTAATACTATTCTGAGTGAAAGTTTTCACTGATTCAATGCAAAATGAAAGCCTCAGCATGCTAAACTCTGAGTCATCTGCTGGGCTGGAACCTTTAGATCCACCACACAGACATCTGCCACAAGGACTGATGAATGAGCTGATAGAGGATGGCAATCTGCTATTGCTGTGGACAGGAATGAGGGAGGGCAGGAGCCTGTGGGCTTCAGGGGTATCTGCTGACAACAGAATTAGTAATAAGAAAGGATGAGTAAACACAATACTGTAGGCATGGGGGGCGGTGGTATTTAAGGGTGAGTGACACCTTTTATGGATTTGAGAAGGTTTCTTAAGATCCCATGTCCAGGCTCTGGCTTGAACAAAATCATTATTTTCCAGTCTTCCTGTCTCTGAGGAGGCCTGGCTTTTGATCCAGGTAGGCTTGAGTGGGCAAGCAGTAGGAGTAGAGGGGAATTAGCACTGGTCTGGCAAGCCAGTGTAACTCTGGATTYTTCAGCAGATGACTCTGTTCCTCTTCATAGAGAGAATATCTTTACTTTCTCCCAAACGTACTGAACTTCTGGTTCTGTGTTTTCATCAATCTCCAGACCCTTCTTGAGAGGCAAATGGGCATCCCCCTAGGGCTGGCTCCCCTCAGGACATCCCACACCTGCACTGCTGCAGGGTGACAGCAGAGCGAGCTTGTTCTGGGGAAAAGGCCTGATCTCTGAGTTCCAGCTTGTTGCTGATTAGCCCTGATAGAGGAAAACAAGTGAGGCTGAAGGTTGAGTGGTGTGGGAAGCAGGTTAGTTCCCAGTTGAAGGAAAGCACAGTGTCTCCCTGACTATCTGTGGCTCATTAGAGCTGTCTGTATCATCCAGCCAGGTGCTTTCTCTAGGTCACAGACTTTCTCTCCATTTCTTCCATTTTCCATTCCTCCCACTCTGGTACTGAGTTTATCCATATCAGGAGGTTACACGAGTTGTTACCACTCCAGACCACTTCCCAGCTCTTTCAAAGATGCAATTTGGGTGTTGATGTTTGACGCAGGCTCTCCATCACGGCCCCTCTTCGTGCTGCTCTGTTTCAGACACAGTTTAGGCCACCCACTGTCGATGCTGCTGTTTAACCTACATCTTTTCTAGCCTCCAGTAGCACCATTTAGGGTGTACTATCAAAGGAGAGTAGTTCCGACTGTGCAGGAGCCATGGTCAAACTGTGGTGTTGTGGGAGATCTCCACGTGCAGCATCTCCAACCCCCCCACTTTCTCCATTATCCTGAACTTTTKCAGTAAAAGAAATCAAGATCTTTGTTTTTCTAGTATCCCTGCCATATTTTGAGAGAAGCATTCTGGTTTTGTGGAAAACTAGGTCACAAAATATAGACTTAGAGTCCTGCAAGTGATATTTTGCAGGTTGCAACTATCCCCAGTGGCAGCATTACTTTAGTGACCTCGCATCCTCTCTGCCTTGGGCAGTGCCACGTTCTTCATCAGACAACTCCACGTTTAGAGAAATGCAGCTGGTCTCCCAAGATGTGTGTGCTTTGCTGGAGAGTGACACAAATTTTATTTTTGTCAGTCCTGCAAATTGTGTCAATCTTAGAGGCTCTGCTTCCACTCATCTCGTGAAATGATGTTGTTAGTATTATCATCAATGTGATACTGGAGGGTTGACAAGTAAAGYATAACAACAGATTTTGCAAGGGTTTCACATCAAAATTGTACACTTAGGCTTCTTATGCTGTAAGCCCTCAAGTAGCATTTTCTAATCTAACATTTGAATGACTGCAAGCAATTGTTTTCTCTTCAAAAAATTCTTCTTTTCCCTCATCATCTCTCCTGCTCCTGTCATAAATTGGAGCAACAAACTGGAATGTATTTCGCTGGAAAATTATAAGCTCATTCTCATTCCAGCTGAAGCCAGTTTGGATGTTAATAAATGTTTGGAAAGGCTGTGGGTTGGGGTTTGGTATTGCTGAGAATCAGCTGGAACCAAACAGATCTGCT
Organism: Amblyornis subalaris; assembly: GCA_018881555.1. Taxonomy (NCBI): domain Eukaryota; kingdom Metazoa; phylum Chordata; class Aves; order Passeriformes; family Ptilonorhynchidae; genus Amblyornis; species Amblyornis subalaris. Next base: position 4,182,907 of record JACAXG010000004.1, read on the forward strand.
GGGGTCTGCATCATCTGCTATGAGGAGTCCTAGCAGATTAGCACAGGATAATGAGATCTGTGGCATCACACACTACCTGGCTCCATTTTGCTGTCAGCAGAACTCTTAGACTTCCTTCYCCAGCTAAACAACACAATAGTAATGAATAATCATTTTTAACTCAACATTGAATTTTAACAACCCACTGGGAAGTGAAGTTCAGAAAGTCTCTCACGTATACTGGGTTGTCATTTGTACCTGGTGGTTTTCACTCCAGCATCAAGACAGCCACTGCCAGGCATCATCTTTCGCCAGTAATTCTCAGGATAATACAATATACGTTATTCTGAGTCCTTCTTAGGCAAGATGGCCAACGTGCTGCCTCTTATTTCTCTCCTCCTGAAATTAGAATAGAGATTGCCTGTGCTCATGCAGTATGTGGTCAGCTGTGACAGCCCTGTGGCCAACTTGTTGCTATTGGAGAAGTGCCCTGTACCATTTCTATCTTGGAATTCCCTGCTGACTGAAGGGTAACTTTTTAGTCTTTTGCAAATATCATTTTTATTTCAGTTCTCTGTTGAGCAGTAGTAAGGACAACCTTTCTTGCAGTGGTGTAATTTAGCAGTGTGGTGCACCCAACGTTGTCTGATTCCGTAGCTTGTGCTTGGGATTTTGGCTCTATTTCACACTTTCCTGTTGAATTAGCACAACCAGAGTTACTAGGGCTCTAGCTAACATTATACTTCACACAGGCTGTTTAAAATTATTCCCATTAAACTCTTCTCGTTGTTAAAAACAGACAAATTTGGTATCTGCTGACAGAAGCAAAGGTGATGTGCATGATCAGTTTGTTAGCTTTGGCATTTTCTGAGAAGCAATCTTGTGAGAGTAACAGTTCAGAGGAACTCCTCAGTTCCTTTTGTGCAATTTTAACAATTCTGTTTCCTGGAGTAAACATTCTCTCTTGATCTACTACTATTTTTGTGTTTATACAGGTAAAGCAGCTTCTGATCTTTAAGGTTTTACACTAGAATAGATTATTTGCAGGAGATGCTGAATCTTTGCCACTGGAGGGTTTTATGACAGGTATTTATTGGAAAAAATTTTAGATAGTGTTAATTCCCTTTTGAGGCAGTTGAATACACTCAATAACCTCTCCAGATTTCCTTCCCATCTCCAATTAATCTATGATTTTTGTACCTTCTCTTTGATTTGTTTTCAACATGAAAATCTTCATATATGTAAATGTATATAGAAAAGTGAATATATAATTTCTCTGGGTAAATCTTCATATATACAAATGTATGTATAAAAGTGAATATATAACTTCTCTGGTAACTTTTCAGGAATCATTGATACTGTTAGATGAAGTTCCACCTGCAACTGTGAACTCCTTGTTAAAGTGATAGTCAAGGAAGGGGTGAGCTATTCAGGCCACCCACTGCTAATAGTCTAATTTTTTGTTAAGGAAAATTTGTAATTCGGGAATTATGAACCACATGTCATTGAAATTATACAGGCTTTTGGGCTGATTTTATTTTGTTTTGATCACACTTGCATGTTCATAATCTGACTCTGGATGATGCTCCACTGTACTTCTGTCAAACACTCCAGACTCTCCGCGAAACATGTCTGAAATGTGTCTACAGCAACCAAATTTCTCTCTGTACTCAATGTGGTGATCATATCACCACACTGGTAATCTCTGACACAGGCTGTGCTGTCATTGGTGGTTCTCTTTTTTCCCTATCCCCATTTGGTAATGTTTTTATCTAGAATAGGAACAGTTTCAGGTAAAATTAATAGCCCAAAGACGAATGAAATGTTTTAATCCCAGAGACTAAAATTTCCTTTGTTTCAACACAATAATGGCCAGGTTTTGTTTGTACCTGACGCTTCTGAGCTGTTGTTCTCCACGATACTCAAGCCCCTGCATGAAGCACTGCAGACAGATCAGTGTTTGTCTGCAGTCTGTATTTCTAGATAAGTGCCCCTTTACTCAACTCTTTAATATTCTCACATGTTGTGTTAATACTTTGCATCCTTGACTGGGGCTGTCTGTGTGCAGTGGCATCTGCATGTTGCTGCCCTAAACATCTAAATCAGGCACAAGTTTGGGGTTTTTTTCAGTAGTTTGCCATTCTGAGGAATATTTGTACTGCTGCTTTTTGTTTGGGGAAGACATGTTAGTTATGAGCTCCACTTTGCAGTGATCTACTGTACACCTTATCTTTTCTTCCAGGTGTTTTATTGCTATTACATGGAACTTATGTTGTTGCTTTCTTAGTTTTAGCTCGGCATCTCTGTCTCTTTCCACAGCTCTTTAGGGCCTTTAGTCAAACTCCTCTCTTTTACCTTGGATCAAAATATTATCCATCAAAGCTTTAGTATCCTCTCTACCATCAAAACATGGTTGTATTTTCCTGGGATGTGCCTAGGGGGCTGAACACAACTCAAATATCCCTCTGAGGAAATAGTGTCTCCTAAAATAGTTTTTTGAAGATGTACAGCCATGTTCTCTATTTTTCTAGGGGCATCTGCCAGCACCCTGCTGATGAATCAGAGATGTCTCTTCAAAGAATTTACCCCTTGCCAATGGAGGAAAATATTCYCTTTATATAATACACTCATTTTTTTTTTCTTGGACAGAGTGTACAAGAGGGGTTCAGTATGGATTCTTTTCTTGCTCTCTTGCATCTTCTTCCTGCTTCTACATTTGTAATTCTCACAGATGTGATGTTATCGAATTCCTCTTAGCATCTGCATTGGGGAGAGAGGGTTTTGGATGTTTTAATTTTGAGTGACATTAATCAGGGAGTGGCTGACATGTTCAGTGCTGAGTTGAGAGTTTCTCTGAGTCTAGGAGACATGATTAAGCTCCTCCTCAGTAATTCTGGTTTCATGTCTCTCCTCCCCTTCTCAGTTTTTCAGTGAGAAACGAGAGTTTGAGATTTTTTTTTTTTCCTAGCCACTTATGAAAAACTCCCCCTTTGCTTCTGCTCCTTCCCCAAGTGCTTCCATAAAGTGGGTCAGAGCCAAGGTCACTGCCAAGTCTGCTTCAGTGCTTGCATTTGAACTGCTGAGCACTGAGGAGAATGAGCTCCTGCACGATGCAGCACTCAATTCCAGCTGGCTCTTGCCAGAGCTTCTTAGAGTCGGTGCTTCTTGCAGGATGCAAGTGGAAATGCCTGGAATGAGCTGATCCATTTTATTTTGCCCACTTCAGAAGGCGTTGGGACCATGCCCTTTGTTCAGTTTTCCCGGGATTGCATTTGCCTTTTGAGACACGGGAGCAAAGTCACTGCCAGGGCTTTTTTATTTAATACAAAAGAGCTCTTAGTATTCAAAAATGATTTAGAGACAGCTGGCCAAGTGTTTGACCTAACTATGTCTGTTCATGCTATTCTASTGGTGCAAGATAGCAGTAATAGAGCCAGTGGACAATTAGCCCAGTATATGCAATGAAGATGGGTAAAGTGAAATGCTGATTTTAAACGAGGATATTGACATAATAGCATCTCAATCAGGGAGCACTGGAATAGCAGTGTAAAATTGTACACCAATAGCAGAGGGAACCAAGCCAGCAGAGGAGTGACATTATAGTTACAAGACAGATCAGAAGCAAAAAAGGGAAAAGAAAAGGAGAGGGGGGGRAAAAAAAAAAAGGTAGGGAGTGGAATTGTGTCAACAAGTACTGAACAATCTCACAATCTCAGTGCATTAAAATTTCATGCCAAATTGGGATGGTAGCACTAAACATCTTTATAGTGTCATGCTCAGAATTGCCACAGAAGCAAAGAGGACTCAAAGAATGTAATGACAGAGCCTGATTAAGTGTCATGATTAAAGGTGATGTAGAAACCACATTTATACACTTTAAAAATGATGTTTTCTGGAAGGAAGAAATCAAAGAGCCTGAAAGAGAAGAGCAAATTTTTTTTATTTATCCCTTAGCAAGGATTAAGTCTTGATTGAAGATCAAGCTGTCAAAGAAACATTCTGAAATAATAAATATACACATGCTTAAATTCATCATTCCTGGTGGAGTACAAAAACCAGAAAGACCTTGGAATGGCACATACTTCTCAAAGGGGCCCAACATAAAATGGAAAAGAAAAGTAAAAGCAGTAGCTAAAAGGGCAAAACCAGAACAAAATAACACTTTGGGGTGGCATGGCAACCATATAAAATCTCCATTGTAGGAATGCATTTTTGCAGCTTTACCATTAGAGAGTAAGTGTATTACCCCTATTTGAAAAACTCCACAACTTCATAAAAGGTTGCATCAGAAGTTAGCAAAGGGGATTATTAGACAGAAGAAAGTCATTAGCATTAAAGGACACCCTTTGAAGTCTTGCCCAAATGAACTAAGGAAAAAAAAAAACCCACTACACTCTGGCAAGTGAAATGCAAACCCATAATAATAGCGGACAAAAACAATTTTGAAGAATAACTTGCTAAAGGCATAAAAACTAATAATAAAAACTTTTTTCAAACACATCAGAGGCAAGAAGCCTGCCTGAAGGTCTATAAGGTTGATAGATGATCAAGATGTAAAAGAAGKGCTCAAGGAAAATAAGGTCTTTGCAGAAAAGCTAAATGAGTTATTTGCTTTGGTGTTCACTGTGAGGAGCCTAAAGGGAATTCCCAAATTAGAGCTGCTCTTTACAGGGGGACAAGTCAGATAACATGGATAACAGTGGTTTAATGGTAGTTTTCATTTTGAAAGAGGAATTTATGCCTTGTACATCTGCCACCCTTTTTTGGAGGAACTGACAAGTGCGAAGATAAAGACAATCAACCTGTTGCATATTTTGAATTTCTGAAAAGCACTGGCAAATTTCTAACCAAATTATTGTTAAGAAGTTAAGGGTCCAAGTTGTCATTGGGTGACATGAGCTTTTTGTGCTTTTTTTGTGATATATTTGTGCTTTTGCTTTCAGTCTCTCATACCATACTGGAATAAAGTAAGAGGGGTGGCTGTATGACAGCTGGATTGGCACTATCAGGTTTGTGGACAAACAATAGTGGTTGTTCTGCCTAAAAGAGAGCTCTGTTCTGTCCTGGCTACCTTTGCATTCATTCCTGTAATTCTGGTGCTTGGGGAGACCTGAACCTTGGTGGAGTTACTTTGCAGTGCCATACAAAAAAAAAAAAAAAAAGTGGAACTGTGTTTTAAATGGGGAAAGGCTTACAAACTATATGATTTCCCTAGAAAAAAATCATTATCCTCAGTGGGGGCCATTATGTTGCCTTTTTCACAATATGCAGAGCTATAGGACAGGCCCATTGATTTCTTGGCACATGTCATTCCAACACAGTAATCCCCAATAATCCTGCAGACAGGATTCTCCACTGCTTGTTTTCAGCCCGTGCCTGGCTTTTTGTGCCAACCAGAGCTGGAGCCCGAGAACAGGAATCCTGTGAGAAAAACAGAGCAACTGCCTAACAGCTGAAAGGAAGGTAACTAATGGATCCAACGGGGATATTTAGGCAGATAGGCTTTAGTTACAGAGTGGGTGACTGGAGATGAACAAACAAAACCGTTGCTCTTTTGCAAAATATAAGAGATATCCTTTACGATTTCGGGTTGCCAGGATATTTTCCTTTTGCAAACTCATCCTATGAGGATTATAATGAAGCAGAGCTGCTTCCAGAGTCGTTATTTTCCTTAAACCTGGAAAAACTGCACTTCTAGTTTCATAGGCATCAAAAAATAGCTTAATGCTGGTAGCGTTACTAGCTGTCTTTTGCAGGCAGCAACCCTGCAGTTTTGCATACGTTTTCTTGATCTAGAGCCCAGTTTAAGCTGTTGAATGGGGTCTGTGTCTCTAATGTTCCCTAAGTGCAATTATGAAAAGAAATTGCTTATTTGAATCATTAATCAGCCTCTGGATGGCTGCAAGTTCTTATGTTTCATGGCTGGTTTTCATGATGTATGTGACCTATTCACAGCGTTGCTCAAGCTGCACTGGAACAAGCCTTAATTCCTACTCTTGTTAAAGCTTTTCTGCTGACTACCTTCACCATTCTGTGCTGAGAAACTCTCCCAAACCCAGAGGACCACTGTATGCAACACTGCTGGAAAGGCTCCTCAGACAAGAAAACTGAATTAGTAGCTTAAATCTTTCAAGTCAGTGTTAACATGAGAGATCGATGTTTCCTATGTGGATGCACTCAGTCATCTCTTCAGAATCTGATTACTGTATGCCTTGTGAAAAATCCAATTAAAATTAATGTATTAATTAACAGAAGTTTAATTTTCTTCTTGTCAGGAGATACATCACGATGCTGGAATTTTACCACATCAAAGTTAGCAATAGTCCCCATCTTAAAAGTATTTTGAAAGCCTCTGCTTGCTGTCTTCTGCAGTGCTGACACCAGTGGATCAATAGGTTTTTAAAAGCAGACAGGAATCACCGTGATAATCTAGTCTGACTTACAAAGTACTAAATATCATCCATCATGGTTTTCCTAAATGGGCATCAAAGTCTGAGCTTCCCCAACTTCTGGTGGCTTAGCTGTTAGAGAAAATGACTGATCTAAAAGAGCTTAGAGGATTTATCTCACAAGAGCATCTGGAATATCAAATCTTTCTCCAAATATCTTCAAAACTCCATCCCTGTGCTGGTAAGGTGGTTTTCTTTAAACGAATTCTTTTCTTTTTTTTTTTTTTTAAAAAAAATGAATTATTTCTTTTTCTCTTCAGTATATCTGCCTTCTGGGAACTGACACATAGGAAACTGCAGTGTAGAGCTTGATCACTGAGCTGGGTCATTTTGATGGCCCGAGCTGCTGAATCTGACCATACTGACCATTATGTAATAAATCTGCCTGAGCATGCTGATACTCCAACGTGTGAGCTGCCCCCTTCATTTCTGTGGGGCTTGTTCATGTTCCAGGGTGACTCCTTTAGAGACAATGCTGATCATTCTCTCACTGTTCCTCAAAACATGGGAAGAATGGGAGGAACGATCACCTTATGAGGACTGATAATTCTCGATTCACATAAATGTACTGGGAGAAATAAATTCACATAAATGTTTCTGGGAGAAACAGAGAGTTGCCTGAGCATAAACAGTAAAATCTAAGATGAACACACACCATGGAGTGTATRAGCAGGGAGGAGACATCAACAATGTGTTTGATACTGCTGAAAAGGGAGCTCTGCAAAACAATGTGCATGCAAAGTTTGCAAAAGCAGCAGTGCAGCTTTGCTCCCTCCTTCATCCTGGTGTTTGTGCCTGGTTTACAGCATCACAGAACCCTTAGGTTTGGAAAGGACCTCGGAAGAGCATCCAACCCCCCCTCCAGTGCAGGGTCCCCTAGAGCAGGTTCCACAGGGACGTGTCCAGGTGGGTTTGGGATGTCTCCAGGGAGGGGGATCCATGACCTCCCTGGGCAGCCTGTCCCAGTGCTCTGCGACTCTCAGCATACAGAAGTTCTTCTTCACGTTGGGGTGGAACTTCTTGTGTTTTAGTTGTGTCCTGTCTGGGCACCACTGAAAAGAGTCTGGATTCCCTCTCATCCTTCTCTTCTCCAGACTAAACAGGCCCAGCTCCCGCAGTCTCTCCTCATGASAGCGATGCTCCAGATCTCTTATCATCTTTATATCCCTCTGCTGGACCCTTTCCAGTAGCTCCTTGTGTGTCTTGYACTGAAGAGCCCAGACCTGGACACAGCATTCCCAATGTGCCTCACCTGGGCCAAGCAGAGGGAGAGGATCCCCTCCCTCCACCTGCTGGCCCCACTTTTCCTGATGCACCCCAGGATGTCATTGGCACTGCTGGCTCATGGTCGAGGTAGACAGCAACCCTTTATTCGTGCTGATGTATAGAATTTGGTGGGGTTCTTTGGTGCTTCTGCCCAATTAACAACAATGCATAAAATGTAATGCTACTACTATTATAATGCGATTTTGTTAAATTGGTTGTTGCCTTAAATCTTTTTATTTATGCAGTGTCCCCTGAAAGATCAGTTTTTAACTGTGAGAACATCTCGCATTTAGGTTTGGATTTTCAATAGCACCTTCTGAWATAGGATCCTGTCCTGTCTCATTATATCTTGAACACAAACTTCCAGAGTTTAAATGCAAGTTAGGAATCAGTTTATGCCCTACTGAAATGTAGTCACCTCTGGAAAAGACCCCATCAGCAGAGCTCTATTTGAAGGCTGTTTACTTAGATGTACATCAAGAAAAATCTATTTCTGTTCTGAGTCCAGCTAATCTATTGTTTTGTATTTTTTGAAAATAAACTGCCTTCATCTCGGTATTGGTCTTCTGCTGGGGAATTTGTGGTGGTTTATGACTTGCCCCAAAAAGGATACTCACTGTAGAATTAAATCTCAGCAGGAGTAGATTTAATCCTCCCTGATGACTTGTAGTCTATGGAAACATTATTGCCTGTGCTTGGCTGGTGAGTCTGCCCTTCAGGAACTGGATGTTCTCCTCTTGCTGCACTTAACTCATGCAATAGAGACAGCTTTTTATTCTGTTTATGTCCCTTGATAATGGCTGTATTGATCTGGCCCCATGTAAGCAAAGGTTCACAGTTCGCCAAATGTTGCTAAGGGTACCAGACTATTACTGCCATCAGCAGACACATTCCATCATCCCTCAGCCTCGGTGTGTGAAAGCTGGAGCAGCAGGATGCCACACGTTGGTGACTCAGGAAAATGGCATGTGTCAGAATCTGGCATATGTCAGACTTGGATGMTGCTAAAATTAGAGTGTATTTTTTGTCATTTTTGTTTTGACTGCCAAGCAATGCGGGAACATTTAAAGGTTAGCCTAATTTTCAGTTGTTTGGAAACATAAGTCACGATGACAATGGTGTGCAAAACCACCTATGAATTTTGTTTTCAAATAACTGAGCATTGCTTTCTATTAAAAAAATTATCAAAGTGGCTAAAGCTGCCCTGAGCCGGGAGTAAGAAGGGTAAGGAAGGTGGAATGGTGGGATGCTATCCAGCCTGACAGCTCTGGGCAAATTACTTCATCATCTCATTGCCTGTTCAGTTCAACAAGGAATTTTCACTAGAAAGCAAAAGCCAGGAGAAAAGGTTTTGAGCCTGAGTTCTTACTTGCGGCAACTCCAAGCAGAGCTGCAGAAGTGAGAACTACTGAATCTCCTAATGCTGCTTGGGGGGTTTGGCCCTTTGTTTAGAAAACAATTCAAGTCTGTGTACTTGATTTTCCTAGCACAAAACCCCAGTTGTCCCTGGAAATAAGAAATAATGTTCGAGCTCTGCGGTGATGAATATGTCTCACCGTGACAGAATACTTCGACCTGTTTCAGTCTATTTTTAAAAGCAAGAGGCCTGAGACTTTAGCTGGGAAGGGGTGGCGGTGAGAGAACAGAAGCAGCTATTAGATAAGTGGTTTGGGTTTTTTCCCCCCAGAGTCCAAGGTGGAGGATAGATTAGCTGATTTAAAGGAAAAACTGTTTTCTTTTTTTTTTTTCCCCCTTCTCCTTGAGAGGTGGAAAATGCTGATTGCCTGATCCCGTCTCCTCCTGGCTCGAATCTGCTAATTCCACTCTCCAGGTGGCATGGTTACCTTCAAACAGGATTAGAGGAAGAGAGGCAGTGCTCAGCTGTCCTCTGGAGACCCTTGGCCAGGGTGATTTGGAGTGGGTTGCCAGGAGAAGTGCGAAGAGCCCYGTCCAACCCAGCCTATTCCAGCAAGGGGCTTACAGCTGTCATAGTAGTGGATTGTTCTCTGCAAAAACAAATATTTAGCAGTTGTTGTGTGTTAGTCCAACTGATATCTACCACTGCTGTATAATAAAGTGGGATTCTGGACAGAGTGTTTGCAAACGACTGTGTTGATTTCAGCAGTGTTGTAATAGCAAAGGACAATGAAAATTGATACCATAACAGACATCGTGATTTTATGTTATTAGTGAAAATATCTTCAAATGCAGCTTGCTAGATCTGAAACACAGAAATTCACCCAAGTAAAACACTGTTTTAGTTTGCAGTCTTGTTTTGAGTGTGCCAGTGTCTTCGACTGAAGTTAGTGGGAGCTGTAAATGATCACTGTGACTGCTTTTAGCCATGCAGATTGATTTATCACCTGAACCCATTAATATCTGTGCACTGAGAGCACTAGGGAAAGTGTATGTGTATGTGTCTATACATATATTACACCTATAGTACGTTTTATGCATTGTTTTGCCCTAGATTATGTATTTTGCAAAGGAATTTATCTGCATCTCTTCCCTGTGGAGTTCAGAAGTATGATTGGATCTAGTTATGCTGCAGTTCAGGGAGAGGCAGGAGCATTTGAAATAAAGCTTGGGAGCCATTTACCAGGCTATTACAAAAACTGTGGTTTGCTCTGGGTCCCCAGGCCCAGAATGCCAGGGAGAAGCTGCCATCTGGCTCTGCAGGCTGGCCAGCGCCAAAAGGGTCTGTGCTGATCGGAGCACAACCCCTCAGTGAGCTGCAGGGAGCCATCCTGCACCAACTCAGACCCTCACTGGGAGAACAGAGAGGAATTTTCCTTCTCTGAGTCGTGTGTCGGAGGGTTGGATGGAGCGCACTGCCAGCTGCCACCCTCTTTCAGGGACTTGTAGAGAGAATAAAGCTGCACTTGGGCTAACTGGCTCTGAACCCCGACTAATTTTGTTAATAACCAAGTCAATGTCCTCTTGAACCACGCTGGGACTTGATGGGGTATTTTAGGATTTTTATCCTTTGGACTGGAATTGATGGAACAGACTGCAGACAGAGCACATTGGATTATCTCTTTCTAAATGCAGATTTCATCTCACCATAAATTTCTTCAGCCTAGTAGAGTAGTTGTACTAATGCACAGGTGAAGATATTTAACTGACTGAAAGGCTGACTGTCACTTCAATAAACAAAATAACTCGTTCTGGAAAGCAAGCATGTGAATGCTGTTTAGATTTCTCTGAGCTTTATAATTTCAGTACCAGTAAATTCCATTTATTTTAATTTTCGTCGGCTCATCTGAACTACTTTTGTAGTACAAACTTTTCTCACAGTGCTACTCAGTCCTTTTGCATTAAAATTAAAGGAGAGGAGGAGRGTGAGATAGAAAAATGCAGAAGGCAAAGTGACTTACGTTTAAAAACTAAGAATGTGGAAAGAGCCAATTTGGCTGTAGTAGTTTGACATCAGAAATTGTATTTGCAAAAGGAAGATATTTTTACGATGATCCACTTTTTTCTCCCCATTCTCAATATCTTTAAAAATGCATCTGGTAATGGCTTTCAGAAACAACTCTTGGACAGGATATGTATGAAAAACCTTGCTGAAATTCCGCTGAAGGTACAGAAGGACAAATACTCAGCCAGACAACTGGAGACAGAAGGGCACAGGGAGGATGTTAGCTTTCCCCTGAACTTCTTGTAGCAGTAAGCATTTCAAAGTGATTTTGAATAACCTCATGGAATGTGAGGGAAAACAGCTTTACTGTACATCGGGCAATAACTGAGCAGGCTTGACGTATTTTGTGAGTTGACACCCTTGACTGTAATAAAGTGCATGGATTGAATTTAGTAGCAAGATAAATAACACGCAGGTTATTAAACTCCCCGTGTTATTCACGACCATCTTGCATTTAGCAAAACTTTCCGTTCTTAAGTCTGCTGCAAGCTGCCATGGGAAATCTAGTCTGTCCCAGGGGAGCAGTGCAGGAGTCCAGGGAATGCCACAGCAGGCACATGGCCAGCTTTAGAGCATACAGAGCCCTGCTGATGCATCAAGGTGGTCTGCTAAGAGCAGAAAACCCTCCAAGAAACGGTTCATTAGACTTCCCAGGGGAGCTGCTGGCTATTCTCATGGCATTATAGGAGGGGGTGACCAGTCCTCCCCTGCAATATCCAGCCAAATGATGAGGAATCTTGAGACAAAAAACCTCCACTTGTCTGTTTTCAAAGGTGTGTCAGAAAGAAAAGTTAGTTACAAATTTTGCTTGAGGGGCTGCCTGGTGCCAGGTGGCCTTCAGGAATTCAGTCACCCGGCAGCGGCACTTCACTGCTGGAAGGGATCTTAGAGGGATGTGTGAGGGATAGGTAAGGGTGCTTGGGAAGAAATGGCATTTACTCTGAATAAAGATGGATCTGCAGGCCTCCCTACTGRAATATAATCCTTGCAGTTCTGGGGTTATTTCAATCAACCTTAGGAGATCTCCTCTTAAATCTGGCTGTCATTCAAATGGATTTGCCCACTGCAGCGGTGCCAGGGCCACAGCCAGCTGTGGGGACACTGCTGTCCCCAGCACAATGAGGCATCAGTTTCTATGTTAAGCTGCACCTACAGAGCCATAGGGAAGAGGAAGGTGAGTCTAATTTGATGGGAGGGGAGGGAAACAGTCCAGAATCAAATGAAGCATGTTCCTTTGCTAGAAGTTATCAGGCTATAAGCATGTCATAGTTGGCTCAGTCCATGCAAAGAAAATTAATTACTGTTGTTGCCAAACCTGCCTATTTTGTAATTTGGTCAAATTCTGTCCCCTTATAACTGTATATAAACTTCAAACCTTGTAGTTGACACATTTGGGCAGATAGACCATTTCAGCTCCCCACTTTTTCCTTTCTGAGCAATTGGTGTTTTAAAAGTTAAAGTTTCCTGTCCATCCTGCACTGGACCAGGTGCCAGGTTCACCCACTCAAGGGCAGTTTGCAAGCCCTGACAGCAGGAAGAGGAAGATGGAGGTGCTCTCGTTTTCCTCCTTGTGGGGAACATCCTTTGGCAAAGGAACGAGCTGATCTCTTTTGCTGTAGGTGGTTCACAGGCCTGGAAATGACTTTTCACTGGTGCAACAAACGTTTCTCTTTGTGCCAGGAACTGGCCTGTCCCTTTGGACGTTGAATGAGCAGATGCCTAATTAGCCCATTATTTACCATGGTTGAGATAGCTGAATTTTGATGAACGAGACTTGACTTTAATCATTGATTCATGACACAGATGCTCATATCAGGCATTAGGCTGTTTAACCTTCCACAAATATAGTTGTCCCAGGCACCCTTTCATAAATACCCTGGCAACTGCTCTGTCTTCCTGCATTCTCCGTGAGGGGGAAGCTTGGGAGCTCCCCAATTGGTCCTTAATGCTGATAATGTGAGTGTTGAATGCAAGCAGAAGACACTGCATGGCACCAGGGCACTGGGTGGCTTAGGCATACACTGAGAGCTCTCAGGAAAGGAAGAGATCCCCGTGCTGAGGTGAAAGGGCCTTCTTCTGAATCCTGCCATGCGCTGCCTGAGCCCAGAAAGCTGAGCTGGGGCATCCCAGAGGACAGGTCTCTCAGGAGATCYCTGCATTTTTTGGGCAGGAGTGCAGCTGTAAACCCAGGAGGTCAGTTAGATGGAGATGAGGTTGTTCCAGGCTTCCTTCCTACAGCTCACAGTGTGGTTGTGTGAGACTCCATCACCTTGACTTGTTCGTTTTCTTATCTGGAATGAGGATTGGAGAGTCCTGGAGAAGGGGCAGTGCTACTCTGACCACTGGGTGTGAGGAAGCTGGATCCCCACGTGGCAATAGCTCCTCCCCGTATTCTCTTTCTTCTTTTGCTCTCCACTCCTGGACTGACCATACTTTGCTATCAGAAGTGCTAAGGATGAAGTGAGAGCTTTCTTTGCCAGAGAGAAATTCATCCATGGTTACGAGCAAGGCTGCGAATTTATGGGCTGGGCTGCTTCGTTCATTGCATCCATCCAGGATGGTTTCAGAGCTGGAGGCATCCTTAAAAACTGTCCAAATCTGATGTATGCAGGTGCCAAACTTCTGCAGTTTCTACAGAAAGTGTAGCAGAACAATTCCCTGATGCTATCGAAAGGCCTGAAGCTTTCAAAGAATCCTCTTCCTCCATGACAGGCTTCCCTAGATAGGATCCTGAGCTGAGGAGAGGATTGTCACAAATATCCTTTGACTGGGCTAGGAGGCAGTAGGATAGCAAACCCTTTTTAAAAGGCCTTTTCAAATGCATTTTTAACCCACCCCTTCACACTCCTCTCTCCAAGACACATTGGTTCTCAAATGCTTTATCAGTTTCCTGCTGTACATCCAGCAGTTGGAGAAGTGAGGAGCCCAAAGAGGCAGAGCTGTAAAAAGGAGCTGGATAAACATCGATTTTGGTTTAAAATCTGAATAATTGTTGRGTCTGTACTGTTGGGAAGAGAAAAGGAGTTAAAGATTTGCTCTCTGTTTGGTGTGATAAATGGCAAATTCTGTGTAATACCAATGATGGATGTAGCCTGAAAGGTCAGGGGAATTCCCAGCACAGGGTCTGACCTTTATTTTACTCAGTTCTCTGYACTGAGTTTAGAATAAATTCACTGGTTAGAAAGAATCTACCACTGGAGGCTTTATCTTTGTGTTTTATTTTTGAATGAGCTCTTTAAATTCTTCTCAGGGATTTTTGTGTGTATGTGTGTTTTGGTTTTTTTTGTTATTGTTGTTTGGGGTTTGTGGTTTGTGGTTTCTGTGGGATTTTTTTTAGTAGCAGGAGGAGGTGAAGAGAAGAGAACATTTTTCAAAAATATTTGGAAGATTTGAGAGGCCAAACAAAGAAGAGACAGTTTCTTTTTTGGAGCTTTGAGATTAGTCATGCTGCTGTCTGTTTTGGAAAAGTGTTGATATAATAGAGAGCCCAATCTTATGTTAATATGTATGGACTGATACAGCTTTCTCTATGCTGCAGAAATCCTTCCAACTGTAATAAATTGGAAATGCTTTGTTCTGAGAAGAGCAATTATCARAATTCAGCATATTTCTCCCCCTCCTTGTCACCTAACTCTGTGCTCTCTTCTAGATGGTTTTTGACTTGCATAAGCCCCAAAGASAAAAGGATTTATTTAGTGTTGACCAAAGGTTTAGCAGTAGAAGTTTACAGAAATAAGTTAAGGGGAAAACTTCCCTTAGAATGGGGTTTTTTTAGAGTTCTGGAGTAGTCTTCCAATTAAAACGGAAACAGGGACTCATTTTTCTAAGTGCCTGAAAATTGGCACASGGAAATTCTTTGGATATTTGCTGTGTCAGGACCATGGCCCACTGTTTAGCAGTTCTGTGGGGATCACTAAGAGGGTATTTGTAGTACAAGATCGTAAGTGAGAGGCTGTGCAGTGGTGRAGGATATGTTATTGGAGCAACTTGGATAATTCTGTGAGCACTGGTGCGCCCATGGATTTTCTGGACTACACAGTGAGGCTTCTGGGAGATATTAAGGTTTTCTTGCGGGATGAGGTATAAAATTTCTGTGGCTGCCATGGTTTCAGAATAGAAAAAAAAAGAAAACCCAGGTTTCTAGGAGAAGAGGTAATAATTTTCCTTAGCCCAGCTGGTATTGCTGGAGAAGGAAGACAAGTTTGTCATTGTTTTGTGATGCAGACGCTCTGCCAGCAAGTTGTACCTTACGACTCAAATATGGTCCSTGGAGAGCCAGGCTGGATTTTCACCTGGGAAATACAGACTCCTAAAATCTACTTAAATTATGTGTATGCTGTTTTTATAACCAGGTGTTCATAACAATTTGTTCCACAGTTTTGGGGCCTACTGAGTATAATTTACATCTTCCCCACATAGCTTGGGGTTTGCGAAAGAGGATGAAGGACTGTTTTTATTTTCAAAAAATGTCCCATAGGTGGCAAAGGTGAAGACCCCACAGCATCTGCTGGGCTTTGTTGGTTACTGSTCTTGAACAGATCCTTGAATCATCTGAGACAACTGTAGTTTCTCTGCCTCAGTCTCACTCCAAGGAGTTTCTAATAATTCAAAGTCTCTGAACATACTAAATGTACCCAGAAGAGCAACCCAGCCCTAGAGAACCCACCTGCCTTACCAGCTTGCAAAYAGTCATAATGAAGGCCTATCTTTTTGATTTAAATTTCAGCATTCTGTAACTGGATGTTAAATCCTTGCATACTCAGGAGAGTGGATCTCTCAGGAGAAACCTCCATCATAATCCCACTGAAAAGCATCTGAAAATCAGTAAGCATTGCAAAACAGGCCCTTCCCTTTTCTGTTGATTAATATCTCACTTATAAATATATAAATATCTCACTTATAAGTTAATATCTTACTTTAAAAACACCATCTGAGCACTGCAGAATATACCATCTTCCATTTGTACCATCTAACAGACATCATTCCCAGAAAACACTGGGTAAGCCTATTTCCAAGAAAACTATGTTGAAAACAAGATGGAAAAAAATATTAAAGAACGAAAAAACAAAACAAATGAATGGATTCCTGCCTTTTGCATATGGCAATTCCTGGAAAGAATTAACTTTGACCAGTTAATCAGTACTAACATTTATTACTTGAAATGTTATCCCTTTTGATTTGACAGGCTTGTTTTGGATAATTTGTCAAAGATGACAAAAAGGCTCATATGCCTCTCGTTCATTTTGACCTTTCTTACTATTAGGAAATTAATTTCAGAACTGAAACAAATGTATTAGTGTTGTCATTTAAAAAAAAGAAAAAAAAAAAGATGAATACCTTGCCTTCAAGCTGTTTCTTCATATTAATCCATCACACTGTAACATGATCGCTTTTTGACATGTAACATCTTACCGAGATACTTTCGACATTCACACCAGCTCTTATTAAACACTGCACATAAATTCCAAGTGCTGGAAGTTATTGATGGAAAGGGGTGAGTGTACATACGGGAAACACAGGGAGGAGAGAAGGGTTTTCTTGAGTTAAAAGGTTTGCCTGAACGTGTGGTGTTATGATTGTCAAGGGTAAAAACAAGCAAATACTCAGTTTCTCCCTTGGTAGTGTTTTATTTTTTAACTCACAATGCAGGAATAAATAAACACTTCCAATCACTATTTTTAGTGAGAATTTCCAGGTTTTCTTTTAGTTTTGCTTAGYGGAAAGAAGTTTTGATCCAGTCAGGTTTCAAAAAAAAAAAAGAAGAAACCCCTGCTTTTTCCTTGTTGCTGTTGCTGTGGTTGCAACATTTGTTTTCCTCTATTTCATTTTAATATTTGCTGCTGTTTACCCATAATTCCCACCACATCCTCCCCCTAAATTGCCTGTAGCTCTTGGAAACGTGTTGGTAGGTACCTTACTGAATAACAGTCGTGAGCAATTCCTTTGATCCTTTCAGTTATATATCAAAGCAAGCATTTGAGCTATATGGACAAATTAAATGATGCACTACTCTGAGACATAAAGAACTACAGACTTGCTAAGCACTGGTGGCTGTCAAGCACAGTCACTGGGTAATGCTGGATTGGAGTCACAGKTGTTAATGAGGGCTTAAGCCTGGCAGGGGTTGAAGTCCAGGTGGAATCTGAATAAACACTCAAGCATTTGGATGTATATTCAGAAGAAATTTTATTTAGTCCTACTCTTTGTATTGATATGTCTGTAAATCTGGGCTTCACAGCTTTGGAAAACTTTGGTGAGGGTCATGGCGCAGGAAAGAAGAGGGATCACATTAGGATGTTGTTGAGATGCTTTTTTATCCAACACACTTTGCATGCCATGGGCTCTGGCTTTACAGAGTTACATTCATCATGTAAACATATTACTGAACCTTAACAGCYTCTTTGGTCTGGGAATTCCAGCTTTCCAAGGAATTCACTTAATGTGTGGATTTTAAATCTATGGTTCGTGGGTAGACTGGAGCAAAAGGGTTGCATCAGCAACATTTTAAATACCACGTGGATAAATCAATCAAGTATTATCACATTAGACCAGCCACGTCTATTATTTTGCAGAGATGAGTTCAGCAAAGAGCCAGGTGTGCTCTGTGGACAGTTGTGTTTATACAGCCATCAGCAGCTGCTGCTTCCCATTTCCATAGCTTAAATGGAAGGCAGGCTCCTAAAAATAAGGACACATTTTATTACCATTGGTGCTGCTGTTTTCTTGTATGGCGAGGTCAGAGTAAGGAAAATGTTGAGAATGATTTTTAGTGAAGGGTGATATAAAACCTTGATAAAGGGAAGGGGGTTGCACAGGAATGGAGCATCTGTTTGCACAGGGACAACACTAACAGGGCAGGGTGGGTGTGCCAGGCTGTTTCAGCTCCCATGGTCTCCCTGACRTGTGTGTGTGTGTCCCACCAGCCTCATTACCTCATAACTTGGCACCGGTCCTGAATCATGATATTGTCCGCGGTCATGCGGATGACCTTGAATTCCAAATCCAGTGTCCTAGGAGGGGCATAAAGAGATGTATATGGGTAGAGGAACACTTATGTTAATTGTGTGACTCACTGTTTGCTGGCTGTTTGGAAACATGTCAAATAACAGCAGTTTTGTTAAGGTTAAGGYGAAAAAATGGACCCCGTTCCACTCTTTCCATCCCTGTTTCAGATAGTGAACAAGATATAACGATTTTCCTCGAGTGTCATTTGAGGATCAAAGGTAAAAGGTAACTTTTCAGAAATGAGAAAGAACTCTGAAAGGAAGAAATAAGAGAGATTAAATAGGTGTTTATAAGCCTTTGTGCAGGGGAAAGGCCTGATGCCTGCTAGGAAGGAAGGAAGATCATGTGCCATAAAGAACTGATCATTTTTCTGTCCACRTGAATCAGTCAAAGGCATGTCTTGGATATACACAGACCATTACAGCAAGGAATCTTCCCCTGGYTGAGCACCTCTGTTTCCTGAGGATATATTGTTGAAAAACTTGCTGGTGGATTCCTCCGTATCTGTAYGAGTACCTGCATTGAGCTCTGTGTGTTTTCTGGAAGATAAAGTCAGTGTGAGTTGTGGGCACACGTTGCTTTCTGAAACTCAGCCCCATCTCATCTTCAATCCACATCACCACAATCACGACTGGGAAATGCAGATAATTGTGAGTCACCTGTGCTGGCTTTTGGGTAGATTTGTCATTTCTGTAGCAACTTGGAAGACAGAGACGGGAACATTCTGTTAGATTAGCTAGTCCACCCCCACAGCCAGCCAAGTTATTTCTTACCCTGCTGTGTTTATTTTAAAAAAAACCAACACTTTTCTCTGTTCTAACAGTTATCTTCTGTACTCKTAGGAAGAAACCCACTATCACACTGAAGTTGCATTTACTCAAATACTCGATGGACACAAAGGGACAGTTCTGTGCAGCACGGGCAATGCTTTGTACCACAGCTACATACATGAAAATGGCCATGTTGAAACAATATTAGGAGAGTTCTGGTCCTAGGGCTTTTCTTCTTTGTAAATCTTGTGCTTAATTATTTTTTATTTAAAGAAATTATCTGTGTGATATTTAGCTTAAGCGCAGTTTAAGGATATTTTGGTAGCATATAAGAACAGAAAAAAATAGTTTTGCATAAAGTATTCCCTTCTAGACAAAAAGCTTTTCTTGTTTTCCTGAAAAGCTATGTCATAGCTTTGTCATAGCCCTTTTTTATCTGGAAAGGCTCAGGCAGTAGCACTTGACCCAGCTCTCTTGTTTTGGAGGATATGGGCTGCTTGCACCTACTCCCTCTGTCAGAGGCAGAATTCCAGTTGTTTCCAGTCAAAAGGTGATGAACATCATTTTCTGCCAGGCTTCCTGTGTGGGGGTTCAACTTGAAATGAATCTCTTCTTCATCAAATCCTCACAGGRTGTTCACAATTCTAGTAGGATCTTTGATTAAAGGAACGGAAAAAGATGACAGCTCTCAGGTTTCAGGAAAGAGTTTGTTGGGAGGGAAAGGTAAAGCTGGTAGAAGAGATTTGCAAATCAAACCAACCATTAGAGTCCAGTTCAGCTGATAGCCCACAAGTGGAATTGCTCAGCAGGTTCCTTCCATCTTCTCTGCTCTCCTGGGAACAGGCAATATTCCAGCAGACAAAGCCCAGCTCTTGGATCTGTGCTTGCAGCTGGGGCTTGCTGCACCCACGGAGATGGAAGAAGTGGGAATAGTAAAAAAGCCTCTGGTATTCCAGACAAGGAAGGATAGGTGGCTCAACCCCAGACATGCCTCTGGCTGGGGCTGGGGAGCCTTTTCCTCCTTATCCTGAGTATCAGCAGTCCTTGTGCTGCTGGTGGCMCTGCAGGCACGTAACAGGGGACGAGGAGCTGCTGCCATCTTGAAGAGGGTCTGACATCTGCTCTCTGCTGCTCTTATGGGGGAACCGCCTGGACTTTTCATTTATTTTTCTTAYCATGGGATTTCATCCAGCTGCACTCAAGGAGTACGTGTGGGTGTGCGTTACTCCTTGAGATTTCTTGGACAGGGCCTATGACTCTCTCCCCAGTGCCACCTCAAATCACTTCTGACTATCCTGGAGTGGAAAAGACACATTCAGCTCCCAAAACAACATCTTTCCTGCCCTTTCCCCAACAGCACAAAACYGGGGAAAGTTGAGGTTAGAGTTTAGACCCAAATTCCTTGCTCAGGCCATCGCCTTGCTCTAYGGAAATAGAAGATATTAATTATTTCCCCAGCTATGCACATATCCTGCTTGCAGGTGGTTTCTGTACTTGYACTGAGCAGGCAGCTGCAATGTTCAGCCCTCCAAGCCACAGAAAATGCTAGCTGTTCCTTTAAAACATCTGTACAGTGACTTTCCTTTTCCCTTGATCCCGCTTCTCGCTGCCATCTTCCTAACAAGGGAGTTGTTACCCAAAGACTTGTTATCCCTCTCTCTGCTGATGACTCGCCTGACAGCTCTGTCTGTATGTAAATTAACTTCTTTTTTTGCTTTATTTTTTATCCAGAGGCATCTTGGTTTTGGCAGTCTCATCAAAAAAGCATATTCTGTTTTAAATTACCCCCAGTTCTCCAAAATGCCTCCCACACCACGCTTAAAAATCATTCTTTCTTCTTCTGATTGGGAATTTCAGCAACACTTAAGTCTTAAAATAAATGGCTTGTTTGTGGTTGAATGCTTCCCTCATGCGACACCTTTTGTTATTAATATCTGCACATCTGTTTGTTTAATTATTTGATCTCCTGCGTGAAACCAAAAGTCATAATTTTTTCAGAAGTTTTCTGCGAGCTGTTCGAAGAATCCCTTCCCGTGTGGGGTCACAGCGGCTTTCATCCCTCCGCCTTCCGGGCAGCGTTCCAACGTCAGTCACTTATCATAAATAATCAGTTTCATCAGGTTGCTGCGGAGATCCAGCCCGCCGCAGACACGCAGAGGGTGAATCTGGCCTTAACTCCGGGCTGAAAGTGGCCTTTCAGAACTAATTTGGGGATTTGCGAAACGACAGACAGGCTCTCCTCGCGCGCCGAGTCGCCGCTCCTTGTTGTTGCTGGTTGGGTGTTTTTTTTTAATTGCCTAGTTAATATAATCTGACACACTTCTAATGGCCCGCCGGTGAGTTCAATAGGGTAGTGGTTTTCATCAGGTGCTGGTAATAGGGTAAAGGAGCTCGGTTTAAAACCTGTTAAAGACGCAGCAATCTCTTTTAAAAGGCTCACCGTTCGCAGCTCTTCTGGAGCCTGTGCTAAAGGATATTAATGTCAGGAGCTGCTTTGCTACCAGAGGCTCCAGCCGAGTCCTGGCTGCTCTTGTGTCCCTCTAGAAAGCAGGAAACAGCCAGCCCTTGCGACCGGTTCTAAAGTGGGGCTTTGGGATGCAGAGTTTCCAGCTGAGTGTGGGGCAGAACAAACTGGGCTCCAGGAGAAAAGCCCCGCAGTGTCGTAGAAGCACGCGAGGGTTTAGTGTGTGAAGACCAAGTCCCAGCCTGAGAGCAGGGATGGATCTCTTTGGGGAGAGGTTTTTCGGGGAAGGAAATCTTCAGTTGTATAGAGCATGCAGGAGGTGAGAGAACCCACTAGAAACCAATAGGYTGTGTGTTTGGAAGGTCAGGTAGGAACTCACCAAGTGTACTCTGTCCTTCTGAGCCTGAGTCGAGTACGATGACCATATCCATTCAGTGTATTGAAAAGTTTGCTRCTTCTGCTATTGAAGATCTATTTAAACACTGCTGAAAAGAACTGACCATTTTAAAATTCCCCAAACACCCCCAGCAGCCACTCCTGGCTCTATTTCTCATCAAGGAAGAGCTTGTAATGATGGGGTGAAAAGTATAAAGTCCCAGTGAAATGGAAGGCTATAATTTCTTGTAGAAATATATTGCTTCTTCCAAAATATTACACAGACTGCTACACCTGGGATGGTTTCCTATTTGTGCACACTTTTAATTTTCTGTTCTGCATTTTGCCTCAATTCATGTGGTGGTTTTGCTTAAGAAATTTAAGCATTCCTCGAAACTTCTGCTCCACAGTCCTGTTTTGGAGTGAGAACCTGCAACTATTCTGCCTTTCCCTGTGCTGTGAACTTGCCTTCTCACRTACCTGAAGGGAGGTAAACGTCGCGAGCTGTCAGCCCTTCTTTGCCTTTGCAAATAGGGATGGATCAAAGCTCTGGGTTTATTTAGTTTCAAAATATATACAGTTTGGCTGYAGACTGGTTCCTGAACTTTGAAGCACAAGCTCCCTTCTAATTGCAAGCTGAATTTGAAGCACAAGCTCACTTCTAATTGCTCTCCAGCTTTATTGTGGTGCTCAGCGTTTTTTCATCAGAGCCTTTTGATTTTCATGGTTTCTTGGCACAAGTATTAATAACTGAACCACCATGAGTGCTCTGACCCGTGGCCCTGCCTTTTTTCCACGGTCTCTACTTTTTCTGCCTGAGGGTCTTTGATTGACACCACGAGCTAAGGGACCCCTAGCATGAGGTGTGATGTGGGGCTTAGCCCGCTGTATTTTCATTGCAGATGGACCACACATACTGCTCGTGATGAAGTTTTACCCACACAACAGCCTGGGGGGCAAAGAAGTGAAAAAGAAAGAGCAAGAGGTGTAGTTTCSGAATGGTAAAAGGAGAGAGGGCACTTGAACTGGCTGTTTCACAAATTTTTCTGCAGGGATGTGGTGCTGTGTCCATCAGTCCCCTTCTGTCACAGCAACAGGTATGCTGTGAGGGGCACCAGAGTCATTGCAGACTTGCATGATGCTTACATTTTGCCAGGGGTCTGGGCAGTGGGGAACCCCCAAAGATGCTCGTGCACACAGTGAGCTGTAGGACTGCCCTGTCTGTTCCGGGACAGCCGAGATCCTAGRACAAAGATCCCAGTTTTCCTCCGTGTTGGGAACGCATCGCTCTCCTCTCCCGGTTTGTACCGAAGCAGAGCCAGGGCAGCCCCGCCCGTGCCCTCGCATCACATCGCTGTCCCTTTTATTTTCTTTGTGATCACCGCTGGAAATTTTGTCCGATTAGAAGAAACTTTTACCTCTATTAAGCCCCCGAATCTCCATCAAGCATCTGATAGACTGGGCCCTAACGGCAGCCGCTTTACTCCTTTCCAGGCGCCATCCATCAGGCTGACAGTGACTGCCGACGGGCCAGTCATATTGTCTATATTTCATACACAAACATCAGGCCTGCTGACAGCACTTTGCACACTCGGAAATTGCTTTTGCTGTGAGCTGAATTTCAACTAGAGCTTTTTTGCTGGCTCCATCTCTCAGTGTTTATGACCCTCAGGAGCAGAGGAACTGCTGTGAATAGATAATGCTGAAAGCACTCTTGTAGCACAGAAGGTTTCATGTCTGAAGTATTTAATGTTTACAGCAAATTTGGTGTTTGTTAATTTGCATTTTTATTCTTTCCTTAAAGAACTGTCACCTTATTCTTCCGCTTGTCCTTTGTACAGACGTGTGGCAATTTGTGCTGGGGGAGCAGCGCCCATGGGGTGGGGGGAAAGAGTAGAGGAGGTGTTAAGGGGTGGGAAGAAGGCTGGGTAGAGTTACAAAATGCTCCATGGCTTAGGCAGCAATCCTGATTAATGCTGCTTCGGAGGATGGGGAAGGAAGGGCTTCCAAGCAGTGTAGAGCTACTACCCCTTCGCTCTACATTGAAATAATTTTRACAGACAACCCATCATCAGCTTAAAAATCAAATACATTAACATATAGGAAAAAGACTGTAACCTGGAATGAATGGTATCTGCTGGTCTTTTCAGAGAACAGACAAATTATTTTCATTACTGGAAGGGACAGATCCCTGCTAATAAAACAACCCTCCRATCTGAATTGTACTTCTTGTGGGAATAGAAGTACTTCTGCTGGATCCTATTCATTCTGTTTGCACATATATGTGGTTCTGCACTTAGACTGGTACACAAGAGACTGTGTGTTAGTGGGCAGGCCTGAGTCTTTATGTACACCCCTGCACATGTTCTCACAGGAAGAAATGTGTTTATGTTCGCCTCTGTGTTTGTTTCCAGCTATCCTTGAGAAAGTGTGTGCTGGGAGTCACTCAGAAACTGAGGAGCCRATGAGGAGGAAATAAAGATGGCTCTTTAGAAAGTTGTGCAGCAGTTTCAGATGAACTACGGAGGTCACATAGATTAACCTATCCCCACCAAAAGTTCCCCAGGCAATCAGTGCTCTGGCTGGCCAGGCAGTTTTATAAGGACTGTAAAGAATGTACAGAGATATATCCCTGTAAAACCATCTCTTACCTGGAAGCTCAATGAGCCAACAAATTCAGGAGAAGAACAGCCATTTCTTGAGAAAATGTAATGTTAAGTGTCTCAAAATTAAACTCCAAGCGAGTATATTTTGGTGTGCAGCTAGAGTAACCTATGTTCAAGTAACATTAAAGATAAATTGTCAGAGTAAAAATCCCATGTTAAAAGGAAAGAAAAAACCCAACCCTCAGACTTTCCCTGGTGTCAGGAACAGTTTATTATGTGTGGTTGAAACAGAAAGGTTTTTGAAGTGTTATTTCTTCTTTCAGTTGTTCTAATGTTTTGTTGTTTCTTTTTTCTTTTTTTTTTTTTTTTTTTTCCCAGCCCGGAGAGAGCTGGAGATTTGACTGGCTAGTTTGCATATGTGCAATAGATTTTATTGTCATGCTCTAGCTCAGTGATATTCTGTTTGGGTTGCAAACTATAAAGGGTAACATTTAATCTCTGTGTTCCTTTTTGCCAGGCCCGACTGACATTTGTGTTAGTGATTTTTTTGGGGTGCTTTTTTTTTTTTCCCCCTACCCTTTTACACTTTGATTTTTAAATGGAAACTGAATGTTGTGCCTCTAACTTCCTGACAGGGTTAAAGAATGACACTTCTATTTCAAAAATAATTTGACTATCTGAAAACTGATTTTCAAGAGACAGTATTTTATTGATGATATGTTGTATGACCTTTTGCATCATTATTGTTGAGCTACGAGGATAGAAGGAGAATTTCCTGCATTGATTGAACCTTAGGTATGAAACATTAAATACAAAGCAAGGGTAATTTCTTAAGTAAACAGCACCTTTTCAAATAACAAGTTATCTGGATGTTCCTGTTAAAATAACTCTTGCACTTCCATCCTGGAGCACAAAAAAAGGGTGTTGTGTTTAGGTCTGTGTGATGGCAGGCTATTTATGGCACAGCCATTTGAATTTGCACTGCTGTGCACTATGGAAAAGTGTCTTCCACAAGGAGGTGGTGATTTATGGAGATTGGACAAACTGGCTTCTGCAGTGCCCATTATCGGAGTGGGAGCTGAGAGGAACTGGACAACTCGCTGAAGGTCAAGTGCCAAGCCCATGTCAGAACTGAGAGATCAATTCACGTGTCATTTCATGATATGGAAGCTTCCTGCCCTTCCATTTCTGCTGGCTTGGGAACAGTGGAGGCAGGGCCTCCTGAAGTATTCCCTGTAGCAGAAGTATTATGAAACTACAATCTTCAATGTGTGATAAATAAGCGCAGTGACTTGGGACCCAACCACAGAAATCCAAAAAAATCTCAGAGCACTGGGAGCTATGTTCCCAGGCAGCTGACACTGCATCCTTATATCCAGTCGAGTGGAACAGAGCCAAAATTATGTGTTTGTGTTGGAATACTTCTTTATATCTCTACCCCAAAATGAAGGACGCAATGTTGCCAGCGTAAAAGTGCAGAAAATAGCAAGGTTGTTGAATAGTTTCCCTGAAAACCAGCTTCCTTCTGTTTCCTTTGCCCACATTGATCAGTGGTAGAAGCTGGACTCRACTATGAAGACTTCCTGTCTCCCCTAAATTAAATACTTATCCAGAAGGAGAAGAGAGAGAGGTTAACAACCTCCCATCTCCAGGTCATTTCTGTAGTTACAACCTTCACATTCACTCTGCTTGAAAACAGGGTCTAACATGGAAAAGGTTTCAATTCAGCACCTTGAGCCTTCTCCCTACCCCTCCAAAAGGAGAGCAGCAGCAGAGTGGAGAGAAATTGAAAGCGTTGGTTGACTTTTTCTCACACGCTGTGTGACCTTGGGCAGGTGGTTTCACCCCTGGGCTTTGCTTTGCCAGKCTGCAGAGTGACCCTGCCGACTGAGTTGATTGGTGAAGGGTTTCAAGGCCTGTTGGAAAGCGCCACAGGGAGCAGGGGCATACTGAACAGCAGCCACAGGTACCTGTGGTGCTGGCGGAGCCTTGTCCCATCGAGAACACGGCGGTGGCAGCCGCAGCGCATGGAACAGTAGATGAATAGCTTGGGAAGCCATCGCGGGAGCRCCTCTGTGATTTAGCTGCAGGAATTCTGACGGTGTTCCCGAGCTTTATCCAGCTGCAGTGCGAAGGAAGGGGAAGGATGCACAGTGATTATACCATGTAAGTTATGATGGGCCTGACTAAGGAAGACAGAGATGCAGCTTTCTTCTCTCTGATCGACCTGCACACAGCTGTTAGAGCACAAACTGTCRTGAAGCAGCGAAACAAGTGCTCCATTACGGCTTTTATCAACTTCCAAGCTCTCACAGAGCAATAGGTGACTTTTGGGGGTCATGAGGACTTTCAGATGTGACTATCTACCATACTAGGCAGCATGCTGGTCAAAGGCAATAGAATATCCTCCAGAACCCCTTTGATGTGTAGGATGTGTGGCAGGTTCCACCTTGGCAGGGAATCTCATTAGCTATTGCTGGAAGGAAGCAACACAGTCAAGAAGCTACTCAAGCTACTCAAGAAGCTACTCGTTTCCCTCTCATCATGTTAGCCATTGGGAAGCAATTTTCTTTTGTTGTTTTATGATCCTTAGAGATGAGCGGATGATCACAGACTTATTTTCTGAGTAAGAAGAAAAGAGGTTTTGAGGAGTGTTTTTATCCCCCTTTTCTGGTATTTGAAAACTATTTTCCCAGGCCCTGTTTTGATAATAGCAATATCTATAATATTTATCTGAAATATTGTGAAGCCCCAAACAAGCTGTGTTCTCTTTACGAACACTGGAACTTCATGGCTCCCCTTCCCCTCCAAATGTTTGTGTGTATACATTTTATCTTTGGCATTAAAAATAACATTTTAAACCTCCTGAGAAAATTTCAGTGATCCTTTCAGGTCATTCACTGTAACACTTTCATTTTAATTCAATCATTTCTAATCAGTTGAGATTGCTTAGCAAAGACATGTGGGAAACTTTTTTCCCCATAGATAAAATAAGAATTTATTTCCATGTCAGTGGGTTAAGTAAATGTTGCCACATCATTATTAGTCTTTGTATCTTCCTGATGATTCTGCAACATATGACAATAAGTTGGTTATGGAAGGGAGATCTTAAAGGTGTGCAGTTCCCCTGATTTGTTCCCCCGGAGTGTTCCTCGTTATCGATACTTTCATACAGTTAAGATTTACATCATTGATTAGTGTGATTTAGAGTGTCACGGCTTCACATTCCTTCAGCCTTTCTAGCCAAGCAAGCAATTTCAAGTCATTGCATGTGATACAAGATTTCAAAGCAGTAATTCAGCTGCAGCGTTATGTTTGATCCAGTGTTTACTGCTCTAACAACCGGCAGTTTATAAACTTAGAGATTAAAATGATGAGAGATTTAGAAACTCCTATAACCCTAATGAAGAAGCAGTGTGTGAGTACCTGCAATTGTTCTGTGCTGTTTTGCTCGGCATGCTCAGGTATTTGGGGGTGTTCACTGCTGTGTGCCCAGCCCATGAAGTGCAGATCAGCTGTCATACCCCAGCCAGGGAGAGTTYAGAGTCGGAGGGTTTGCTCCTGTCTGTCTCCCAGATAATTTTATGCAATCTGAGTATCTGCCTATCTGCAGTACATCTCTGCTTCAAGTGTGAAAGTGAACTGCAGTTTTTATTTCCTCCAAGCCTGATAGTTATTTAGATTATCACTGGATGTTGTCTCGTACAGGGCTTAACAGTGCCACAAAATATCACCGCCAGAAACAAGGCACGGCAGTGGATGGACTTCAGGTCAGACTGTGACAAGCAATCTTTAAATTCCTGACCATCTCCATGCTGTTGAGGAACTGAATTGGACTTTTTTGATTCTGCCACTGGACTCAGGTTTTTCATAGCACCAAATTTTCACAGTAGAAGTTTTTAAAGTTTGACTCAGCTGGAGCTATTCCCTGGCTTATCAGACATTACATTACTGCTGTTCCCAGAGACCTAAAATTTCCCCAGGTCCTTCCATGCAGCCTATCCGTAACATACCTGTTGACATGAAAACAGAAGTTTAAAAAAATGTAATTCATAAGAAAAGTCTAATTATTTGTGACATTTCATCCATCATGTCCTAAGCTTCTCCAGAGGAAAGTAGTAACATTTCGTCTCCTTGACAGCAAACAACACACTGACGAACTGAAAAATGTTGTGCTATATTTCAAACTGTAGTAAACTGAGAAAAGAGCAAGTGCAAAATAAATAGCAAGAGTAAAGAGCAGGAACCCACATAAGAAGGGGGCAGACGCTTGGCGAGCTTTCTGAAATATTTCTCTTGGGTTAAAATACAAAGCAATCCTTCAAAAATAACCAGAAGGTTTCAGGGTAAGCTACAGCAAAGCCACTCAGCCCAATTTGCATTGACTTTCCTGAGCATCCCTGGGAGGAGGTGCCTTGGGCAGCTGTGGCAGCACAGTGCAGCTCACGGGGACCTGCAGCACCTGAGTGAAAACAGCTCGACAGAGGTTTTTAGGACATCCCCCAACTCCCCACCCCCAACACTTCAGAACTACAAAAGGAGGCAAGAGAAGCAGAGCAAGTCTAGCAAGCCTGCCCTCCTCATGTTTTCATTTTGAAGGTGATGCCTACTGCTGTTAGTTCACACCCAAACTGCCTTTGGTTCTGAAGGCTCTCTCTGGGACATGCCAAGTTCCCCATACTGGAATTCTGTCTCTCTTCCCCCTGTTAGGCTTCCATCAAGGTTGGTGACAATCTGTTCGTGGATTATCCATCTCTTTCTTCATGGCTCTTGTGGTCTTGCTTACATATCTCTATGTCTCCGCTCCAGAACCTGCAGGTCTCTCCTCCCTCAGCGAAAGRAGGATCTCTGTCAGTGACCCAGGTTCCCATACATTTGGATATTTCACTCACACTGTTTTCCTGGGTACTCAGAGATCTCCTGTCTGTGAAACAGGCAGGTTCCACCCACTAGTGGAGTGTGAAGGTCGTCTGTGCTGGCACATCCAGCTCCTCAGCTGATTGTCAGACCCCTGTTGGCATCCTCTTGGCAGACTTCATGTTCTACAAACTTCATCATTTAAACAAAGAAATGTGCAACATCCCAGGGTAGGATATCAATCAAAACTTCCACCTGAGAAGTCTAATGATGAATAATAACGAGCTGGAGAATTTTGAAGTCGTTTGCATGTCCTTTCTGTTTTGATCTTTTATTTTAGAAGAAATCCTTACATGCAGAAGCTCCAGCACAGCACTTCTCCTTCTAACTGAAAGGCTGTGATTGTTCTTTAAGGAAAATACAAGTTTGTGCAGCCATTCCTAGTCTTTCACGGGATGGAGGCCCTTTCATTTCCATTCTCTTTCTTCTTTTTTCCTTTCTGTTATGCACACACGCAAAAACTCAGGAGTACATCATGAGCCGAGCTGTATTTTCTGTTTATTGCCACCAGGTTAATAACAGTAATGGTGCGAGGAGAAAATGAAGTGTTATGTAAAATCCTGCATTGCAGATTTTGGTGCTGATGCAAAGAGCTCAATAAAGTGTAACACTTTAATCATGGAGATAAAAATCACACAGCAGCTTCACAGTCTTCCAAGATGCAGAGCCTTAAGACAAAATAGAAGCAGGAGGCAAAGAGAAACCGACAATATTATCGAGTCCCAGAAAACTTAGGGAAGAAAACAGCCCACTCTCTTTCCTTTTGATGCTTTGATTCAGTCTTTGTATTCACAAGATAAACAGAAAAATGTGTGCATATTAATTTCTTGGTATTGGAGAGCAAAATGCCACAGCCTTATACAACAACCCAGCATCATTTTCAGGAACCTGGAAGAGTTATGTGAAGAAGATCAGTCCTGTACAGGGAAATTTGTGGATGCAATGGCATRGAGTACTCTGCTAAAGAGTTGGGACAGTGCTAAGGACTGTATATCTTTAGGCTGGACCAGTTTCCGTGAGGGACCTGACTGCAGTTGTGTGCCAAGCTCATTCTTCTTTGAATATTATTTCCAAAAGTCCTCTTCCCCACAAATTGGTTATTGARAAATATACAAGAATATTACTTCTTGGAACAAACACAAAAAATTTGGAAATACCTAGTTTAGGGCCAATAAACATGCTTCAGGTACTTTAGAAAAGTGTCACATAGACCCAGTGGCCACYCAGCCACCCCAGAAGATGCTTCTTCACAGCAGAGAAGCCATTCCCGAGAAGTTATGTATTCAGCATGAGATATAATTCTGTTTTAGTTGGTACCTGGCCCTTTGGGATCAGTWACCACATCTTGGAGGAGCCCTGTCTAGTCTTCAGCAGGACAAGCAGGAGGAAGGGGTCATACTTTAGCTTTATTGTCCCCATTCTGTCCCAAAGCTCACAGGYCTGCAGCCAGTTAGCACTGCCTGTTTCAATCTCTCACACAGCTCTTCCCTTGGGTAAGGTTCAAGGCTAATTCAAGGGCATGCTAAATCTTGCTGGGGCTTGAAGGTAGCCCAGAAGGTTTGATGTTTCCACCAGCTGTGATAGCCACGTGCCAAAGTTTGGGACCACTGGCTGAAAAGCTCCTCCAGAGACAGTGTCAGGAGTGTGTATCAGTGGCCTTTGGTATCTGATAAACTCTGTCATCACTGCTTACCTATGCTATGCCCATCATAAACAGTGCCTGATTACATGGCTGCCTTAATCCATGGAACATGAAAGCTGACATTTTAAATTACTTTATATCCTCTTGTCCAGCTGAGTTCACTTGTGTGGGATTAACAGATGTCAGATTTGGATGTTGTGGGCATGGGTGCCACAAGAAATGTGTAAATAAACCAGCCCTTGTGTGGTATTGTTAGAACAGGTCATGGCAAGAAATGGCAAAGAGAAGGAATGTTTCATAGGACCTGTAATATTTTCAGGAGAACTCGGGGGTGAATCAAGCTGATATCACTTGGAAGCTCAAATCTTATCCTAGGAGTTACCTGAAGTAAAAGTCTCCTGCTTTTTTTCTGAGATAAGATTGTGTCCATGAGCAGCATSTGTTCCCCCATGGTGTATTAAAACATTCATTACAGCAGCTGTGGTAACGGCATAGTGGTCTYAGCACTACCTTAGTGGTCTACCTCACATTTGGGGTAAAGGACACTGGCCCACAGGGATGGACACAGCTGTAGAGAGGGCAGTTTTGGAAAGGAGGCATTGGTCATCTATTTCTCATGCAGACTCCTCAGGCCCATTTTGAACACTACCACATGGACACCAGTCAAGGCAGTGCTCCAGATMCAACCAAATGCTCCCAGATGCTCCTGCTTGTTTGAGGAGGAAACTGAGACGCAGGTCCTCCATATGTTGTGATGTCTGTCCTGCTGGCTCAGTTAAAATCCTTTTAATCTCAGGATAAGGCTTAAATTCAGAACCAATTGCTTCAAGATATTCCATGCTCTTGTATTTTTTCTTAAAAAATGATTTTAAGTTAGGAAGTGCTAGAAAATTTAGCAGCATTTGTTGCTGAAACAATGGATTCTTGTGCAGTTTGCGAGGGTAACAGAGAGTGAAACTCTCCAAAGACAGAGGGACCAGTGAGGTGATGGGGGCACATCAGAATGGATGTTTCAGTAGTAATGTGGTGATTGAGATAGCTTCTGGTCCTGGGAGTCTAGAAACACTGTTTGCAACTTTAAAAAGAGTGAGTCAGTGATTTCCTAGTGCTGGGTACGGACCGATGGTGCTTTTACCTCCCAGGCATTTAGATTTTGTGTCTGTGCTTTTTCCAAAGAGTTATTGCAATTTCCCTTGCTTTTAAAATGCAGCCAGACTATTTTTACTGGGGTGTGKGGGGGGCTTGGTTTGAGGCATTTGGGTTTGGGTTTTTTYSGTTTATAGTTGGGGTTTTTTTGTGTATGCATTTCACTCWATACAAAACATGGGAAACCCTTAAAAGCAATCAAAAATCAAACCCTCCAAGGGGCTGGTGGGATCTGTGGTTAACCCTTGTCTTAAAATACATGATGTTGGTTTTTGCCTGTGTGTTCTTTTAATGCTGTRGATCAGCCCTATGCTAGAAAAAGCCAGAGAGGAGAAATCCAGCCCAGAACTGAATGAGCTGCTCCTACACCTTTCCATGGACTAAGATGGCATCATCTGAGCACATTGCTTGCATTSGTACTTGTTTGACAGACTCCCTGCTTAGAATCAGTACTTATTCTCCTGGCCAGGAAGTAAACAAGAAAAAAGAAAAAAAAAAAAAAAATGAAAGGAAGGTAATTGGCAGCAAGCTTTAAGGGTCATCACAGTATTTGCCTCCACTTTGATTTTTTTACAATGGCTTTAATGCTGTGCAATTATGGACTTGTTTTAAGTCTTCTCATTTTCTCTTACAAGCAGACCACCTCACATTTTAAACATCTGCAGTAGCTCCAGCAATGAAACCAGGGCTATTGTAGCACTAAAACCTCTAAAATTGCAGTGATTTTAGGTTGGATAGCGATCCACTGTACATCTGGAAATGTAGGTGTTGCCTTCGGGGAGCTGTATTTGGCATAATTTCCTCCTTGGGAACAGGACACARTGGGATCACA
The DNA here is from genome assembly GCA_018881555.1 of Amblyornis subalaris. Taxonomy (NCBI): domain Eukaryota; kingdom Metazoa; phylum Chordata; class Aves; order Passeriformes; family Ptilonorhynchidae; genus Amblyornis; species Amblyornis subalaris. The sequence goes on from JACAXG010000004.1 coordinate 4,215,779, forward strand.
GCTTCTCCTGGTCTCAGCTGTTGAGCAAATCCATGTCAGGCCTAGTAGCCAGTGCTCTTTTCTCCTTGATCAGCTGGGCTTTGGTCTGTGCTGAGTTGGACATTGTTCACTAAATGAATAGCTCTCAGAATGGAAAGTTCACCTGTTATCCTTCCATTTAGGAAAATTGAGAGGTTTTAATCTTTTGTACTCCACATTCTAGAGATGAGAGGGGAAAAAAAAAGCCCAGCTAAATGCCTCCATTTAAATGTAAATTTTGACTTTTCAAGTCTGACAAAGTAGGGTGTTTGTTTTTATAAACAATATATATATATAAATAAAAGCCATGGAATTGAAAGAACAAAACCCCGCTCTTGTTGATATTTTTTCCACATAGTAATCTTTGCTCTCATCATGTTACATATTTTCTTTTGTTTCTTTTTTGCTTTAAAACTAATTTTGCTGTGAGAACAAGAACAGAAGATCATTAGGAGGAAACACTCTGGCACTGGCTTGTGCAGAGAAAACATGCCATCTGCCTAATGTGCTTCATCTTGTGTCAGCCCAAGATGTGTTGTTTGGGTTTAACATGCCAGTCACCAGCCTAGAAAGAGTGCAGGCAGCAGCTCTGCCACGTATCCCAGCTAGGGCTCCAAATCCCTCCTGCTTTTCAGGGACTAYGTTCCCTACGATATAGGCCATGAAATTTTGGGCAGAAGATGCATCACTTACTGTGCCCCCACATTAGAGTCCAAGAGGCATTTGTGCAAGGCACAGAAATAGTTTGGGATATATTTTCAGCCTCCACCATATCACAGTTAAGAAGCAAAAGCAAAGACCCAGCCTGGAGGTGGGTTTTTCAGGGGGTCTGGCCAGTGCACCATCAGTGGCCAGGTTCAGGTATAGGSCCACCTTCTTCAGCAGGTGTTTCCTCTTTCAGTCACAGAAATCTTTCCTGACATGTGGATGGTGGATGTCTCGGCTGGGTGAACGTAGCTGGTCGTATTTTGTTACACAGTGTGTAATAAAGACTTTAGCTTATTTTTTTTATTAAGAAAAGACGTTGGCAGACAGCTTTAAATGTCTGCCTAAGGACAAAACGAACTGAGTTTTGTAGATAGCTGGGGGTTTTTTCTTAATAAATAAATAAATGGAAAGATTTTTATGTTGATAATAAAAATAACTAATGCGGAGCTTCTTCCACTGGTGCCTGGAGACACGGACAGATGTGGGATTTTGAAGGGATAAAGAATTGAAATCTGTTGGCAGGTAGTTGCTATAAAAATGCCTATCCTTCCTGCTTCTTATTACAGACCAATATTCAACAAATGAAAGTCTCTGAGAAAGCTAATGATGACAGGATCAGGTTCTAACCACCAGAGATAGCACAAACCTCCTCCCTTCAGAGAAATCCAAAGTTAAAGTAGAGCTCTGGACTTTCTCYGGCTCACGATGTGGTGTGTGGGAGTGTGGAGGGGAAGAAACTGTCAGGGAAACTACGGAAAAACAGAGCAAGTTCACCGAAAGTTTGTTTTGCCCATGAGTTTTCTGGCAAAGTTTTGTGCCAGGCTTTGGCTGTGCTGCTGTTGCGTGGAGTTGGTTTCTGCCTTGCTGAGTGGTCTGTTGTTGGAATAAGAGGGTAAACCCTGTTTTCTCACTTTTAGCCTCTCCATTCTCTCCCCATTCCACGGCAGARTGGCTCTGTGGGGCTTATCTGCCTGCCAGGGTTAAATCATGATATTGGTCATGGTGCTCAACCCGAAAACCATCAGTGATGATGCAGCAGTCAGGAGAGCAAAGAGGAAACGTTGATCTGATAGATTTACAATTCAGAGCAAATTGCTTTGTTGTCCATTGTAGAGAGCTGTAACAGGTATAGAGAAGGATGAAAACGAGTTTGAAATATTTCTTTGCTTGTAAAGATGCATTTTTACACACACACACACACACACACACACATCCTTATAAAGGTATATATATGTATATACACACATAGAAGAAAAAGCATGCAGAAACTTCCTAAATCTCTAAGTCAACCACTGGTCATGCGGGTCAGCTGCTGCTGTCTAGGGTGGGAAATATCTTCTTTGTTTATTTATGCCCTGGTGGGTCTTCTTGAGATTGTCACTTATTTCTTACAGCGCTGTGCTGAGTCCCTGATCTTCTGCAAGAACCGAATATTCTTTCCATAGCAAATGGCAAAAAAAAGTGGTTCCCAATGTGTGTTTGCAAGGGAGACATTGTATTTGACATGTCATGACTCTGCTTATAGGCACAGTTACCTGTCTTGCTGTTTGGTCTGACAGGGAGAACACAAGGTGATATCCCCTGCAGCAATATCACAGAACCACAGAATGGTTTGGGTTGAAAGGGACCTTAAAGATCATCTCATTCCACCCCCCTGCCATAGGCAAGGACACCTTCAGCTAAACCAGGTTGCCTTGAGCTCCATCCAACTTAGCCTTGAACACTCCGAGGGCCAATGTGTTCCAGGCCCTCACCACCCTTGCAGGGAAGAATTTCTTTCTAATATCTAATCTAAACCTGCCTTCTTTAAGTTTGAGCCATTCCCTCTTGTCCTSTCACTACATGATCTTGCCAGAAGTCCCTCTCCAGCTCTCTTGTCACCCTCATCAGGTACTGGAAGGTGCTATGAGGCCTCCCTGGAGCCTCCCCTTCTCCAGGCTGAGCACCCCTAGCTCTCTCAGCCTGTCTTCACAGGAGAGGTGCTCCATCCCTCTGGGCATCTTCACGGTCTCCTCTGGACTCGCTCCGGCAGTTCTGCATCTTTTTTCTGTTGGAGGCCCCAGAGCAGGACAGAGCACTCCAGATGGGGTCTCAAGAGCAGGGTAGAAGTGAAGAATCATCTCCCTTGACCTGATGGCCACACTGCTTTTGATGCAGCCCAGGACACCTATTGGCCAAGCGTGAGTAGGGGAATATTGGAGAAAAAAGTTTCGGATACAACTGATGCTGATAAATGCCCTGCAAAAGGCATGATATGTTGTGCTTTCAGTTCTAAAAGCAGACCCTTCCAAAATGTCCATTACATTTCAGCTTTTATAGCACTGTGCAGATAATAAATACTGCTAGATGTAAAGCTCAGGGAAAGCATCCCACAGTTTTGTACAAAATGTTATGCTGAGCTGTCTCTGAGTAGGAAAAACCCAAGAAAACCTGATCTTCCCATTGTGGATGAATCACGGGTCAGCAAGAGAATATCAGGGTCAATTCTGGTTTGCATTTGCATTGCTGTCCCTCCCCTCAGCATTTATGCCTGAGGTACAGTCCCTAATCTCTTTCGGTGTCCTTGTGTTCCTGTTTATCAGCTTTCACTTTTATCTCCTCCTCGGCTGTGCTTGCTGTTGCCCTGAGTAGAAGGAAGGAAAAGAAAGACACAACTTGCAAAGGAGCAGAATAAGATTAATGACCAAGGATGGCTTCTGCCTGTAGGGAGACTGTGCCAGGAGGATGAAGAGTTTGGTTCTCAGCTGGCAGTCCCTGGTAAAGCATGTGCACAATGTCCACCCACAGCCTTCCTGCCTGCTCAAGCAAGTGGAGGGCCACACAAACCTGGAATGACACACTTAGCGTTGTTTCCTTCCACCTGACTCAGCAGGCTTGCAGTTTGCACCCAGGGATGTTTTTTTGTTTCTCACTCCATGTGGATCTATGTGAAATACGAGCAGCCCTTACAGGTCCTCTAATAGGTCCAGCTAATCCAGTTATCTGGGTATGTTCTGAGTAGGTGGGAAAAGACACCCAGGAGCCTGTTTAAAATATTTTACATGTGTACAACAGGCCTTTACCTTTGATGTCCAGCTTATAGTTCTCATTGGTTTAAGGCTTGTTGAGCTGAAAGCTTTACAGAGAGCAGGACCTACCTCACAGTAATTTGTCTAATCTCCTTTTAGAGAAGACGGAAATACACACACTTTTCACCACCAATCAACACCTTACCTTTTTAGGAACTACAGAAGTCTCATTCTGCAGCATAAATTAAGGTCTAATTGGAAAATAAGAACAGTGATGCTGCATCAAACCCAAGGTCTGTTTGGCTCTTATTGCAGGTGCTAAGGGATAGACTAMGAAAGGAGCAAGGCTTCTGATAAAGTGTAATTTGGGCATTTTCTGGTCAAGAGGTTGTGTTCACTGCTTTGAATGCAATAACRTAACGGAATCTTTTTCTTTGAGTTTATCAAATTGATATTTGAGTTCACCTGTGTTTTGGCCAAAATCTGGTGGCAGTGAGTTCCACAGTATAAGTTAATTTAAAAACCACTTAATTTTGTTTGCCTTTGGTCTTCTGCCTGATGACTTTATATTCTGCCAGCTGCTATTCATTTAGTAAGAAATAGTGAATAATGATATGTATTATTTGAGAGACTAGAGAAACTGGTTGTTACAGAGTTTGATTTGCCTACACACAATTTYTCCAACTACAAGAGTTCCTAGGAAATTAGGGGACGGGGAGCCATAACTCCTAGCCATTGTTTTTAGCCTACCACTCTTTGCCTTTGTAATTAGAGGAGAGGCAAGCAATGTCTTTGGGCCTTATTTATGTACTGGTAAAGTCTGTGTTCCTTGGTCAGAAGGTTCTGCAGAGGTATAATTAAAAGTTAGTGGTAAAACACAAAGCTATTAATACTGCTATGAAGTGAATAGTTGAACAGGAATTCTTGACCTTAATATAGTTGCTGGTGTATAAGCAGCAATTAATGATGCCTGAAGACATTAAATGGCTTGTGTATTGTCACACAGCAAGCAAGTGGCTGTCTAAGGAACAGCACCAAGGAGTGCTAAAACCTTCGATACAGCTACTGGGAGCATTTCAGCTGAGAGATCCTTCAGAACCAGACCAGAGCCGAATTTAATTATCCAGTGAAAACGTGGTCAGTTAGATATTTCTGTTTCATAACTTAATTTTCTTGCTTTAATTGTAAGAGAATAAGTAACATTTACTGCCTCAGCTTTTCTCTTCCTTTCCTTTATTCTCCCTTTACCTCTTTCTTTCTTTCTCTTTCTTTCTTTTTCTTTCTTTCTTTCCTTCTTTTTCTTTCTTTCTTTCCTTCTTTCTTTCTTTCTTTCTTTCTCTTTCTTTCTTTTTTCTTTCTCTTTCTTTCTTTTTCTTTTTCTTTCTTTCTTTCCTTCTCTCTCTCTCTCTTTCTTTCTTTCATTTTTTTATAGTAGGATTTCTTCCCTCTTCTAAAAAGCTGTCAGTTCTTTTGCCACAGATCTCCTCTCTCTTTTCTGAAGAGCCCTCTTTCTGTAGAGCCAGTGCTGCTCAGCAGCAGGGAAGTGAGCAAGGTAGGATTTATAAAGCTCGTTCTGTGGGTCATATGGTGGGGACACACAAGTGGTGTTCGAGATGGGCAGAGCCAAGTGAGGTCAGCAAAGCTTGGGGTGAGGTCATGCTGAGGTAAAACCCCAAGACCCAGCTCAGTCCCACTGCTTTCTCCTAATAATTCAGGCAAGTAAAGATTCCAGAACTTGTGAAAGTCAAAAAGCTGTGGTGCTGAGGGTGTGTGCATGTTTGCTTTTATATGAGGGACAGAGAAAGGAGGAGACAGAACAAGGACTGTCCWTCTTCAGACTCACACTTCTCGTTTTGGCTTGGAGTCAGACCCAAAATCCATAAGGGTGTATTTTCTGGTTCATAATCATTTAGGGTAAAAATTATACAAGAATTGTCCATGCAGCTGAGCCAAAAGTCCTGTCTAAACTTGATCTGGGCCTTAACATTGTCTCTTTGGCACCTTTCTAATTTAATATGCATTTGAACAGAAGTGGCTTCTCGATAGAGCCTTTCACCTCCAGGTCACCCTTTCAAATCCAATTCAGGCCTGTCGTGACCAAATGTTGCTGCCATCTGACGGCTCCTCCGAGTCCTGTGTGAATTGCTGGCTGCAGTCCAGGGGCTGGTGGACAGGTGCCTGGATTGCAAAAACTGCCAGAGCTGACACTAACTGGACGTCTCTGCAGAGGGGTCAGAGAGTGAAGCAGCCTGGCAGGTGAATTCATACTTAACTTGTACACACTGTGATGCTTTCTATGTTCAAAGTGCTTTACACACGTCAGCTAATCCTCAGGAGGTGTTGTTATCTGCACTGGCAGGTGAGAGAAGCAAGCAGATAACGAGTCAGGATCAGAATATGCATGTTGCTGACCTCCCACTCCGAGGCCAGAGCTCTAAGTTGAGCTCCTTTCGGGGCAGGTGAGGGGCACACTGGAGTAGGGTTCAAGCTCCTGTTCTTCTGTGGATAAAAGCACCCCTTAGTTTGTTAAGACAGGCAGGAGAGCAGTACTGATGGGCATGCCATCYTTCTCCTGCATGAACCATGGGCCAACAAAAGCCTCTCCCCCACCCACTTTGAGGCACCAGGGAGTCATGCCAGATTATTCCTACCTGAAAGAGGTATCACAGTTTAGACTGAGAACTTGCTGTGAAACAGGGTTGGTAAAGAGTTACTTCTGAATAGCAATTGGGTTGGAGTGGTTCRTTCTGAGGGACAACAGCTCATGGAACAACATTGAAATGTTCTGAAAAAAGTGCTTGAAGTGTTATGAAGAATTGCTGGAAGGTCATGCAGAGTTAGTGGTACAGCAGTGTTTGCAAGCTGCTCCTGCAGGGACACTTAAAAGGCATTGTCAGACTGTAAAGGTGTCCACAGAAAAAGCRAAATTGGTTTTTCTGCTTCATATCAGTGAGAATAGGGTGGTTCTAAACAGGCACTACTTTTCTCTGGAAGCAAGATGAGGAAACTTTTTTTTCTTGAGGTTTTTAACCTTTAGAAGRTTTTTAAAAATAGTAATCCCCTTTCCTACTATTAATTTCTTGTGTAAATAATTGCTGTTGTTGCCATGGTGTTTACAAAGGTGAACGAGCAGGTGGCCTGTGAGATGATGAATGGAAGAAGAAAACGTTGTCCCTATGGTTACAAAAGGGGAGTGGTATAACTCTGAAATAGTGCCTCTAATCAGGTGTGGGGCTTGCATCATCTGCAAAACCAGAGATGAATCTGTAGGACTAACATGTCAAACRTTATTAAGAATTGCAGAGGAAAATGTGGAAGTATTTAACTTCTTTTTTTGTTTTCTCTTTTCGGGTTTTTTTTGTGATGCGCTATGCTGGCTCTTTCAAATTTTGGGGAAAAATYATGGGGAGAAGGTAGAGGTAAGAAAAGTGACTTGGGTAAAATTCATCTAACCAGGCATCCAAATCCAGGTATTTTGAGGGAAGGTTGAAAATGTGTACCCTATCCAGACATTTGCAATTCCATGTTGGCCATGAGATGTAGAATGGCCAGTTTTCCTTTATTTTCCTTAGGAGCACATTGGGACACCATCAAGTCTTCTGGAAATTTCTGAATGGTTTGTGAACAAAAAGGGGCAAACTCAGCTGTTGAGTGTCCATTTGCTCCAAACAGCAGTTTAGCAGCAAGAGCACAAAGTCTGCCTGGAGGCTGTTACCTTCCCTGCAACTGATGACAAGCCACGGTTTTAGCAGCTTGTATAAAACATTGCAAGGAGTTTATCCCATCCCCTACATGAAATATTGGAGTGAAGGAGGCTTTTGGATGCTCTCTCTCTCTCTAAACCAATTGCTATGCCCAAGAATTAATAAAATCCATATTGAAGTGACAGCTGGTGGACAGAGCTSGCTTCTTCCTGCATCACTTGTCTCTCTAGTGGCTCATGTTCTGGGCTCAGTGCACATTTATCCTTTTATTGCGGCATTKATTGACTCCTATTTATTTATTTATTAAACCTCTGTTTTCTTAAGAAACATAATTGCACTGCTCAAAATCTAAGTTTGGTCATATCAGCATCAGCCATTAACATAGTTCTTTTCTTTTACTCCTTAATTACTGACCTTCCAAAGGCATTCAGTGAAGGAAATTAAAATGCAGACGAGTGAGAATGTATTTTCTCAAAACTTTACATGGCATCATGAGCTAGTTTCTGTGCTACTTTAACTATTTCCTCTCTTGACAATGCATGTGAGTTCTTTTTCTTAATCCATGATTTCTTTCATTTTCCCCACCCCCTAATTTATATGTACATTTGTCAAGCTGACAGAAACTTCAGACAGACTCAGTAGAGCAGTGGAAAGTGAGTGTCACAAAGATAGGGATTCAAATGAACTTCAGAGCAGAAATTCGTTTGCTTGTTTATTTATGCTGGTTTTATATGGTAAGTGGTGAGAAGAGATAAAGACCATTCTTTTCAAGGGAGAGAATGTTGTTTTCCAAGGAAGTGGGGTTCAATCATTGTCTCTGTCAGTCTAGTAAGTGATTTCTGTTTTGAGACACAGAGAAAAGAAAGACAAAGTCTGCCTTTGTTTTCTGGAACTCTGTAACCTGGGTCATCCAGGTAATTACAGCTTTACTTAAGAAACAGTGAGAGAGAGGAAAACTCTGCTACTGCTTGTAAGCACAAAGAAAAGACACTTGAGAGAATTAAATTGCATGATGACTTTTGTAAGAATCATTTTGCATTCCACCTCAAAAGCAGAAAATGATGAGTTTAATATCATACTGTAGGATGTAACTGGTAAGTCTCTCAGAAGGCAGCTATGGCAGCCAGAGATATTTGAGACTAGTTATTCATTATTTTCTGCATAAAGGCTGAAGCAAACGTGACTATGAGACTTTGAACCACCTTTAAATTTATTCCCATTCTCACTTGCAGATGCTGCAGCAACAGAAGCCCTAATGGGGTGGGTTCTGCAGTGTAGATACTGGCAGATACCCCTGGGGTTACACCAGCAGATACCAGTGGGTTAAGTGTGTTTGTGTGTGCTCATGTAAATGCAAACATACATTTATTTACTTCATTCTCCCATTGAAGTTCTCCTATCTCAAAGAGCAACAATATCAGAGGGTCATCTCTCTGCTGACTTTTCTGAAATTGCCATCAGTAGGYGACATCATATATTTAATAAAATGTTAATTCTGTGATCCTACCTGATTTGCAGGAGACCAGTAATTATGTCAAAATCTTCTGGAGAAACTCAACTGAAATATGAAATTTTATTCCCTACCTTAAATTTGTCGTGTGGCAGTGGGGCAAACAGTTCCTCCATGTAAAGCACCTATGAATATGTATGACTCTAAAGAGAGAGAAGAAACACTATTGTTGTTGAGGAACACAGCATAACTCTTGTGAAGCTTGTGTGCAAACAAATGGTCTGCTACTTGGTCTACTACTTGAGGCACGAGGTGGCAAACTTCTAATGTCCCCGTGACTGGGCTGTTATTGTCCATTTTAAGGCCACAATAACTTTGTGTCTGAGGATAAAGGGATTTTTTTTCCATTAGCATCTCGTGTGTTATATTAACAATGCACTGAATTATTTTGTTCTGTAATGGAGAATGCTCAACATGTTTCCCTTTGATTAAGTAATGAATGTGAGGAGAAGGAATGTGAAACACGGAAATGCTGTTCTGCTCACACCCAGCAGTGTCTGGAAGGAGTACATCTAACTGGCAATTACTCTAGCAATGTTTAAAAAAGTACTGAATAGGATGGACAATTGCAAGTTTGGACTATGTTTAGTGTGCAGGAATATGTGAAATAGAGTTTTTCATATGTTCAGTAGGAGGCTAAGGAACAAAGACCAGAAAAAAACAGTTGAATATTTATTGTGGGCTAACTTAAGAAATTACTTTTTAAATACATTGACATGAATGACTGGATAAATGTTTTTGAACACTTGTCTGGGTGATGAGCTACCTGTTTAATGTCATGGCTTCCCAATAAGAGATCCAGAAGCTTAATCTTTAGGTGAAGGTGACATCTGTGAAGGACACTGTTACCTCACAAATAACCATTGTAATCAGATTATTTGAAAATGGTTTTGATGAACAGAAAATATCTTCAAAGAAACTTCAGCAGGGCAGGAGACTTTCTAATATTCTCTGTGACACTTCTACCAAGAATTTTTTTGAGCGAGGGTCCTGGGAGAGTTTAGAAAATACTCTAATGATACTGTGTTAGACTATATAATTTAATAATTATAATACTAAGCTGAGGCTCAGGTCACCCATGTTCTGCAGGTGAATTTCTTGCTGGATAGCCTATGGAAAATTATCTTAGTAACCTCTGCCTCTGCATCTCTGTTTGTAGCCCCCTTCTTTTAGAAACAACTTGAAAACTATGAATGAATAAGTAGACTGTGACACACCACAAATCATACAGTTTACACCAGCAATTTTATTTGTGTTAAGTCACAAATTATTCTAGTCTATTGTTATATATCTCACTGTGCTTCTCGATTACTTTATGTTAGTAACTCTGTTCCTATAAAGAATTCTGTCTGGTTGTTCTAAAATAAGTATGACTTAGGTCACTGACTTCTCTGTGAAGGACATTCATGCTTTACAAATACCCAGTTTAACTAGATTATCTGCTCACTTCATCAAATCACTGTTTTGAGACTCTACAACATGTTCTGTTTTATGGTGATACGCCAGTGTGCATCTGATCTCATCAAATTCTGTTTGTGATGGGGAAATTATCTCATGAAAATAGTATTACTTAATCTTGGTTTTAATTTCTGTATGCTTGGAGAGGAAGAAAATCCTGTGTGGTGTTTCATCCTGTCAATGCTAATCTTTCTCCTCAGTGCTGTATCTCCAAATAGCAGATGTGTGCTTTATTGCAGGGTTGGTCCTCTATAGCACAGCATAATGCTTTGGCAGGAGCAAACAATTTATTGTGTTAGAGTCAAACGCAATCAAATGTTCCCTTTCCTATGAAGCATGGTCAGATATTGATATTGCATTAGCTAACATTTTAACATAGCAGAGGCTTAATAAGATACATTATTACTCTCTCTAGGCTGTTTAATTAAACTAAACAGTGGCTGTGTATTATACATTGGTTTTCTGCCAAGGGAAAGTAAATCTGTATTATATTAGTGTCACACACCAAATGATGTTCTCTCCCCATCAGAGACTCTTTAGAAGAGCTGACACTGCTGTCACATGAACTGCATAATAGAACCTGCCTTCCTTTTACACTGGACTGTCCCATAGCTCAGGATTCTCCAGCAGCCTGAGAAAGCTTTGTGTGCAGAGGAGGCTTGTGGCTGCAGAGCTTCGTGTTGTGTTTCACTGGCCAGGCAATGCAGGGATAAGCATCATAAGCATCATTCCGCCATCAGAGCTCTTCTCCATCCCTTTGCTGAGCCAGGGAGGTCTCAACTCTGATCACCAGGATGGCTCTGACTGGCCCCACAGTGGCCAGGTGACAGGGATGGGTTTGCCATGGTCTACCCACATGATTTGTTCAGGTCCAGAGGCTGTAAAAATTTGGGGAAGCTGGGTAATTTGCAGTGGCATCTGCTCTGGTATCACTCCTTAGTGCTGGATGGAGCCATCTCACTGCTGCTGATGGCACTGTGTGTAGTGAACATTCCAGGTGAATATTCCCTCTTTCCCACTGTTGACATGGGAAGGGTATGGGAGAGCAGGTGCTTCTGTGTTGGGGGGTCCTGCTGTTTTCTTTTAAAGCAGGAATTGATGCAGAATCCTGTATGGAGCTACAAGCAGAGAGACATTCCAGGCACTTGCTTTTGGGAGTTGTTCTGTTGAGTTACTGCTACAAAGCAGAGTAAGACAAAACATTTGCAGTATTTCTCCTTGTACGCAGAAATAAACTGCACAGAAAACACTGGAGCCTTTTTTATGGAATTTTGAGCCTGTTTTACCTGGCAGAAGGGTACATCTGCATAACTCAATGCAGAACTCTGCAGATCATGGCAAAGCTATGCCCAAATAATCGTGCTCTAGAACTGGAAGGTTCATATTTTTATTGCTGGCAGTAAGCCCTGTATCACAGTGAAGGATAATGTTTTGGCTCTGTTTTGCACAGTGGCCTGTGCAAAATGTTCCAACACTCTCGAAAAAGGTAAAGAAATGTCAGTCATGGTCCTTTGTTGCATTCCACATGCCCCCACAGAAAGGCAGGGATGGTTGCGTGCCCCACAGCGATGTCTTTACCGTGGCTCCCTGATGCTGGCACCATGGATGGGTTCAAGAGTGGCAGGACTGGATTTATGGGAGGCTTCGCCTGCATAACACGGTTATGATTTATCTCATGCTGAATGTTTTGTTGTTGTTGTTTTCCCTCAACAGAAGATTAACCTGGAGTTCTATATTGACATCCATGCCCACTCCACCATGATGAATGGCTTCATGTATGGGAACATCTTTGAAGACGAGGAAAGATTTCAGAGACAGGCTGTTTTTCCCAAGCTACTCTGCCAGAATGCTGAAGACTTCTCTTATGTAAGCCATGTTTTTCTTATTTAAGTTTTTCCTAGTTTTTTTTTTTTTATTAATGATAAATCTCTGGCTTTATTGGATTGAGTGAATTTTATTTCAGTATGAATAGAAGGCTACTTAAAAATTTTATTCTTAGCTACCATCTTCCCTCTTATACTTACCTTATCCAGAAGTGGTAAGTTGTGATCCTATGTATGTCATTAGACACATGGACAAAAGCAGGTTCTTCACCATCTCTGTTATAACCTTTGGTTCTTAATTACTGGAACACTTTTTTTTTATCAGATCTTTTGTCTTGTGATCAACTGAATCAGCTTTATTGTTCCATTGTTGATATTTTGTCAATTTTTTTACTTTCACACTCTAAATGATCATATAATAGCAGATAGAAATAAAAATATTTGGCTTGAAAGAAAAGGTTAGGTAACCTTCTGTTGAAAGTTGTGGCAAAGGCAAAGCATACTTTTGAAATTCTTTGGTATTACCATGGAAAATTTTCTGCAGGAAAATTTGCAATTGCCCAGTACACGCCTTGTAACTTGGAAGAAAATATGTGTGTAGGTATCTCTGATATTGGGAATAAGTGGCAAACTGTTCTCAATGAGTTTAAAAGGGGCATATGTGTTTAGAGCAAGTTTCAAATAGGCAGAAGAGCTCGGAAAACTGTCCAGAGTGCAGAAGACCAAATCCATCCTAAACGAGGAGGGACAGCAGCTGCATCTGTTCCCAGCTGTTTGGGGCCTGGGGAAGAGAAGTTGGGTTCGAGGAACAGCCTCTTCTTACCCAAGCAGACCTGGGTGATTGAGTTTCTGGTCTGCATCTGGTTGTTTCAAAAGCACATTACAGATAAGGGGCATTCACAGATCATAGCAATGAAAACCCGCAATTGATAGGAGCTGAGAAATTTTGTGCTCAAGTGTGGGATTTCTCTCTGCTGCTGTGGGAGATTAAGTGTTCCTCTTACCACAAGCCTTGGTTGACAAAGGGAAAATCTTTGAGAAAATGATGTAGGAAATAGAAGCCAACAGCTAAATAAACAGCACAGGCTCTCCCCTTTGACTCTCCATCTCCTTCCTGGAGGAGCTGGCAGTCAGACACAGGAGTTGACATCCAGTGCAGCAGAGTTCCACCTAGGTGCCACTGGCACTGGGTACATTCAGCTTCCCCCTGACATCCTACTGGTCTCTTGAGTCTGGAAGCTTTTCCCCTGCCATCCACCCAGGCCATTCTTCCCAGGGCAGCCGAGCAGATAGAAGCGTTGGGAAAGGAGACTGCCATGAAGTGTCTGACGTGCATGAAGTGACTATTACTGCTGTCTCCAAGCAGGAAGGTCTGTTTTCTTGTTTTCAGCTCCAGCCATGTGGGTTATGCGACTGGTTGGAAATATCAGCTGAAGAGAGGAAAGGAATCCAAAAATGGGGGGGGGGAGCGTGCTGAAGACTTAAAATAGTGWATGTAAATATGCCCTATTGCCTGCTCAAAGGGAAGGGGGGAAGTGCATCGTTAACATTACCAGGCTGGTGTTTGAAAGTGTGGGAATGGACCACTGTTGTTACTAATTAATTTTCCAAAGCTTCAGGAGGTCTCATTTACATTGTGTGCTGCTGCGGCCATTTGTTGGGATTATAATACCTCAACAGCAGCACTTCAAGTGAAAACTGGCGGCTGCATGAAGTGTTGTCCATAATTGACTAGCTCCATGTCTTCACACAGCACAGAGACAATGTTCCATTATGTTATCCATTGACAGTATCATTGAAAAGATTACTCTCCTTAAAGCATCTGTCAACCTTGATTGATTTACAAGGGACAAAGCACTGAAAAGGTTTGAAGTGCGGGTACAATTTTTGCCACCGTTTAGCATACATAATGGTTCTCCTTTGATGTCAAAAGCTCATCTTCTATTAATAATGCAGAGGGCTTTTGAATGCAGGCTACTTGTATGGAGTTCCACACTAATAACCTACTTGCTGTGAAATGGGATTCACTTTGGAGAAGCAGTCATTTGGGTTTTACATGTTCGGAATGAATCCCAACTCAAAAGGGATTTCTTTCAGTGCTCTGCATGATTGCAGCTGAGCCCGGCACGGGCTAGGGAAAGCAGGCAAATCCTAGCCTGCTCCTCCAGCCGAGAATCTGGCAGGAAACACGCAGCCAGATGCAAAGGAGCATGAACAGCAAGCCTAAGATGATGCGATCAAATGCCTTGTGCCGTTTTGTCTGGCAACCTTCTATTAATATAGAGTGCATTTCATGCCTGGGCTGCTTTCTTCACCTGTCATTTCCAATAGGCTTTTTCATTTAAATGACAGCATCCAAGGGAGATTGGTGATTAGAGTAGGAGATGGATAGGGGATTTGCACCCACACGCCGGTTGTAGGACCAAAGGAGAGTCACCCAGCGTCTCCGTGCCCTATCTGTTGGGCAAAACACTTGACCCCACGGCACTCTGGAAGGCTGACCGTGGTTTGCAGGCATAAGTTGTGAAAGGGACCAGAAACTCCTCATTTGTACAGGACTTCAGAAACAGAGGCCTGCCTTTGGTTTAGCTGTCAGCGTGTGAAGAGGAAAGTGAAAGAAGGGCTAGGATGTTTTGCTCTCAAATAAATACATGAGACATTCTTGGGCAGCTGCCTGGGCAAAAGGGACAGAATCTGTAAGGAAAACATTTTATATTTTCAATGTTTAGGAAGGATATTTTTAAACACTAGGAAGTAAAGATAATCCATATGAAAGCTCTAACAGTGAAAGCTGACAAGCTCTTTTGAAAGGCTGACTCATTGGGTTTTAGGAGCAGCTGTTGACACCCTGTCTGAGTGCACTGCACATCAGCCATGGCTGCGAGTAGTTGCAGTATTTGTAGGGATGTTCTTCATTTGACCTTTCTTGTTTGGGGGAGTGGATTAGTCATAAGGACCAGATACAAGCCCTTGAGCATTTCAAGAACCTGCTAGTCTTAGGGGTGGCTAATTTTGACCTTTGTGACAGTATGAGAGGAGATCATCTGTTCTCTCTGGTTCGTTTAAAGGAAACAACTGCAGCCATTCTTGGGTGGCTTTATCACTTTGCAAAGATTGCTTTTCTTTGCAGTTAAAGCATAAAGATAAACCAGAGGTACTCAGTCTGATTTGATCAGTTTCGGTTTTTTTTCCTTTGGACTCTGAACTGGTGGAACTTGGGATACCTTTGGGTTCTCATTTCATTTTCTTGTATTCAATCTCCCCGCAGAGAACCTTCCTTAGAAATACTGTTTGCCCTTTGTGTGCCAGGGTTAGTCAAAGACCCTGAGAAAAACTTGGGGTCCCATTATGCTGGGCCCTGGGTAACTGCTGAGAAAGTCCACAACCCCAAGAGCTTCCAGTCTTCCAGCTGGGAAAGAGATAGAAAGTGGGTGAGAAATTATTTGCTTAAAGAAATTGGAGAATAAAACTTGGATGCCCCAAGTGCCAGTCTTGTTTCTTTGTCAGCAATTCCCTGTTTCATACCATGCTCACACTCAAAAATGAAGTCTCTAGACAACAACCCACCCAGTTTCCTTTAGGGCAACATGTTGTTAACCCCAGTGTCATAATGCTGTGACCTAAAACATATTTTAGAGCCTGTCGTTGTCTCAGCAACATGAGAAAATGCAGATATGGAATGATTTGCACTAGTACGTTTTGCGGTGGGTTTTTGTTCGGTTGTTTGTTTTCAGTCTGGATATCAAACATTGAGCAAGGAAAAAAAACATTTTAATCTCCACATATTTTCTGCTGCGTTCCTTTGATCCACAAACTCCAGGTCTGCTGTTCTCATTTTCACGGCACCTCCCCAACCAAGATTTCTTAGGGAAGATGGGTTTGTTCCAGCAAACCTCCTCCCATGTACCCACAGCAGCCTCGCTAGGCTGTTGTGATTTATCCTGGCTGGACACCTCCCTCTGAGTGTTGTGATCCCTATTGCAAATCCCAGTGTGTTTTGGGCCATGTCTGAAGGAAGCAGTGGTGCAAGTGCCTGAGGGAGTAATATCAACTCATGAACATTGAATGATGAAATCCCAATAATCTGTTCTGAAATAATAAAAAACCAATTTCTGTTGCATATGGCTGGATAGGGAAGGGGAAGCAGTAAGAAAGTTGCCCAGGTCTAGAATTTATACTGAAGTAAAATCCATATTCACTTGGCTATCACCATCTTCTAAGTGCCTCTCTGCTGTTTTGGTAAAAAAGACTCTTGTCCCAGAAAGGCAAAAGCTGCTGCATTCAGGTAGGTTTTGTTAACATCACACAAGCTTAACAGATCTACTCAGAAATCTCTTAAAACCCAAGCACAACAAATGATCCTACCTCCTTTTCTGTAGCCTTGTTCCAAGGCATTTCCAGCAAGACAAATGCAGCTATTATATGCTTTAGCACCCCTCTGGGATGCATTTCTGCTTGCTGCTTCTTGGACGTGTTGCTCCATAAATTCATTTATTTATTTGTTTGTTTGTTTATTTATTTATTCTGGAGGCTGGGTGAGGYGAGGGAGGGAATGTGTTCCTGGTGGTGCAGGGAACAGACTGTAAACTCTGTCCTTCTGATTGTTAAAGGCTTTGGTCTCACAAGAACTCTGCCTTCTGGAGAGCCCCAGTGAAATGAAACTGTTCCATTACACTGTGCTGCAACAGTTCACCCCTCCTTGTATACAGAGGGTTGAATTTGTATTGCAAAGGAAAGGAAAAGGAGCGGGGGGGGAAGTGTTGGAACAAATGGATTTTCTTTCAGTACCTTCTTGCCTTGTTGTTTGTGCATATAGGAGTTGACAGTCCCTCCTCCATCCCCATGCAGGCAGAAATTTAGAATGTACACAGAAGAAACAAGTTTTCATAGCAATTTTATGGTGTATTTTCCAAGACCACCATTAYTCTCACCTAATGTCAAGGCGCTGGRAGCGGGTGACAGCCTCCCAGAGCAGCAGCAATGAAAGGAGCTGCTTTAGATTCCCATCCAAGCCTCCTCTCCTGCAGAGCACCACAGATTCCCTCAGCTGGGACAAACTGTGCTCTGAAGGAAGGGCGGGAAGCTGGTTAAGAACTGGACACCCATTCTCCTGCCAGGTTATCTTTTTGGGTATTATCTCTTTAACTGCATGATATTTTAAYACATTTAGAATACAACTCTGGTTCAGAGAACTGTCCTGGAGCAGTGAGAGAGCCAAGAAGGAGAGTGAGCAATGGGCTGTATTGGGTTGCCCTGGGAGCAGCATCCTGCACCTCCTTAGGAAGGTTGTAATCCCCCAATTTAGGCCTGCAAGTGAGAAGAGCATCTCTTTGCCACGGAGCAAACCACTTTTTCTGCAGACTATTCAAAGCAACTGTGTGCATGATGGCTGTATTTTCCTTTTTGCTTCTCATTGTCCTASTTTTCTGTCATTTGTATAAATGATTATGAAAGCGCTCCCAGGAGACCGCGCGCACGCTCGTAAAAGTATTGTAAAGGGAAGCATTGCAGGCTACTGCTGGAGGCTATTTTATTGTATATTTTGGGRAAATGTCTCGTTTTCTCCTGACAAATGGAGAAAGTGAGAACTCCAGAGACTTGAGTTATTTTCTAAACAGCGTGATTATTCTGCAGAGCTTAGACTAGGAAATGCCACCATTGGCATCTTTGGGGGAGGATGTGCTCAGAGAAGCTGAGGCTGCTATTAGTAAAAAAAGCAGGCGGGAAAAAAGAAGAGTTTTTCTTCATCATTAACCTGAAGCATTTTCTGATCCCCTATTTGTTAGGTTTTTCTGATCCCCTATTTGTGTATGTCACTGGTCACAGCTTGGGTTGGCTCTTCAAAGCGAGATAAGCTCCAGACTAACTCTGGTTAATGGGTGATAGGATAATGGTTGAGTAGGTGACATTGTCACTTGTGGTTAAGTGAACTTTCCGCGATGAGGAGATGCAGACTCACTAAAGCAGGAGCTGAGAGGACCTGAGGAAGGATGTTTTGGGGTACAGGACACTCTCTATATGTGTGTTCAGGATGGCAGATCCAGTAGCAAGGAACTCTAACTGAGGTTTGCTTTCAGGATGGRGTGCAATCTGCCTTCTCCTCCTCTTGTTTTTTCCCAAGTGGGCTGTGACGAGCTGCCCAGCTCCGCAGGGAAACCCTCGTCTGCCTCTGTGAAGGTCTCAGGCCATCGCCACCCTGCTCTGCTTGGCTGCAGGTGTTGTTTTAGGAGCTCTCTCAGAAGAGCTGCTGGYGTGATTTGGATTCCAGACACATGAGCTGCTGTGGCAAAGCCAGTGAACTCAATAAACAACTTGCTGTGGCGCTCAGGGAGGGGGGAGCTGGGAGTACAATCAGCTTCGGTGCACGTGGGGAAGAATTCTGGGGAATGCGAGGTGCAGGCCAAATCCCTGCACTGGGGGTGCCAGTGTAACTGGTACAAGGGGCAGAGACCTCCACCAGTCCTGGAGCTGTACAGCAGAGCTCGGATATTAATGAGCAGTAAAAAGTGCAGCTTTGTAGTTCTCGCAGGTGAACAGCTGAAACCCTGAAGCGTGAAACCCCTGTTACTTTCCTAGCTCCAGAGTTTCTAAAAAAAAAAAAAGAACTAATTTGGTGCTTTTGGTCTTGAGGCATAAACTGAGAGCTTATAAAGCTCCCTCCTTCCAACCTCTCCACTAATGACCATGCAAATATGTGGCTTTTATCAGCAAACTTAAGCAGGCATGACTGAAAGACACTTGGGAGGGCTGGGGAGGGGGAAAGATCTGGTATTCCTTCACTGCACATTAAAGGGATAATGAAGCCCCTCAGGGAGCAGATGTGTGTGGTGACAATGTACCTTTAAATTGTTATTCCTCTGAGGAGAATTGCACTTTAAAGCCTGAGAACGTGGTGCTAGGCAGGTTGTGTTCACGGTACTCCTACAATGTGACGTTACCTTTAAGAAAGGGTGATTGCTCTTTTATTTCCACTGAGCAGGAGGAAGAAGGCAAAGAGAGGCAGGTAGTAGAATGGTTAAAAATCTCTTAGGATTTGAGGCTCTTTGGTCTTCAAGTTTCAGTTTTAGGCACTCTCACATTCTTGGAGCAGGTCAAACTGTTCCAGATCTCCTCTGCATGCCTTTCCTCAGACTTCTGCAAATCAAACACTATATCAGAGAATATTCCCTAGTTAAACCCAAACTTTGCTGCCCACCTCGGTGTTTCCTACCAGGCACAGAAGTTATGAAACAAAATGCTGTCAACTGCAGAGCCTTCTGTGAGAGTGAGTGAGCCCTATTCACAGGAATATCAGTCCAATCCACCTGTTCCTGAGGGATCTGGAAGAACTTCAAACAATGGGATTCCTCTTTGAAATGATCCTGAACTTTTTGAAACCCCCTCTTCCCAAATTTCAGTAGTCACAATCGATTTTGAGATGAAATAAGGTTTCCTCCTGTGCATCAGAAACAGGGCAAAGCTGCAAGGTGAGATGGATCGTGGAGCAATTCTGAGCTCTGCTCCCATTTCATCACACCTCTGCTCCCAGAATCCTTCCTCTTTGCCTGCTACCTCCTTCAGATCAGCTGTCTGCTTTGGGAATTTATGCTGACTGCAACTTGTCAAAAAAATTGGAAGAAGGCTGCCTGGTAGCAGCCTCCCAAATTCCATGATTTCCAAGTCTCCAGACCCAGCTGGCATGGAGTTGATAGTCTATCACAAAAAAAACCCCCAAAACACTAACACATGCACTTTCCAGTCTATTAAAAGAGTTAATGGAGCTGGGGAGAGGTGGGTGTGATGAGAGAGTTAAGTTGGCTTTTGAAGTGAGAAGTTTGCTCAGTGCTTCCAGAGAAGTCAGGAGGTAAGTTTGGCTTGTAAGACAGCTTGGTGGGCTACCAGCTGTGAGAATGGCAGGGTCAGAGCAGTGACAGTGGACACATCATGGCAGGAATTAGCTCTATCCACATGAGGAAAGCAAGCTGCCAGTTGCATCCGTTTAAAGCTCCCTGTGGAGGGGCAAACAGAAGAGCCACACTTTGTAATATTGCTRTTTGCAACCTTCTGTGGCAAACATTCCAAAGCCAGTGCATTTCTGTGCTCTCTCTCTAACTTTTTCAGMCTTCAATAAAGCATTCTAGAAAATGAGAGTGAGTTATAGCCGATACTGTAAAACTCCTCTCCGAGATGGATTTGACATTGTCTGGGCTCCAGTCCATTTCCCAATGGCATGTCTATTCTTCCTCGGTGACAAGTGTGCTATTCCTCTTTTCTAGAGCACTAACTACTAATTTTTATGATCACTTTTTTTGCTACACTGGGGCAGTGAGTTGAGGGCTCATAGAGGTCACACTTGCCTTGGAAAAAAAAAACTTGCTCTTCATCTATGACAGCAACATGAGTGGACAGCTCTGGTGAGGTTGTACTTGAGTCCTGATTACACTTGGCCATTGCTGGTGTTGRTCAGTGAGGAACATGAAGCAACTTGTATGCATAACCCAGTTTACCCCAGCAGGTAAAGTGGTTATTTCTTAACTATAGGATGAGCAAAATGTGGGCAGTTTTTCTGGGTTTGGAGTGGGGTTTTTTAGGAGTAGTTAGGCTCAGTTGTGAAACACAGCTTTGGAAATGGCATATTGGGTGACTCAGCATATTTTTAATTATGTTTTATAATATGAAAMCATTCTCTCATTATGAATCCTCTTAGTTTTTGTCTCTGCTTTTCTCCAGGAAAGATTTCTAACATCATTCCCTGATTTTTAAGCATGCAGTTGAACATGCTGCATCCTTTTGTAGAACACTTCCTGGACCTACATAATTTATAYGTATCAGCAGCTGGGAAGATCTCTTTATTCTGAGTTTCCTGCAGATACTCTGTTTGTGGGGAGAAATGATCTTGTGGGAAACATTCCTGTGCACACTAGAGCTCAGATTTTTGAAGATATATGCAGTGTGCTACTTCCTTCTGTGGGCACATCCACAATCAGTTGTGTTGCAGGAGATGTGAACAGCTGGTAAAATCTGTCTCTTGGATGTCAGGAACCCCCCCAAGACCTTGCTATGCCAGAAATTCGTCTTCTGCATTCTGTCAAAGCCTRTGACCAGATTTCTGTCTGGTTGACAATTTTCTGAGTCTTTTGTACCTCTTTTTTTTCATTTCTTGCTGGGTTGGAGAAACACCTTGGGGTGGATCAGAAATGATGTGCAGTCCTTTCCCTGGCTCCCATGCTAGGAGCCTGGCAACGTCTGACTTGCACTGTGGCCATACCTTGCTCCTTTTTTCTCAATGTGTCGAGCAATGTCAGAAGAWGACAAAGATTCATTCCCCAACAAGTTCTGGATGAGAAAGTCTCTTTGTCCTGCCACAAGTGAGAGGTAGAATGAAGCTCCCATCCATCACCAGCTGGACACAGCCTGCTTGACGTTTCATCCCTTTTTGTCATCCCTTCGTCCACTGAAAAGTGGATCCAGTTTTACTGGGTTTTGCCTCCGTTTCTTCTTTTTGTGCAGCCTGAGGTTTTCTGATGCTGAAGCAAGACCAGCCCCTCTGAGGTCACACATACACTGAGGAGGAGATCCCACCAGCTGAAGCTCCCACCATGCAGGATCACTCAGACTCCAAATCCATCAGGGCTGCGAAGGGTGGACCGGGGCAAATTCAGTCTCAGAAGTTTGAGAAATGTGCTGTTCTCCCTCTTTGCCTTTTGGAGCCACTCTTGTGACAGACTGATACAGGCATGCAGAGGCAATCAGGAACTGCCTAATTTGTGAAGGTGGACTGCTCAGGGCGTTCATTCTGGTAGTTGTTAGCAGGAAGATGGAGCAGAGTAGCCCTCAGCCCATGGGAGCTGCCCAGGCTGTTGAGCTTCTAAACTGGCTGCCAAGGGACTGAATTCACTGAGGAGTGACACTGTGTGGTAGAGTGTCCTTACCAGCCAAGGGACAGGAGTTCTGGCACACTGAGAGGTCTAACCGAGGGCCAAGATTTTTTATTCTGCTTTGAAACCACTCCAGAAAGAATTTAAATGCCATTTTTTTTCTTTCTTGTTTCCTTCCACGCATCTTTGTCTGCTGCAATGTCTGAATAAGGTCCAGTTGGTTCACAAATGTCTTTGTACTGCCTGGCTGTTCAGTCATACCCAGTGGGGAAACTGGTCACACAGTTTCTCATTCAACATAGCATGGGGAGGAGGAATGAAATCTGGTGGGGAGGCCTGGGGAAGCTGCCACTGATGCCTGAGATGTAGAGAGAAGGCCAGCACACCTTGAGGCTCCCCAAATGTGTTTGAAATCTGATTTTCTGGTGGGTTTCTTCCCAGAAAGTAAGGGAATCCTTCGCCCTTCCTTCTCTGCTCTTTTAACACTGGCTTGCTCAGCAGTTCCAATTCTGTGGATAGCTATTTGTTCACTGAATTTTCTCACACCAGCTGGGAAGCAAAGTCCTTCTGTGAGCTTTAATGTATCTGTGTGTTTTAATAATGCATTACTGTTGATTTTATACAAATATCACTATTTAAGAACTTCAAAGTCTTCGGTGTTCCCCCCACCCTCCAGACTGTGCTTCTTGCTGCTGCTGTTGTTAACGCTCCCATGCGTTTCAGCCTCGGAGAAATAAATATTTGTTTAGCTGTTCTCCTGCTGTGCCTGCTCAGTGCATTTGTTTAATGATGACTTCAGCTCAGCTTTGCAAGGGGTTTAGGGAAATAGATTCTCCCAGAAAAGCAAGAGACTCCTTTGCAGACAACTTTCCCTGTGTTCTTGCCCCCCTCTTGCCACTCCCTCCCCTCTTTTCCCCAGATTAGGGTTTGATTAAATAAATGTGCATGCAAAACTCCAAGATCAGATGTGGTGAGGAGTCTGCTTTGCCTGTTTTTTTTTCCACTCCGTTTATCTTAACCTAAAACAGCGAGTAGAAGGTTGGACTCAAGCAAGTACCTGCTGCCCTTTCTTGTCATTACCTAAATTTTCTTTAATCTGTAATTTTCTTCTCCTCTAATATATCAAATCACACTTTGGCTTATAACATTTGCTTTAGAGCCAAGCCCAAGCTGCTGTTTCAAAASAKGTGTGTTATCTTCTACSCCAACCTTCTYGAGTCAAATGAGAGATTATACTTTTTATTTAAGACATCAGGTTGGTCTATTCCATCAGACTTTTTTTTCAAAATTAGGACAACGGTAACCTTCAAAATCTACATTTGTGCACCTAAATGAAGTTTCAGCTTTTTATTCCTGGAAATGCTTCACTACTTGGCAAAGAAATGAACAGGGGATTTTATTAATGCCATYGCCATTTCAAGTAATTTTGCACAGCTGAAACTGAAACTCTTCTATTAAACAAGCAAAAAACATCCACAAACACAAAAAAAATAGGGAACCCCCCTCCACAATGCAAAACCAAAACCTCCAAACCTCACAAAATAGCATTATAAAAATTCAAACTCTGGAAAGTTCTGAATTTTGTTTTCTTTTACTTTTTCCTTTTTTTTTTACTATTTATAAAACCTTCTTCGAATTATTTAAACTGATTATGCTTCACTTTTGAAATACAACAAGTATCATTTTGCCAACAACTGGATTCAACTTCTGCTAGAAAACAAAAATCACTTTCTGAAGTAACACATCAGACTCTCTCTTYGTATATTTCCAGCTGATGAGGTTTCAGCCTATAGCAGAAATTTCTTTTATTATGCTTCAGCGCATGACCTGGCACTTGTGTGGCCAAGTTTCTTCTGACTACAATCACTYTGGCCCTCAAAGTCATCCCACTGCTTTTTTATTTGTATGATATTCAGAACCTCCTCCATAATGATGATTCATTCCACAGTGTGTCATCAGCAAATTTTGTTGGCATGGCCCTCCTTTACCGTGCCAAGAACTGTGATGAAAATATTATGTAAGATTTATCTCAAGAATCGTCTGTTAGGAATTCTACTCATAACATTCTTCTAGCCTGATTAAAATAATAGAATAATAAAGTAGGAAAAGGACCTCATATGCAAACTGTATCCCAAAGACACAAACTAAACTCAGCAGATACTTGTCCAATTTGTTTTTAAACATAGTTGATGAGATTCCATAATCTTCACAAATGTTCCATATCAGTAACTGAGTCTCCTACTCACTGAAGTTCTTCTGTCCCTAATGTCTTCCCTGAGTCACTCCCTCCCACATTTTCCTTGTTTTTCCTGTGCCAAATACAGCCACAGAATTAGCTTAGTCCCTTTATGAGTGATCCTTCTGCACACAAGCCCCAATATCATTTCCTGACCCATTTGTTGTCCTGTTCCTTTGAGTTGGCTCATCAGCCACTGATGCTCTTGTACATTAAAAGTTCCACTGCAGGCATTTGTTGGAACACAAAGCACCATCCACTGAAGGCAATGTTCACTTGACTTAGGAAGAAATCCTCAGAGCATGATTATCTTCCTTTGTTTCTGAAATTTAACTGAGGACAAAGCTTCCCTCAGTTTGAGGCTCTCARTAGTCTTTTGAAGGTTTCTTTTGCAGGAAGCCAGAGAACATTCCCTCTTGTAGACCCCTCTAASTATTTTATTCCATATATCAAATTAACAGTTAATTTCCCCAACATTCCTTATGAGTCTCCTTACCTCCCTGTCCCATAGGTATTCAGAATATCCTGAAGGCTTCTGCCATGTAATTTGGCAGAAATTGTAGGATATGTACACAGCAGAATGCATTCTGTGTACAAATTACCACAAAGACAAGAAGTTGCAGTTGGAAACACCTATATATAATGCTAATAAGAAACCCTGTTCCATCTTATTCTAATTAACCTGGAAAACCTTCCTTTTTACAACATGAGAGAGACTTCAAAACATTCAGAATGTTAATAAACCCACAGRTACTTCTAGTCATTATATCTCCTGGTATCCACCAGTCATGAAGAATTGTTGCTCATTTCAGTATTAGTCTGATTTTCTTAGTCTAGAGAAGTTTAACATTTTGAACCATTGGACCTCATTTGTTAAATGCAAAGGAAATTTTATTTTCCCCAGTTTTGGTAAGAGGTAGATTTCATAAATATTAACGTTGTGTCAGCAAGCAAAGGTAGCAGCCTAAAGGCTCCATAGGAGGACCCTGGACAGCTCAAASAATTCACCATGGGCACAACGACTGAACAATGAGCTGTGTTAAGGGTCTTTTGTGTTTCACTGGCAACAYAAAATTCTTACAGCTGGAGATATTACGACCTTTTATACAACAGATCCAAGCTGGATCATCTCTTTTGTGGTTGTCACCAGYTTGTGCTGAGCCCAGATTGGCTCARTCTAATGGCTATGAGATTTGTGAATAGAGCCTGAAAATCAAAATGAAATCAGAATCCATTTTTCTGTCTAGTTSGTAGGAACAAGCTCTGAGACTTCAATCAACCTGAAGATGAGCTGCCCTTTAGTCTCCAGATGTCATGCCTTCAAAGGAGAGCTAAAACTCATTTATGGAAATACTTGGAGTCCTCYCCTCCACCTCTCAAATGAATAGTCATAAAGCTGTAGGGTTCTTAAAGGCAGATCTTCAGTAATAGCACAAAATTCTGCCTTTCATACTGTGMTGCTAATGCTGCAGAATAGTGAGGTAGATTTTTCCACCTAGAGAGCAACACCCCCGTTAACATTTAAGTTAGTGAAGTGGAAATTTCTGTGACCTAATTTAAGAACCAGTCAAATGTCTTAGGTGAGAAAGTTTCACCAAAACGTAAATGCCACCRTATTTCTGCTTTGATTAAGAGTCCAGGTTAAGGGATGGGGGCCATGGCTATGATACAGGGAATGCAGTAGAGACGAAGGCATCCAATATCCAGGTAATAGCTCAGCTTCGCTTCTGAGCATGGGGGATCTGGAAGGCTCATTTTCGACTCCTGCATATGACAGCCTTGCTTTGTGTTACCCCAAAGGGCAGGAGGAAGGCTGATATTGAGTGAACCGAGACGAATTCTGTGAAAGTCTGTGGGACRTTATTTATAGTCTGTGCACCAGAACTGTTCTCCCTCTCCAGGCCATGATCAAAAAACAGTGCAGCCTCATACAGTGTAAAYGAGATTCGGCAATGTGGGTGAAGCTGCTTCCTCTTTTGAGAGGCTTCTTCCCTTGCTCCACTCCTGAACTGTCTCCATGTCCCTGTGCTCTTCCTCCCGCAGTCCAGCACGTCGTTCAACAGGGATGCTGTGAAGGCTGGGACGGGCCGGCGCTTCCTGGGAGGGCTGTTAAACGACACATCCTACTGCTACACTCTGGAGGTCTCCTTCTACAGCTACATTTTGGGTGGACCTGCCTCTGCCGTGCCCTACACGGAAGAAGCCTGTATCCTTTCGAAATCCATCCTCCCCTCGCAGCACGCGCGAACCGGGCACTTGAGGTAAATACTTGTGTCTCGATAAGAGTTTGCTGAGATAGGAACACACAAGTGGAAATGTGAGTCTGCTCCTGATGCTTTAATTTCCCTCATATTGATTCTCCATACTGTGGAAATTCAAGAAGAGAAAGACATTAGATCAAATAAGCCATTTCCCTCTTGCAGGAGATTGTCTCACACACTTGTTATGGAAACTAGTCCTGGAGAGCCTGTGATCCATTCCCTTCCACAGGCTCCCATTTCTTTCTTCATTTCTCTCCTTATTCCCTCATTAGCCCTGTGTTTGTGCTATTGTTTTAATAGCAAGTTGAAAGTGCATCTTTGGTACCGAGTTAAAATATCTTCTCCGCCTTTGAACTGCAGCCAAAAGGCTCTGAAGGATCCATTAGGTTCTGCAGCTGCCTYGAGGACAGATCTTCAATGCCAGTTGACAAAGAAATGGAAGTCAAATTGTGAAAACCAAACCATCAAAGTTGTTGGCATTTTTGAGTGCTCAAACAGAAGCAGTGTCTCATTGCTCAAAAAACACATATCCATCTGGCTATCTCAATGTATCAGCAATTTGTAGAATTGTTCTGACTGGTCTTATGATCTGCTTTTATGTTTTTCCTTTTCTTTTTGTCACCATGCTCAATCAAACAGCCAGTGCCCATACTTCAACGCCGGCTATGTTATTTCATTTTGTCATTCTATCTTGGCAGCTTTTAAAATTTCCACAGGTTTAGAAACACTGCAGAGGGAGAGAGATTAGCTGTGATTGCCTATTTACCTCTCCACTGCATTTCAGAAGCTGGTGGTAGCAAGAGAGAAATTTTCATATGAGACATAATTCCTCACCATCCACGTATATGGGCACTCTGTGTGGGAATAAGAGCAAGAAATGGGGAGCAGGGAAAGTAATTGTTCATCATTTGGGGTTTTCTGGTTTAACTTCTCCACTGAAAGTGAAATTTGGGGAAAGAAGAGGGGTGAATATATTAAAGTGACTTACCAGGCTTGAGCTTTTGGAATGGAAGCTCTTTTTGCCTGGTAAAGTTAACTGTTCTCAAGGAAAAGCTTCTTGCAACATCCACATAGGTAGCATATCTTGCCAATGGGGAAAAAAATTGCCATTGCTGTTAGCTTTAGGTATTTGTTTGCTTAAGTTGGTATTTTGGTGTTTCAAGAATCTGTGCCTTAGTTTCACCTCTAATTTTCTTCCTCACTTTGTTCTCATTGTGCTGACAACTGCTTATTTATCTTCCTTATTTATCGAGAACAGTTTTTACAGTGAGGAATGGAAAGAGAAAAGAGCCCCTATACACAAGATCATGATTCCCTTGGATATGTTTCTCTATGTGACTTGTAGATCATGCTGGCTTAGTTTCCTTTTCCATAAAGATTTCTGGGTTGTGCTTCACATTGCAGAAGCTTCACCTTGTGGGGTCCAACATCTCCCTTTGCTTGGCTTGCCCTGCCTTCTGCAGACAGAGGTGCTCCACTCTCCATTCATTCCACCAGCAGCTGGAGCACAGGAAACAGGCTCCAGGTCAGAGATGCTTCTCGGAGCTGGTGTATGGAAAGCTCAAGCAGCAGCTTGATTTCTGCAGTTAGGGTTTCACCCAGCTGAGTGGAAAAGGAGGAGAAGCAGGTTTGGATTGGCCTGGCAGACAGCAAGCAGGGGAGGCTCTTTGCCCRTGGAGTATGCTCCGCTGGCATTTCACCCTGGAAGGTTTTATTATTTCCTTTTCAATGGAGGAATTCTACCCAGAGCTGCCTATGACAGCTCTTCCTCACATGTGCAGTTTTCTAGTTAGTGAAAGAAATGGAGCTGCTTGAAATAGTCTCTAGACCGGTCTGATCCAACAGAGGAGTAGCCGCTGGATTTATGCACATCCTATCCTGGCAGGGGAGGAAGTTTCACATCGCTGCAGTGCCTATGACCAAAAGTAAAACAATTGCAGAACGTTCCAATTTAGCCTGAACAGCCCTTCCAAGCTATTTGCAAGCCAGTGATTAATTAATGCTCAGATTTTTTAATGGACCTGAACCAAAGACACAGGCAGTCAGCTCACATTGGCCTCCAAGGACAGGGCTGTTTCTATTAACYATCGAGTTACGTGCAGGCAGCAACTCAAGCAAATAAATGAAGAAAATACAGTGAGCCCAAGAACTGTGAATTGATAGGATGAGCATTCTGGAAATCTATATTTAAAGATGTATTTCTTAGGACTTTCTGATGTTTTTGGGTTGTGTGAGTCCTTTTCTTTTCTCTTTCTTTTTTTTCTTTTTTCTTTTCTTTTCTTTTCTTTTCTTTTCTTTTCTTTTCTTTTCTTTTCTCTTTTCTTTTCTTTTGTCTTGTCTTGTCTTGTCTTTTCCTTGTCTTTCCTTGTCTTTTCTGTCTTGTCTTTTTTTGTCTTTTCTTGTCTTTTTTCTCTCCTTTCCGGCACTTTCCTCTCCTCTCCTCTCCTCTCCTCTCCTCTCCTCTCCTCTCCT